>CM022485.1:5303417-5363376 GCA_011952105.1 Coreoperca whiteheadi
TCACTCACATACTCACATATTTACTCACTCACATACTCACTCACATATTTACTCACTCACATAAATACATACATACTCACTCACTCACTCACTCACTCAGAATAACTGTTGTCAGTTTGTGGAGTTGATGGAGAAACTATGATTATCACAATACAGATGCAGTTGTGTCTCCACTCAAAGACACCACAGCGTTAGAAATAACATTTTGTTAAAGGCTTCAGTGATGATGTCACCACAGCTGCCATTGCAAAATGCATGTAGGAGAAACACTGACACACACAAATTTAAATGAGCAAGGAAGCAAACAAACAAATCAATCAGCTGTGAGATGTAGTCATTCCAGTTCTGTCATGTAGTGCAGGCTGTATTTCATGCTGGTTCATATCCAGGAGTATCTGCTCAGTTACTTAGCTCAAAGTTCGGCTTGACATGTGTTTGCCAAGCCCTTGCCTTGTAGCAAGAAGATTGTGCCATATGAATTATGCACAGCACTTTGGAAGACTCTACATCCCAGTCTTAACAGCTGTTAGCCAAGGAAATAAAGCCTGATGTCTGATTTAAACCTTGACACTAAAAATTTCAGTTGTTCCAACGTGCAGCAAAAATAGCCACATTTCATGGGGATTCTTTTGTGGGGTTTATTTTTAAAATATGTTTTTCATCCTGAAACAACAGCAAACACATCTGCTGATGTCTGCATTTGGGCGTTGGTAAATCAGCGCCTTGACAGTTGTCACTGCAGGGATGAATGCCTTCATCGCAGAGCAAGACATGAGGGGCTTTGCTCGTCTGTCTGTGGATGCCATGGCAACGCAGACAAAGTGGTGTGTGTGTGTGTGTGTGTGTGACCTGCCCACCTTCCAAACACTCACCAGTTTAACTTCCTTGTTCTGTCGCTGCATCCGGGCTCGGCTGACATGCCAAGTCTGCTCGTCTGCTCTGGCAGTGGAAAGGCTTTGATCCGCTAATAGTCAATGTCCAGAATCATTTATGCAGTTTGATGCAGTTCAAGGAGGACTTTCAAATCACTAGACGTGCGTGTGTGTTCTGCTTCTGAGTTTTAGGCCTCCCAGATTTAACACAATCTTTGCAAATAATTGCCAGTCCTCACTACTTCAAGGCTCTATTTAAAAAATGATTCACAAACACCAGCAGATTATTGAAACAGATCTCAAAGCAAAGCATATCTTTAAAAATTACCTAAAACTGGTCTCTAAACAGTCCACTGAACTCCACATTCTTCTCGTAAAACCCAAAATCTCCACCCCTTGTCTATCCTCTGTCTAGATGTTACCACTCCCCCCAGCTGCCAGTCCAGATGTGGTACCCAGTGTGCCTTCACCCATATGAGGAAGTCTTTCAGACATCCACACACAGGCTGCAATGTATCTACACACGACGGGATCACCTGTAGTATGACTCAGGTAAGTCACCTTATTTGCTGCCCACGTGGTGTGGCTTCCGTTAGCAGAACGTACAGTAAAGGCCAACTTTGACAGAGATTGAGGGATTAACAGAAGGTAATGTAATCAGTAATGTAACTAACTAAACACATTTCTGTTTAACAACGAGTAAAGTAATGTAATTCGGTTTTGTAATATGTAATAAATAAGGAGCATGTGGCCGTTCGCTAAACCCCTCCCCTTAACGGTGACCATCCAATCATAGCTTAGCGAGCATAACTAGGAACAGCAGGCTTGCAAAGCTTAGGATTTCTCCATATGCCCAAGTGGTGCATGGAACTGTAGTGGCACTGTGTTAGAAGAGTTTTGAGTTCGGCATCTTTCCAAACAAAAAACATGAAGTAAAGTGTTTGGCTAACTAGCTACCTACAGTAATAATTGAGCATTACATCCAAGGCCAAGGAGGAGCACGTCATTAACAAAGTAAGTTACTAGTTACATTGTGGAGTTACTGGTGTTTAAGACAAAATACAATGAAAAATACTTTTTCCAAATTCTAATATTGAGTCCCTGTTTTAATTGTTCATTTGTCTTATGTTCCATGCTAAATACGTGTCAAACTAACTGCTTTTTTAATATATATTTTATCAAAATTCGTCTTTACTCTTTCTGTAAAACAGCAAAATATTTTTTAGGGGCCCAAACGTAAGTTACGCAAGTTATGTCACCCGAGACTCGGGTGGCTTCTGTTTGTATTCCACTATTGTTGTCTATTAGTGCAACCAATCTGACATCGATCAGCCAATGAGAGTAAAGAGAGACGTAGGTGTGTGACTGCCCCCCTTATTATCATAACGGAGGAAGAAATACAAAAATTAATAAAAATGGAAATAAACTAATGAAAAAAAGAAATGTATGAATAATTTAATTAAAATGATAAAGTAATAATACATCATTATGTATTTTTTGTGCAATTTTTATGTAATTGTTTTTGGTAAAACTTGTATTTATTTATTTATTCATTTATTTATGCATTTATTTCCTGTGCCCCTTTTGGCCCCTATACATAAATGACTGATATATATCAAATCAAATGTGGCTTTGGGTGCTAGCAAACCCCGCACATAATATAACGCCGCACTTGATCGTAGCTAGTGGGTAACTAGCAGTGTAATATCATAGTAGGAGGTGAGTGGGTGGATTTCAACTGGAAAAAATTTCCAGAGACTGTTTGTGGTGTAATTTGTTCATTATTATTATTCTAACGTATCCTCCTCCTCCTGATCTAAACATGCAGTAACGCCCACTTTGAGCGACCCATCACATCTAAAGGATTTGATTTAAATTGCTTCACTCGGAAATGTGTCACATTGCTGAAGCTATAGACGCTCTAACGTCCATTTCACTGTGACTTTAAACAAAAAAGTTGCTCGGCAGACTAAAGCACTGTGTAGGATTTCCTCACTGTGTGGAAGCCAGTTCTGAAAGCTATTAAAAGTAACGCAAGATTTAAATTTGCCAAACACATCAGTTTGTCACCCTAAAAGCTTTTTTTTCCTTCTGACTTTAAAAGTGAAAACATGTTGCCTGAGAATACTAACAAGTATATAAGCTAAGCAACCAAACAGGGTTATGTAAGACCAACATTAAAGCTGCTTCTTACTTTATTTCTGCGTCTACATAGTTTATCAAATGGCGTGGGTGCTGACATTTTGCCTGGGACATGAAAGCCATCAGTCTTTCAGCAAGATACCATATGTAGCCATCAAGTACATATACACAGTTAGACCCTTTTACGGGCTTCTTATTTTAAAATTAGTCAGTCAGAGACATTTAAAAGTCAGCTGGAGATGGCGGTTTCAGCAAAAGAGACAGTAGGTGGAAATGAAATGAATGAGCCTGCTGTGAATTGACAGTTCCAGCTCTGTCGCCATCTACCATAATATAACACCATCACACACACACTTTATGAATTCGAGGATTAGTGAACAGGAAAATAACGCGGAAATTATAGGGTACAAAAATAAAGTGAATTGTTTTGTTCATTTTCAGCATTATTTTCGGAATCACCACAGAGCACCAGTCTGCAAACACTTGAAGTCTACACGTGTTCAATCCTCATCTGAAGCAGCACAGGTCCGTTTATTGATAGTGTGTCATTTTATCACAGTTAAAACTTCCATACTGGACATGTCCATAGACAGCTATACAATTGCATCCATACATTCATAACCAGGGAAATGTGACAGGAAAAATCTTATTTCTCCCTTGACGAGCATCTGCCTTTTGTATTCTTCAGCACACAGAGGAAGGGTGAGCGTTTCTCAGGTAGTAGTGGATAATGAAATGTGAGTGATGCGAACATAAGGTGTTAGATGTGTGTCTGATAACGGCGGCTCTCATTCTGACTTTTAACTGTTCTGCCCATTTTCCTTCTGCCTGCCTTTCATCCAGTGAATCCAGCCATGTGGCATTCAAGTTGCACTGCTGTAATCTGTCAGATCTCCTCTCTCCTCGTGGCCTGAACACCTTGAAAATGCCACTGTCATTTATTTGCACGTTCTACTTTGAGACATTACTCCAACCCAATGCGTTCACCATCTTGGGGACGTCCTGAAGGATATCTGTGCTAGATAATTTATAATGTAAATCAGTTATTGTATTGTATTTTTCTTGATTTTTTTTTTACTATCTTTATTGTACCTTATTTGTGTTGTGCTCTATTGTCTTCCACTGGTCGGTTGCATGTCTGTAACAAAAATAATTTCCCCTTGGGGACGAATAAAAGTCATTCGGATTCTGATTCTGATAACATGGTCCAAGATAGATCCTGATGCAAACCCTTCTTTAGCTTTGCCTTATGTACTCAACAGATACTTGTGAGAAATAGACGCAAAGAAACTATTTCAAATGAAATATAGTTTTGATCAAGGACTGTCATGACATGTATTTTTCTCCAAGATGACAATCAGAAGGAACCCAGACATTTCAAGCATAAAGGGGCTCATAAAATTTGATACGGGATCAGAAGCTTATTAGCGACTTTTAACGTGGAAATAATGACAGGTGAATGTAAAGTAACAAAAAACACAATTTACTATGACAGAGAGGGGATTGGCTTCATTAACAAACAATGAAAAATCAAAGATGGTACAATATCATCAGTGCTCCCACTGGTGACTGGAAGCTATATTGCATCGTTTCCGGGCCACCACTGATTAGTGGTTTGTGCTGGCAAAAAATGAGCGAATCGTGTCTGTGTCTTTTTTCGAGTTCGGCGTCAGGTCTGAACTCCTGCGTCCGGGGAAAAGTACAGCCTTGCACTTGTTTGACACTGACAAAGGCTCTTACCTTCTCCCGCCTTCTCTGCTTTTGTGATCGACATGGAAGCCTTAAAGGTCCAGTGTGTACCATTAAGGAGGAGCTCTTGGCGGAAATGGAATGTAATATTTATAAGTATGTATAATCACCTGAAAATAGGAATTGTTGTGTTTTCAATACCTTAGAATAAGCCAATTTTATCTAGATAAGGAGCCTTCCACAGAGGTCGCCTTGTATACCGCCATGTTTCTACAGTAGCCCAGAAGGGACAGACCAAACACTGTTACTGTAGTTTCTTCTACTCACTTGGAAAAGGAATAAGATGCAAGCAGTATTCAGATGGTTGCAAACTGCAATTTCACTGCTAGACGTCACTAAATCCTACACACTGGACCTTTTCAATAGCATGGCATAGCGTAGCTTACTTTAAGTAACACAGGTGGTGGCAGAAACGTTCTTCCCCTTTGTGCTTACCGTATGTGGGACATGTGGGTGTCAGATTGTATGCGGTGCATGCAGAGACTGGCAAGACTCACAGGTGCAGTTTGGCTGATCAATTAAGCTGCTTATTGTGCATGTTAGTGTTAATTATTTCTGCTCATAGATTTAAATACTTTGATTTGAACTCCATTCAGTTCTTATTTCTGCTACTTTTATGATGCAACGCTCATTCATTCGTAGATTTTGGTTTATCTACTGGAAAAATAATACACAAGTAGAATCAACACAAGAATCAAGGTAAGCGAAGTAAACACTCAATAATTTGGAAAGATAATGAAGAATACCATTCAATACAAGCACAACCTGCAAGCGATCCGACCCCTCTTTTGGCCTAAGAGCTGCACAATGCCTCAGACAGAAAACCTGTAAAGTCTGGAGTTGGTATTCACTGAAGAAAAATAAGCTTCAAACTCCCCAGCACCAAGCCTAATAAATAGTTCTGGATCAGGGCTATTTCAATTAGAAATTTGACAATACAAGTCGACAGAGTCCTACTACTGCTGTTTGCTGTGTTGTATGCGGGCAAAATGTCAACACATTGAAATTGGTAGCTGCTGTAGCTCATTTCCTTCCCATCTTTGTTTTTCGTTTCTTTTTCTGTTACAGTTTTGTCATTTTAATACTTATTTATTTTTATGCGACAATACGGCTTTAAATCTTGAATAACTCTTTTCCTTTTGCTTTAACTTTCCTCCCTTCATTGGTTACTTACTTAGAAGGTATGAAACGAAGCCTCGGCAGAAGTCTATTCCTTAATTAAATGAAAACACACGCCGGCTTAAAGGGTACACAGCTACTTTTATATTGTAATGAGCAGTTCACCTAAAGAACATGTGTCACCATTAATGCTATAATTGTTTGGAAAACATTTTCCTCTCGTGCCTTCTGCTAATTTCATGCATCCAGTCAAGTGCCGCATTAAACAAACAGCTCGGCGCAGTAAAACCACTCTGAATGTACATATAAGTGTCATGTTGTGGGGGTTATGGGGTGTGTTTTGGGGATGTTTATTGTTTTCGGTCTGGTTTCTTCCTGTTTTATTTTGGTAGATGTCTGTTTCCCCCCTGTCTCTGTCAATTTATTTCCTGTCCCTGATTCCCTGATTGTGTTCACCTATGATGTCCTGCACCTGTGTCTCGTTACCTTCACCTCCCCTGTAGTTATTTAGTTCTTGTGTCTCCTTGTCTCGGTGTGGGATCATTGTATCTATGTCAGTGTCGGTGTCGTGTGATGTTCGCGTGTTGCCTTCCCAGCCTTCCCAAGTGTTTTCGCTACCTCCTCGTGCTTCTTTGTTTTCCTGGTTTCCTGTCTGTTTTTTCGAGTTCGCCTGTCCACCGCTGGGTAAGAAAGAATAAAAACTCCATCCCTCCCTACTGTCTGCATCTGGGTCCTCCTTACCTCGCCGTCACCACCACCAAACCCTAACAATAAGTGGTTTGCATTTTTATTACCTATTCTATTTTATTACCTTATTGCTCTTTCTTGCCCTCGTTTTATCCCTCTTATATTTAAAACATCTTAGATAAGTAGCGATCTCTACGTCTTGATAGTGGAGATTTTAGTCTAATGGTCTATTAGTGACGAGTATCAGTGTAACAGTGTAGATAAGTGGTATATTTCCTGAAAAGGAGCAAAGTCTCAGCTCGAAATCAAGCTGAAATGCAGATTTTCTCATTTCTCTTCTCACGTGGTACTAGTTTCTTTGGCTATAAAGCCGGGCCTGTTCTATCTAATGAGAATGGAGTAGTTAATTCTCCTGTGCTCCACAGCTACTGGCAGCAGACAGTCTTGGAGGACAATTTGTTTACAAGGCAGGAGGTAATTGTAAGGCTCGACCTCTCAGCTCAGCCAAGGAAATATCAAGGCTGGTTTTTGGAATCACTGAGGGGAAGCAGACAATTAGTCACCACTGAAAACACCTTTGGTGAGCACACCACGGTTTCTGTCTTCGGAGCTGCACGGCATATCCAGTCCTGCCCCATCAAGGCATGAGGCTGGTGGCCTCTACTGCACCTCCTTCTTTGGATCTGATCTTCTTCCTGCTAAACTAATTTATTAGACGTTTATTAGTGTTAAAGGAATTCCATCTGTGACCACTTTGGAGTCAATGTATATATCCTTTGTAAACGAATACACGTGCTTCTCAGCTCTTTGATCAGCATACCATTTTATCAGCGTTAAGGAATTGCTGAATGAAGGTTGGAAGCATAAAAGGCACGAATGTACAGTAAAAAGAATTTGTCGCATTTTCCTTCCATTTTTTTTAACATGATTTTCATTTTCAGTTTATTATCCATGTGAATATTGTAAAAAGGTTATTTTATACATTCTCTATCCATTTCTTTGGTGACATTAGTTGATCTTGGATGGAAAGCTCATTGTATTTTGGAGATTATGGGAGACATATTTTAAGGAACTTCTTAAAACTTGAAATTACTTTTTCACAAAAATGTGTCTTTCGCGCCTCCCTTATTCCAGAGAAAATGCCTGCTGCTAATCTCCACATTTCAGTCTTCATGATGTGCAGCAGTGAATTGCACAGAACAGCATGGACTCAATACAATACAATCGGGAGAACGAAGCAAGCGGGTTGAAATAAGCCACTTTTTGTATTTTATGACACCATGGCAAAATAAATTCCTATTTGATTTAAACTGTTTTTCTACACATATATTTAAGGATATATTGAAAATGAATGATCCTTTGCAGCAAATTAGCCACAAAATTAGCCTACAAATTGAAGCTTTTGAAGGTAACACTGGAGTCTTAACAGCCTTCTTCTTGTTCTCACATTATAACCACATAACTCATGACTGCTCGGCTTGCAGCGGAATCTGACCATGTTGTCTTTGGATCCAGCTGACTGCCGGGATGCAGTATCTCCACATCCCCTGGCCAGATTCCTGTGATATTTACTCTGAATATTTATGGTCCCAGGAGGATTAATTCAAGTTTTTTTTTGGCAACCCCCCTGACCATTCCTTGTGCAGCATCATTAGGGCAAACCAGTGTTGCTCAGGGGGTCTCTGACCCCTTCACACATAGAAACCTCTAAATACCTCAGAATTAAACTCATTATTTTCTATTTATCGATACAGTGTAGCCTATTTGCATATTGAGTTGATAAGAGGTGAGGAGCTGACCGTGAACAGGCAGCTGATTTACAGTATGAGAACAACTGAGTCTTTGAACTGTTGCGGTCAGGGAAGCACTACCGCAGTCAATCCTCCACCCTTACTTGCATCACCTTAATATTTGCACCATATTGGTACATTTTACATAATTGTATCTATCTTTTGTATCTTGTGTATATATAGCATTTTATGTTATGTGTATATAGCATTTTGGACATTTATGTCGAGCACAATACAGGAGGGGGAACAAAGCCTTTCACTGCACAATGTAAGAGATACAGTATGTTGAGTATGTGACAAATAGACTTGAAACTTGGTGCTGCAGCTGCTGGCATACTGGAGGCCATGCAGTTATGCAAACTATGAATGTACTAATTAATACATTTAAACTCTGCTGTTCTGCTCCTCTTCATATTTGAAAAGCCTCCTTCATGTCTTTAAAGTTTTAAAGTCTTTTTAAAAAATGGGGTTTGTAGATTTTCTGGTCGGCTGCTATTTTTTGAAGTGATCTCACTGAATGAATTTGGAATCTTTGGGAAGCAGCTCATCAGTGTGTACAAGCTCGCTTACTGTTCAGTCTTGGTGTTGTGTCGGAAGATTGAACTAATGAACGAGGGTATTCACACTGCCAGCTGTGCGTAAACTACACAGGATTTTGGAGAGGTCTGAGCATGCGCCTCTGTTTGCAGAGGCAGACACACAAGTAAACATATTGTACTAAAAACATGAAGGGTGCTAATACCTTTGCAATCTGCATTTGTCAATGTATTTTTGCTTCTTTACAGTTTTTTTCATTTAAAAAAAGTTTCCTTGGCACCCCTACAGTACCCTGGCACTCCGAACTTTTACCTCTACTGCCCGGCAACACCTCTGAGCCTGTAGTTGACTATGGGTCAGGTCGGATCCCAAATTGATTTAGACATAATTCTGGGATTGGTTCCAGACTTTGACACGGGACAGGACCCGTAGGCAGGGTTTTCATAGGGTATTTTGCACACTGAGTCGAACATATAATACATGTACTGTACATTAGAAATATCGGAATATAATGGGCCGATTTTATTTTTGGCAGTACTGAGCCCTCACTGCTGTTTTCACTTCCTCTGAGCAGATTGTTTAATTCTTGTCCTTTAGCTATAAGGGTCTCTGCCCTGCAGTTTCACAACAAAACACTTTACTTTTATAAAGTAACCACAATCAAATAAAACATAAATGTAATTTGATTGGGATAAGAAATATTGTGTCAAAGGAGTAGTAGTGCCCTTTTTTACTCGACATCCAATATTTTCACAAAATCGTCTCAGCAAAACAATTCAAGCAAGCCTAATTATGATGAAATCACCTGACATAGCTTTATGGTCTCTCCTCCCTCACAGTGTCATTGGATAGCAACTTTGGATAGCTTACTTTTCAGCGATAAGAAATATTCTCCTAGTGATCTGATGGAAATCTATATTCTCCGAGCTAAGTGCAGTGACATTTCAGTCGATAGCAGTCAGCAGCCGTTTTTCCATACTACACAAGTGGACCTCTTTGCGATTGATCAGCGGGGCTGGATCTGCATCAGAGTTTAACATTATGAGCCTGATAGAGGGAGGTCTGCAGCAGTGGATGAGCAACACGAACTCTTCCCAAGCCTTGTAGATGTTCAGTCTGACGTTTGTTTGAAGAATTGCCAAACTTTATTTAATTGAATTGCACTGTCAATGAGGATACCTCCAATATAAGCAGCAGAGTAGGATCTCCTTTTTCTGGAGCTGCTTTAAAAAAAGTTAATAAATTTTTCCTCCAGTTGGTGCTCTTGTCTCCATTAACGCACACTTTCTCCTGCAGAAAAATTATACAGTATTTAAAATAAGAATTGAGCTTGACCTGAGTTAACTTTGGCAAGCAAATATGCCCTTGAAAAATCACCTTTGAGTCCAGTGACAATTCAAATGGTCACAATCATCTGCTTTGATTTGATAGTGTCTAAGCACATTTACTATGCATGTCCTTTTCTTCCATAATTGATTTGCTTGTAAACAGCTTATTAGTGCAAAGATTGCTTTAGGACTCAATAAACTCATCTCATTAGGAGGGAAATGCATTAGTGCTGATTAATATGAAGGTTGAATACTGATGATGTGTCATGCAGGAGCATATGTGAGGTTTTCTTCTTCTTCTGAAAATCCTGCATAGTCACCCTTTTTTATTTTAAGCGAACAAACAATGCATGGAGCACCGGAACGCATGTTAGCATCCATCTCAGCTGTTCAGTCCATCTGCGCGCTCCCTTTGTCTCGAGCCCCACGCACTCTCACACACGCACTCTGCAGTATGCCAGTGGGCAGTGCTAGTGTTAGAATGCCATCTGTACTCACACCATCAGATCCACCCTGGCGGCTGTCCACACCATGGCCTGCTTATTTATCACCACCTGGCACATGGCGATGATGGTAATTGATTTTATTGAGGCCTCCCCTACCCCTCAACACCTCACCACCCCCTCCTTTTTCTCCCAAACTCCTCTGCCTCTCCACACGGCAGCATCCCGCTGTCTCGCCACAGCAGCTTTGCCAACTGCAAGATCTTTTTTACATTTTTTTTTATTTATTTGTGAAGGAGACAGGAGGATTGTTGTTGTAAATGGTGGGTTGTGGAGAGAAAACACTGATAGCAGCATTGGTTGTATAACATGTGCAGTGGGGTGTGAGGCATTGGTGCATATGGTGTGATTGTGCATTCAGGCTTGAGGCGCTGTATATCTGCAAGAAGGGATGGTGATGGAGAGGAGTGACAGTGCTGAGTGCTGCTGCGGCGTGACAGCCATCACTGGTTCAAGCCGAAGGAACCAGAACGGTCAATAACACTCGATGACTGCTACAGAGGCTCCATGTTAGGGGCCTCATTAGGAGTCAGGTACACAGAGTGATAGTATGGCTCCCCTGGCAATTAACTCCACAAAGCCGACTCCACTTTATTGGGACTTTGTAAAAGCGCAGTAAAACACTCTCTGCTTGCCTGATTTTTTCCTAACAATGGTGTTAAATAATAATAAACAAGACAACATGCCAAATAGACTTCCATCAGATCAGTAGGAGAATATTTCTAATCATTGTCTCATTGTGATACTTTGATAAAACCTTGCAGAATTCTGATACAATCAGCAGCCATAAGGGAATCTCAGTTGTGTCACTGCTTGCACCGGACAGCAGATAATGTTTCTTCATAGGCCACTAAAGCTGTAACAGGATCAAATATTCATGTGATGTTCGTTTAATTTTCCTGTATGGACTGATAGAATCTCTGTCATCAGCATTAGTTCACAAGATGGTGAACATAGATTACAGGTCAAATTTGATTAAAATAGTGCACTAAAAAGACTGGAAAACAATAGTTGTATGAACAGCAGGAAAAACACATTCAACAGTCACCAGACCGCTGCTTCATGTATGTTGGGCGGAAATATGAAGAGTGTGTTATTTGTTGGACTCAAACATGCAAAAGACCAGCTTCGTCTTTTGAGAAAAGCAAGGGATTTTCAGTGGACTGAGATTATGACTTTGAAATAAATATTACTAAAAAAAAAACATTTTTAATCTTCAGATGCAAGAATATCCCTAAACATACAGTATGTGTGAGGTGCGTGCCATGTTGCATGTGCATGCATGTGCGTGTTTGACCAGGGTTTTTTGTGTCTGAGCAGCACCATCTCAGCCTGTCATTACCTATCTCAGTGCACACCGCTGCAGAAGGAGCCGGGCATTAGAATGGGCGGCAGGTGGGAGCCAGGTCCAGGGAAAGATCAATGCAATTTGCAAAGTGCCTTCCACACAATTTCAGTGCTGGATTGTCTCCAGCAGTAAGAGCGAGAGCTCACACAGCGAAGGATAAATGTCATGACTCAACTTAACTTCAGCAAAACTCTATGCATTTTTACTCTGACTGTCAGCGATGACACGGGCTAACAGATTGAAAGAAAATGTAGCTGTGCGATCGCCATCTCCTGCCTGCCATGCAGCCGTACAGCAGTAAATACATGTCTACTTGTTATAGGCAAACAGGACAACTATCAGGACATTCTGGTACAGCAGGATTGATACCATCGCGCATGTTCCACTCTGCACTTCAGACTGTAAATTATTGCTCTACTCCTGCTTGCCCCAAAGAGTTAATCTTTTTAAAATCTAACTTTGTCCTCTCTTGAGCTGTCAGAGGGCACAAGGTATGAGCTGCAACAACTTCTGCTGCAGCATCCCCATCCAATTCTACCTTGTGACCCTTAATAAAGAAAAGCATGCAGGTTTTATTGCTAAGTAATGGATAATGTACATTAAACTGGTGGCTTATCTAAGATTAATGATCATTGTTTCCTTTGAAAAAGTTTTTTCCCCTGGTGGTGAGTCTTTACACCTGGAAAGAGACTAAATCATTTTGGACAGCTTAGTGATATTGTTATCGCAAACCACAAGCATCCGTTGATCCATAAATGAATCTAGTTATCACTCTTATGTGTCTTTCTCTCAGTCATAGTTTGCTTGCACAAGGGCGAAACAAAATCTCACACTGAAGACAAAACAGACATACACTATCAAGTGCTGGGGTTTACCATGATTGAAGGGGCACCAAGTTGATGTTGGTGCAATCAATTAGGTTTGGCTATCAAGATTATCAAAGATAATCATAAACAATGCTTTAATTAATTCAGACCTCGGGCGCCAGCCTTCCACAATGAGGGCAAATGATAGCCAATTAGTTGACTGAGTCTCATAAAATACACTAAACTATCAATTTGGATGAATAATTAAATTATTTTTATAATCCACAATGACCATTAATAGGTAGAAGGTTGAAGGATTTGGAATTCAACATAGAAGAGGTTGCGAAATGATTCACTCCTGTGAGACATTAAAGAGACCAGCATAATTATACACAATAATTTAACATACAACATATATATAAAACACACAATATGAAGACTATCTCTAAATACACTAAACTATAGACAAAAAGATGTGTGTGTGTGTGTGTGTGTGTGCATGTCCAAGATGGCTGTTTGGATGTAAAATGGACGTAAAAAGGCAAGCTAATTCAAGATGGCGGTAAGGCCATGTAGGTCACAAGTGTGGCTCTGCTGAAAACCAACTACAGGTGAGCGTTGGTGTGCGAGCAGCTAAAGGTGAAGTGAAATCACATCGATAAAGTCACACTTGCAAAGTTGGTGCATAGAGAATTGTGGTTCCGCTGTGAAAAACTTTGTGCAGTGTCTGTGTACAGGCGAGGAAGACGTTTGCTCGCCTGGTGTCGGTCGCCCTTTAGCTGGCAGACTTGGCACTAAACTTTGGTGCAAGAATCTTATGCAGGTTCTCGTATCGCTGCTGTGAGAGTTCGGTTCTGAAGGGAGGCACGCTTCTGTGTTGCGGCCTGCTGCTGGCTGGAGCGAAGCGAGGGGGAGAGGGGGCTAGGCGTGCGGCCGTCCGTCAGGATGAGCAGAGAGCTGAGGACGGCGTCCACCGTCCGCTCGGAGGATGAGCGCAGAGAGGGCAGAGGTCGTTGACCTGTTTTGTTGACTTGGGGACTTCCAGGTCACACGTCAGACAGACGTCCATGCTGTGTTCAGGATTGTGGGACAGAGGGAATGCAGTCCTTAAAACAAAGTTCAGTTAAAATCACCCACATGTATGAACTCATCAGTCCCAACACAAGGCAAGTTTTAGTTATATTAAGTAAAATCACACGTTTGTCCCAGAGGGCTTACAATCTGCTGCTAATGTTGTAAAATTTGTAAAGCTTGCAATACCCTCTATTTTTAGGAAATACTTCTGCAGGGAAACACTTTGTAGGGAAAACACATTTTGTCACAACTCCAGTCTAACTAGATGGAAGCTGCAATTACTTCCTGAACATACAAATTACAGCTCTCTGAATTAATTGAAGGTAGTCTTACATAATTGCAACTATGCAAGTTACATGTGAAGCGTAACGAGGGGACAAGTTTGAACAGTCTAGGCAGTTTTAAAAAAACTATGAAAGATACATATATAAAAAACATTTGAATAGAACCCCATCTCACCTCAAGAAGCTGAACATTTTTGGAAGTAGGTAAAAAGCAGCCAAAACTAGTAAAGTGTAAAGCTGATTTATGAAAGCATTCTAAGAGATCACTGAAGAGGTCAAAACTACAGAAATACTTGTATAGCATATAGAACAACTTTATTGTCAGACCAATGCGACAATAAAAACCATCAGTCAAACTGGACATGTGAATGTCCATTTCTAGAATGGAGCTTTCTAATGGTATTCATGAATTTATGAATGGGTGGTTTTACTTTACAGGGGACCTCTTGGAGGCAGAGAGAGCTGAGTGAACACAGGTCACAGTGAAGAGTCCTGTTCGCTTCAACTACATCAGGAAACAATGGCAAGAATCACTTCATATACAGTAGATATGAACAAAGGAAATGAAGAAAATCAAATACAGCATGTAAATGGAACTCTGAGCATCATTCTTAGCCTGACCCTCTGCAATAGCAGAAGCTGTAAGTGAGCTTGGTAAGATTGAGATTCTCTGGGTGAGAAACTGCAAAATGGGCTGTTTGCCTGTGAGGGGAAGTGTGCCGTGTCTTTTCACCTTTTGAAGAAATTGAAAGAGAGACTTGCAGAACTTTTGATTGGAAAACGTCTTCGGTTTCCTTTCTGTCGACTGTTGTGTTGTTACACATGTACAGCATCTTACTGCTCACTGCCTGCATCCGGTAGAATGAGATAACATTGCATATACCAAAAGTTAGAATCAAAGTTAGTCAGTGTCACAATGCATAATTTACATTCTCAGGGTTTTAAAAGTGTTTTTTGAAACCATAGGCCAGATAAAATGTTTTTAACACAGTCATGAGGTCCGAAATCCTCCATGTATTTTATCCACAGCATTTTAGTACAAAATCCAAAGGTGTCTTAGGTATTTACAGATGCATGAGAGCAAATCTATTTTTAATTAAAACTCTTTTATTCATCCCAAGCAGCTTTTTATTTTCTACCAGGTAAGTTCAGGAATGGAGCGCTATATTGTACAGTCAAAGGTTTGGACACACTTTCTCATTCAAGTAAATGGGAAAGTGTTTCCAAACTGGTACTGTATGTACGTATACACACTTACTGTGATACTCCACAGGGGTTGAGTGTTTCAAACTCAAATAATAGATTTTGGGTGGACTTCAAAGGCGGCTGTAAAATGTTTTCGCTTTGCTGAGCTGAAGAACAGGTGCTGGGGTCAGTTTGGATTAGCATGGAATAGATTAGAATAGTGACAAGATTTCATAGACATTCATATACATTTCTTAAACCACTTCTGCAGCATAATGTGCTTCTCTATGCCCAAATTGTTCCAAACAGATATTATCAAGAAAATAAGCCTCAGTTCTTGTGCATGACAATGTCGTCCTTGTGAGCAAGTTGGTGCAGTTGTTTTCATGCAGTACAGTGCCCATCTCCTGCTCTTCCATTGGTCTGTAGTAGTAGTAGGTAAGCTGAAGTAGGTCACTCATTGGCTAGCCTAATGCTGCACCTCCTGTTGACAAAACGGAGCATGGCTGAGCAGGAGTTTGATAAAGATAAAGAGAAGTGAAACACTGAATCAGGTGGGAATAACTAGCTGTCTTGACTCGTTTGTTCTGTTGATAAATGTAATAATATTTAATCTTCAATAGGAATTATGACAAATGAGTCAGCTATAAGTGGGTTTGTGAGGGTAGCCAATGAAAAGAAGGAAAAAATCCTCACTGGGGAGTCGGGAGTCCTCTGGGGAGCATGAATGTCCGTACAAAATGTCATGGAAATCCATTCAGTAGTTGTTGAGCTATTTTCGGAACTGCATGCTAGATTTTACTTTAAAAATCAAGTACTTTTAGGCCATCCATTCTTTAAAAAAAAACAGCAACAAACTTTTAAGGCTGCCTTTATTTTTCTAAAATCCATAGGCTTTCAAGGATTTTCAAGGCTAGAGGGAATGCACCGCAGTGATCTTGGGCTTAGTAACTGAGCAAAATTGTATTCCTACTGATGTGCTACCCTCACTATATGGGCTAAGGGGCACTTTCAATAAGAGAGAGAAAGAGAGAGAGGTGCATGACTGGCAGCCATGAGAATGTCATTAGGATTAGCTGTAAAATGTAGGCCATCCTCCATTTTCCTGGTAAGAGCAGAGACAGCAGCAGAGAACACCTTATGTATGCTGTAAAGCAAATATACAGCACAGAGAGGAGGAAATATCAAGCAATTCACTATTTTAAGAGGTTTTGGTTTGGCTTATTACTTTCACAGTGTTTTTATCGATTGCAATCATCATACATCTTTGGGAGGAAGACTGCCAAGAAAGTAATCTGGTTGTGTCCCCTTGAGCTTTAGGAGGTACTTCATCCTGTTCAGTTACAGGTTAACTGAACAATGAAATAAAACATTTGCATCACATTCTATCCAGTAAATTTGTCAACACTCAAACTAAACCATCAATGATAATCGTTTCATTTTGTTCCAGGATTGTTGTTTGGTCAAAAGCTACTTTTCTTGCTCTGACCATTTAAGAAAATCACCTGATATAAATCTGAATTACCTATACAGTATTGACATTTATGCACATATTCCAGTTCAGTTGCACAGTGAAA
The DNA here is from genome assembly GCA_011952105.1 of Coreoperca whiteheadi. Taxonomy (NCBI): domain Eukaryota; kingdom Metazoa; phylum Chordata; class Actinopteri; order Centrarchiformes; family Sinipercidae; genus Coreoperca; species Coreoperca whiteheadi. The sequence goes on from CM022485.1 coordinate 5,320,419, forward strand.
AGCAAAAACAGGTAGCATTTACTGAGCTTTTCATTAGTCTTGTGAATGAAACACATTGTATTCACACACTGTATAATATTTGGAGACTTTTTCTAAATGGTAAATGGACTGTACTTGTATAGCGCTTTTCTAGTCTACCGACAACTCAAAGCGCTTTACAAACTGCATATCACATTCACACACATTCATACACTGATGGCAGGTGCTAATTGCCCATCAGTACAAAGGACCTATGCATTCACATACACACCAAAGGCACAGCCATCGGGAGGAATTTGGGGGTCAGTATCTTTCTAAAGGACACTTCGGCATGTGGGCTGGGGGAAGGCGGGATCGAACCGCAGACTTTCTGATTGATGGACGACCCGCTCTTCCACCAGCCCCTTTCAAGTAGTTCCATATTTCATAGCTATGAAATAGGATCTAATAATTAGTAGGAAACTATCTCAAACATAACTGCCATTCTTGTTTTCCTAAAATAAGTGAGATATTTTATCTTATTAATCAGTATAAGTTAAGATGCTTACTAAGAACATTTACTAAGTATTTGATGCTAATATTAGCTCAATTTCCTTAGCTTTCTGGTAATGTTAGCTAACTAGATGGCTAAAATACTGGTGTTAGCATAACATTCTTAAAGTCAGCATGCTTATATCAGCATAACATTATATGTTATTGTCAAATTGGAACAGGCCTATGGGAATCAGTCATTAGTTTTACAGGTAGGCTATCGTGAAAAGGGAAACCCGGAAGCTAGTTCAGGCAGTCAGCTCAGGTCTGCCACTACACTCGCATGGCACGCACTTTCCATTGCAATATAAGTACTTAAGCCATCAGTGCAGCTGTTGCTGTTCATAGAGCGTTGCAGGGATGATGTTTTTTTTGTAGGCCAACCTGGAAGTTAGCATCACTCTGGTTCCCACGACAAAAGGCCAGTGCAGTTTTTCATTTGGATTGCAGACAATAAGCTCTGTGGCAAACAAGTTTGACGCTTACACGTTTTGTTCACCAAGATAATCTTCACGAACACCGATTTTATGATTTTTGAAGTATAAATGTGATCACCATTAGTAAAAAGCTAACGTTGGGTTATAAATGTACTACGCCGCGGCCGCATGACAACGTCACCATCACTAAGCTTCCAACTTGTGATTTTGGGTTCTTATACCTCTTCTACAAAAGACTTTCCTTTTTGCATGACCTAGAATACTTTGGAAGGGTGCGAGTATAAACCATGACTGTATAATACACACAAACTCGACACAGTGAGGCTGTAAAGGTGGGCTAGTGAGTAGATGAGTTTTCGTGTTCGGCGTGATGACGTTTAATGTCCCCGTCAACCTCTGTAGTCTCATTTAGCCACTTGTTAGCCACCACCTTTTTTAAAACACGAAAACACTTAAAATGCAAGAGTGAGGTATTTAGTGCTGAATTTTATGTCGTAGAACAAAAAGTGAAAATCGCTTAAGCTTGCGTTAACCACAGACCTTATTTCCGGCATCTAACTGAAAACCCATTAAAAAAATACCCGCTGACTGCATGATGAGGGAACCGGAAGTGCTAAAATGCTAACTAATTTCTGAGTTTCGGGACTCGTTCATGCAACGGTCTATTTAGCAGTTCAAAAGCCTTACCTCCACCCCAGCATCCCATAGGCTCTAAAGTGGATAACCCTGCCTGGGCGGCTTTTTTGATGTGCACCGTTCGGTGGCAGTATATTTGGGGGGAACTCAAATCCAAAACCATGACAGGCATGATGTTTATATGACTTGGTATTGGCGTTGCATCACAAATGTTCAACATATTTGGTAATGTAGGAATAGCTGTTTGGGTACAGCTGCAGGCATCGACCTCCTCACAACAGGGTGCTGATGAGACCATGTCAAAAATCCACAACTCAAACAGTCCCTATTGCTCGACTGTCATCCTTGCGCGCCCAAATCTTAAGAACAGTGGGAACCAGTTGGGTGTTCATTTCTGATTTTGAACATGACATTTTAGATAATGCTCATCTTAGGCATGCAGGGCAGAGTTCACGGTTTCACGTTTCACATCCTAATCAGCAGTAGAGTAACAGAGGCATAAGTCTTGTCTGTCTAATGAAAAAAACGCCGAGTCTGAGAAAATATGCTGATCTCAGTCACAGCTTTGAAAGCCTCAGACCTGTGTAAGTTAAAAATGCAGAATCAGACAGAGACACTGTGTCTCATACAATATTTTGTGGTTCTGAGTAATGCTGACTACTGAGGAGAAAATAATGACAAGTGGAAACAGCTATAGGTTTACACAATCTGTTGTTCACTAAACAGAATGTAGAAATGGGTGAGTCATTATCTGAGTGAAAAGAAAATTCTTGTTGTGCCAGTAAGGTGTGTTTTTTTTGGAGCTACAGTGTATGCAAATGGCTGAAGACAATGTGAGACCTATTCATATCTAAGGTTTTATGAAAAACAAATGAACACAAAACATGGTTACAATTTATTTGGATAGTTCACCTACAGAGTATTTGTACATTTCAACTGCTTATTAGTTGAGATTCTCGGCTTTTTTAGGTTTTGGCACAAAAAACATTTTGGTTAGGGTATGTTCACGAATAAAATACTTTTTTAATCCCTCCAGTCCCCTGGGTGATGTGAGGACTCTACCACCCTGCACATGACTTCTGTGGTTAAGTCACTATTTATGCGGCTCTTCAGTTTTTGGTGTAGGATGAACAGCCGTCACCGGGCCTGAACTGATACAGTGGATTTCCTTAAAACCTTTCCGATGTAGTTAGATTCAAATTCTTAATCCCAAACCTGGCAGCAACCAGGAACTCTGGGGCTCCATCACAACATTTTTCTCTGAAAATGTATTTCAAAAATAAATATCACACAAAGCAATAAACAGCAGTAGAGTATACAAGTACTCATGGCATTCATTTCAACTTTTAATTACTATCAACAAAAAGTATTTAAGTGTTGAATATATAAGTACTTGTTATGTAGAATGGTTCCTTTCAAAACTATATTTTCTTTTACTGATACGTTACCATTGTTGACTGGCAGGGGTCCATTCATTTCTAATAACCAAACAGTATAACTGGACACCTCTGATACACATGTAGACATTGAGATTATTTGCCTCGAGTTATCCATTATGATCATGGAGCGGACACCTTGTCTCATATTATCCCTCACTTAACATGGATTAAGTAATGTTATAGCTAGTTGAGGCAGAGCAAATTTCAATTGTTCTTTCTAAACTGGTATAGACTGCGGTTTATATATTTTGAATGGAAAATCTTGATCTGCAAAGTAACTAGTTACTGTAGTTGTCAAATAAATATATATTATCATTGAAACATTTATAGCGGCAAAAAAAAAAGTACTGGTGTAGGAGTATAAGGTATACCAAAATTAAATGACTCAAGTAAAGAAAGTACCTGCTCCAGTAAATTTATGTCCTTAGTTGCTTTCTAGGTCAAGTCACGGCAAGAATTTATGACTGATGATAAATGCCTAATCTGACACAGTGACCATCTTAACAGACAAAAAGATCATGTAGTCTGGTGCCTTGGGCCAGTTGATGTCAAAAATGATAACAATACAAAACTATAAGCCTCCACTAATCACATGCGGAACTGGTTTCTAACAGCTATGTAATACAATTTTACATTACTTTCTAATTTTGTTAACTACATACACAGATCTGTGCTGTATCACACAATTACATCACACGGTAATATAAACATATAAAGAAATGCATATCACCAGGTACCCTTAAATTAATTACTAATTTAATATTGAGAAATACATTTCCTATGCATAAAGATGGCTTGAAAAGTTTACAGTAGAATTTTACAGTGGTTTGGAAAATGTAAAAGTTAGCCACTGTGACCCTGTAGCTTTTTCCACAATTCTCTTTTGTCTCTACCTAATCAGAGACAGAAAAGGTAACACCTGCTGGTGGAATAAATTTATCTAATAACATTTTAGCAGCAGGAAATAATCTCTTAATAAGCCTAAAGTGGCTCACTGGATGCAATCATGTCCCACAGAATTCAGCTTTGTGTTGAGGATTTAGAACATTTGTTAGTCATTAGTACATGAGTTGCACTTTTATTGTAAACTCTGACCTCAATGAATTACGGAGCCCCAGAAGGTTCACAGATAGAAAAAATATGTATGTTGAGGCCACGAAATGCTATTGCGTGCCCACGAGATGCAATTCTTTCGCACGTTTTAATTCATTTGTGGCCACCAGATACTACTTCATTCCCACGTTTTAATTCTCTTGTTCCCACGTTTTAATGAACTCGTGGCCACAAGATAAGTGTATATAGAGAGAACCACTTAAAGGGCTTAACCAGCCGATGCGCAAAGACAGATCTCTCTCCATAGCATACTACCAATACAGCTAGGTATTATTCGTAAAATACTCATCGTTTTCAAACAGCAGGCACATTGCTCGTGGGATGGAACAAAATTTGCTATACTACATTGGGAAAGTTGCCTAAGTTAAAGGCCTCATTATTTCCAGTTTTCCATTTTATTAAACTGAAAAAGGAAGACAAAATGAACAACAGAATTATTAGAAAAAGGTTTCTGGTAGTGAAACACTAAGCCTATCTCCATTTAGTCAGAAATGGAATCAAGGCAATTACTAGAATAATACCAAGTTTAGTCAGATCATCAGTGAACACTTTGTTTTATAATTAGCATTGCCACCAAACAATAATTGACTTGAAAAATAATCAAGCCTCCCTCAGCCAGAAGCATTATATACTGATGGACAGTTGGCGTTATTTTCCCCATGACATTAAACAACGCTTTCCAAGCATTCATTTCTTGCATGAGGACATGTAGAGTGAATCACTGTGATTCTGTGCACATGTATTCTGTAGCTTATGAGAAATCCCTTTCAGTCTTGACGTAATCATACAGTGTAGCTGGGTTTCTACATGCTATAGAGCTAAGTGTCAGTTGGAGGATAGGGCACTTAATGTTTTCAAGACAACCCTGTGACATGCTGTCATTACTGTTGATGACATTACTACTGCATTTGTGAGGTGCCATTCAAAAACCATTTTTTTCATTTCCCACAAATAAAACTCTCAACTGGAAACTGTTAAACAAACTACCGCTACTGCTATTAGTTTGGTCATGACTGGTATTTGCATGCCTTGATAAAAGTGTAGCGGGTGGAGCAGCAATTTAAAAAGTTGGGGGTGGGGTGGAATCATGTTTCTGTGCAAGTGAGGGTGTCAAAACACCCGGAACATCTGTGGGTGCAACGCACCTGGATAAAGAGGTCTGTCATAGGAACCTAACAGAAACATGCCTGCCAGTCCTTTGTGATTCACATCCCTTCATCTGTTATCACAATACAGCTGTTTAACTATGACTTCTGTCAGCAAAGAAAACCCATTTAAGAAAACAGATTAGTGGAAGTCTACCCTGCCTATTTCAAATAAAGACATTCCATCAAATCTCTTGAAAAAATAATGGTTTCTGCAAAGTTGTACAGTAATCATAGTTGCCCATTTTTCCTTCTCCTTGGATGTTTTTTTTTAAAACCAAGAAACTGCACTAGTTCCAAATGAACTTAAAATAAGATGAAGAGGGGAAAGGCAATTTATCTCAGTATGGCTTGCTTATATGAAAGAGCGGTCTGGCTTCATTGTGCCATCTGAGGTTATTTAGTTTCGGAGCGGCTCTCTGACCCCTGGGACTATCTGCCTAAATCATCCATTAATCTTCCGCTCTAACAGAAGTCTCTACCCCTCTCTGGATATGCAAGGGCCCTATTGTCAGAATAATATAAATGCATGTCATTCTACGGAAAGAAGCACTTACTGCTTGGCCTGTAATTGCTGTATTATCTCTGTGTTCATTGTCACTCGCCATAAGGCTGTAATTTGTTTTTGTTGTTGAAGGGTTTGGTAATGGTGATTTTAAGTAAGAGGTATAAAGTTTAAAGATGATTTATATCGAATAGGACTGGGCTTACAGCATATCCATTGCTTCACAGCTGAACTTCTCTAAAGAGTGAGGTTGATCTGAGACACAAGGATTCAGGAAATCCTGTCAGTGGCATCTATGTGGGCATTAGTAGTCAAGACCACTCACATTGCCAGAAGCTAGGATAGGAGAAAAAATATGTGTCAACAATGGATGTGCGGCACTCCTCTGAACATCTGAAAAATGTTCTTTTTAAAAGGATGTCAAACTGGCTATGTACAGTAGGTGATGCACTTTTATGTAATTCCGTGGGAAATATAGAAAAGGACGTTGGAGCCTGAAGGCAAAGCTCTTTAATTATCAGTCAGTTTGCGTTTCTATCCTCACATGTGGTCATGAGCTGCAGGTGGTGACTCACAGAATGAGATTACAAATAGCCTACAAGGGTACGAGATTTGTTTCATTTGTAGGCAATCATGGCTTAGCCTTTGGGACTGGGTGAGAAGCTCGGATACCCAAAAGGAGTAGAAATGCTGCTCTTTCATATTGAAAGGAGTTAGTTGAGGTGGTTCAGACATGGATATACCTCCCTATGTATTGTGGATAGATCTAACAGAGAGGAGACCTTGGGATAGACCCAAAACATGCTGGAAGGATTATATAGCCCATCTGACCTCGGAATGCCTCAGGATCCTCCAAGAACTGGAGGATGTGGCTAGGGAGAAGGACGTATGGGCTACCTTGCTTAGCATGCTGCCATTGCAACCCTGGATGGATGGATATTGCCACTGCGAATAAGTGGTAGAAAAAAGATGGATGGATATAGCTATGGGCAGGAGTCAATTCGGTGAACTGCAAGCCTTGACATCAGGTGATGGAGTGACATGGCTTGGGCAGAGTGAAAGAGACGTTCGATAACCAACAAATAGATTTATTTTATGCACAGGTGTGTGTGTATGTGTGTGAAGAAAGGGGGTTTTCCAGAGTTTCTTTCCTGAAGTCGGGTACCTAACAAGTCCTCATACCTAATTGATAAAAATTGTTGTTAGACTTCCTCAAAGACCCCGAAGACCATTTGTCCAATGGCTGCCACACATCCTGAGGAACTTTTTACCATGAAATAGCATTCAGCCTTTGGCTAAAGTAGAGTAACTGTCATCCTTAAAGACACCACTGGCATTGAGGAAGTAGATGCTGAACTGTGATATTCAGAATTTCGTACTGTAATCAGTGGAGAGGCGAAAGATTCTGTAATTAAAAGCCAAAAAGAGTCCTATCAAAATATCGTTTTGGTTTCATTCTTATATGAAAGCAGTCTTTCGGGCAGGCTAGATCCTTCCCCACCACTGCTGTATATAATGAGCAACACACACAAAGGTTTTATTATCTGTGTGTGTTTTACTTCTTTTCCCACCTGAGCAGCCTCTGCAGGGTGTGAACAGTCTCATTTGGGGGGGTTGGTGAGTCCATATGGCCCTCAGGGCTGCTCACACTCTGGTGAGCGTTATTTTAGCATACAGCACCCTGCTGCCTCTTTATAGCTAATTTGGGTCCATGGAAATGAAATGTCTGCACTCTGTATTTACTGTAAGGCACTCTTCCATTTGTACTTTAATAATTCCGACCAGGAGAACACCATCAAGGCTCAATCAGCTTTGATAGCACTGCTCTCAATGGCTAATAATCAGAACTCAACTTCTGTAAATTGCATGTTATAGTGTAATAAAAATATTTAAAAATTTGAACCACATAATATGAAGTCTGCATTTTAGGCTTCCCATAAAAGCATCAATTTAGAAAGTATGCCTTTGCTTAGAAAAAACCTTTGCATAATATTAAAATATGAGACAACTTTAATGAGCCATAATGCCAGAGATGACGCATATCAAAAACTTAATACTCTATATCATCTTCAAGACTCATCTTCACATTCCAGATTTCATTATTAGCGACTGATTAAGTGACCAAATTTAGGAAGCAATGTAATGGATCAAAGCTGTGTTATGCAGTTAATGGTTTATTAATGCATTGTGCTCCGCTTTTATGAGTACTTAACATTTCAAAGGTTCTTACTCCTCATAGTCTTTCAAACTGCAACTTTAATGCCTTGTTTTACATATTATAAAAAATCCTCATGAACTGGCTTACTTTTGTTTATTTTGTTTCCAGATTAGGTGTTATTGAACAGCCAATATCAGATAACTTATGTACAGCATGATTGTGGAAGATCTGGGTCTGGTGGGAATGCTAACACTACAGAAGTCTGTGATATATGGCTATCAAAATCCTAAAAATGACGACTAGTAGCAGCTTTAAGGTTAAATGCACGTTTAGTAATCGTAATTATGCACCTAAACATGTTTTTTACTGATTGGCATACCAGACAAAACTGAATGCACATTCAAAAGCAGATCTCTCCAACACTTTGACTCCACCAAAAACCAGTGTTTTGGATATCACCCTTTGTGAGGTGGACTGAAAAGAACAAATGGCTTAAACTATGTTTTCTTATATCGGTTGAGCGCGACAGGTATTACAACACCTGAAAGCTGTGTAAAAATAAGGGTTTAGAGCATATCAAGCATACAAATGAACAAAGAAGTAATGGTTTGACAAGTTTCTGGTTGTTTGTTATTATTTTGTATCTAATTACTTTTTGTGACTCCAAGCTGACTATTGAGCCCTAAACTCCATGAAAAAACTATTAGACTAAATCCATGCCACTCGCTCAAGAGACTTCATCAGTTCTACTAAATGGTCCTTTTCCTTTTTGTGGGTTTTTAAGGTCACATGGCAGTTGTGCAACAGTCAGAGTCAAATTACTTAATAGGATGCCGTAAAACTGTATTTCTCAGTTTTTTCTTTTGTACATTTTTACTTGGGACTTAAGGTGGTTACAGGGTAATTTACATTTTTTAAACCTTGAAGGAATAGTAGGACATTTTGGAAAATGTGCTTATTCGCTTACTGAGAGTTAGATGAGAAGACCAATACCACTAATGTCGGTATGGTAAATGTGAGGCTACAGCCAGCAACCAGTTAGCTTAGATTAGCACAAAGACTGGAACCAGGAACAAACACAACGGAAATGGCTAGAACACAGAACAAAGGCATCACAGCGACTATACACACACAGACTCGCACGCGAGCGAGGGCATGATAACTAGGCACAGGTGAAACTGATAACCACAGGTGGAAAAAAAGCAATGCAATCACAGACAGAAAGCAAAACCACAAGAAGCGGAACATTTACCAAAATAAAACAGCAAATAAAAGAACACAACCCAAAAACCGTGACCAGTGTTTTTAGTAGGCTAACAAGACACTGACAGTATTATACATTTTGTATACTTTACAGTTCTGAGAAAAAAAGCATACATTTTATATTATCCATCAAAATCATTACATCAGTTTTGGAAAAAAAAAAATGACCCACCTGAAAGGTATTACATTATCGGTAAAAATAAATGTTATTACAATATCAGCCAGGAAACTTTATTACATTATTAGGTTTTATTACATTTTCTATCAAGTTAAGTTCAAATTGTATTACATTTTCAGGCATTAATAATTTTCAGGAAATGATTACATTATTGGGTGCTACATCTACATGGCCATTACTGGCATTTGTGCAGACTGTATGGCCATTATCTGAACATTGACGTTTATGAGAGCTTTTACAGTATGCGGAAAAATGGCATGAAAATGTTAGAGTGTGGTCATGTTGTTCCAAGAGAAAATCAAAAGCTTTCAACTCATTCTTGCCTGAAAAGACAAAACCTTGAAAACGAGTCCATTCATACATTAGTGCAGCGTTTTAATGAGAGCATCAAGTAAACCAAATACATATGTACCAACCAGAAACCGTCAATCAAAACAACAGTTTAGAGATGGACCAATAAAGTCAGTCTCTTTCTATGATTTTAGACAGTACAAAAACATAACTAAAATGTTTCTTATTCAACCCCCCCCAGAGTTTACCTCTACACATGACATGACACAATGAGTTGCAAGGCAAACCTCTGCATGTGCGAAAAGGGGTAAAAGATAGTCAAAGAAAAATTATTTTTCAATATAGTTTCAGTGTTGTGTTTTTTTCCAGTGGATAATTGGCCAAATCCTGGAAGATGTGCCATCATGTCAAATCTTTTCAGCAGAGCTATAAAGTAGAAAACGTTTAATCAATCTTACAAATAGTAAAAAAAAACAGGGTTTGGTGCCAGTTCTGCAGAATCGAAGAGTAAATTATCTTTTAAGAACCACTGTTTTACACCAAGTTTAACACCCAGGGAGAAATCACAGAAGAGGCACAGAGAACAATTTCTACCAACAGGAGCTTCAGTTAACAGACCAGAATGCAATGTTCAGAGTCAGGGCAACTCTCGCTTTTAGGAAGTACTTCCTATCTGCTATTTCTATCACTGTTTCCACCTCAATCCTGCAGCTGAACATAACAGGTTCACACGTCATTTGGATGTTGATGAATTTTCCTGATGTTCCTCAAACAGAAGGAAATTGTGCATTTCTAAGGGACTATTTTTATCCATGAATTAATACATAGTTGGTGTTCTTGTGAGTATTTAAGCCTGAATGATGGGTGTATTTGGGATTGACTCAAAATAAACTAGTGGCTCAGTGATGTTTTATCCATGCTAGAGGCATGTCTCTATAGATGGCAACGTCGGTTGGTTGCACGGTGCACCACTGTGGTCCAGACAGAAATATCTCAACATCTCAACAGATGGAGTGCTTCGACATTCATGGTCCCCAGAGGATGAATCATAATGAATCATAAAAATCCACTTGATGGACTGGCACCAAATTTTGGTGTCAGTCCATCAAGTGGATTTTGGTGTCCTAATGACTCTTTCACTTGTGCCACCATCAGGTGTTGTGTGAAATGTGTTGACAACTACTTGATGGATTTACATGGAATTTGGTACAGGCATTCATGTTCCACTTGGAATCAATTGTAATAAATTTAGCGATCCCCTGACTTTGCATCTAGCACCATTGTCTAAATGTGAATTTGTCCAGTACTTGTTTTATGACCAAACAACTGCAAAACTAACACATGTTAGCATGGTAATACGCTAAATTAAAATATTGTACATGGTAAACGTTATACTCACTAAACATTAGCATGTTATTATTATCATTGTGAACATGATAGCGCACTTATGTTAAGTCAACAAAAGTAGAGACTCTAAGAAACAAAGGAAATATTGTCTCAGGCTTTGACTATACCTGTTAGTAGGATTGATTCATTGTTGGTTTTGGTCTTTTCATGGGATTTGTTGACAAAAAGAAAAAAAATTAATATATACCCAGACTTACAAATAAAGGAGCTAAAACTTGCAAAAATATTGGCATGGTCCTTTTTAAAACATCCACATTTGAGAAAGCTTTATTAGGCAGGTTTACCAGGAGCATAATATGGGCCTTGATCATTAGGGGTCTCTAATATTAGTGAGCATTATTGCTCTCTTAGCTGTTTTTTGCAGTTCTTCGAATTTACTCTTATTAGAAAGCTTTTTTTGGCAGTTTGAGAGATCTGATCTCGGTGATACAGCAGTAGGTTGTCATTCCAATCACACTGCTGCGTTCCTGCAAAAGAGATGCTGCTTTTTTAGCGCCTGAAAAAAGTTGAAAGCAAAAGTGGGTCATGCTTGGGATAAGTGCTGCTATATTTGTCAAAGGAATCAAACCACCAAACTTGCAGGGGCAATTCATGCCCATCATGTCCAGAGCTGTGAGTTTTCTGTGCGACCTGATAATTGCCTCCCGGCCTCAGTTTTTGTGAACAATGCACCGTTCTACAGTGGTAGTTCCCATTTAATCCATAACTTAATTTGCTCCCACAGAGTGAAAGAACCATCTTAGAAATTGTGTTGCAGAAAATACACACAGGCCCAAAAATGGTCTTTTGTCCAACATCGTGTAGTTTGTGGCGTCACATTTTCACAATGGTGAAGCTCCCCCTTTTTTTGCGCAAGTAGCTACTTCTGAGGAACACATTAATCATGTTGCTGGAGAAGTGACAGTCAATGAGACTCCAACTGTGGCTGACAAAATTAAGTTAAAGCATTGAGTGCCATTAGGGGCCCCTAAGGAGCTGCCCCTGGCTTTATAAGTCTCTAATAGTTCAGACTCATAACCCTAGTTTCCACCCCATTCCACTTGACCTATTAAAGCCAGACTGGACCTAAAACTCTCCACTGCAGCTGAATGGAAGCTTCACCTTCACCTTGCAGTTTTGACCCCTCCAGAGGGAAAGCATACAAAGCCAGGTTGCGAACTGCCAAACCCATTTCTTGGTTCTTCAAAGGATAAAATCCTCTGTATCTGCAGACAGTCACTCCTAAACTATGATCCTTAAGCCAGGTCCACACTTGGTGGGAAACTTTGAAATATCATATTTTTCTCATGCTGGCCTTTAATCCCTAATAAGCCAACATTTTCAAAAATATAATTTTTCAGAATCTCTTGAGTGGATAAAAGAGTGGTTAGTACTGTTGCTCAAAGTGAGAAGGCCCTAGTTTGAGCACCACTAAAGGTGTCTGGGGTTTTTCGTTTCTTGAGGTGGTGGTCTCTTTCTATGTTCGCATAGTTTGTGGTATGCAATTATCTGATGTCCAATAGAAAATAAACATCAAGGATGCCTCCTGTACTGTGGCCCCGTGTCTCTTTTATCCAATTCCCAGTCAGCTCAAGCACTTTCTATAATCACTCATTTTATTTCTTAGTATAGCTGATGATGCAGTATTGGTGTTGTCATTGACATATCTTTACATTTTTTTTCCACCATATGACAAAACATATCAGCAAGAATGAAAGGAAAGGTGTTCAAGACGGTGGTGAGACCAGCAATGTTGTACAGCTTAGAGACAGTGGCACTGAAGAAAAGACAAGAGGCAGAGCTGGAGGTGGCAGAGCTTAAGATGTTGAGGTTCTCTTTGGGAGTGACGAGGATGGACAGGATCAGGAACGAGTACATCAGAGGGACAGCTCATGTTAGATGTTTCGGAGATAAAGCCAGAGAGGCCAGATTGAGGTGGTTTGGACACGTTCAGAGTAGAGAGTGTGAATATATTGGTAGAAGGATGCTGAGGTTGGAGCTGCCAGGCAGGAGGTCTAGAGGAAGACCAAAGAGGAGATTTATGGATGTAGTGAGAGAGGACATGAAGTTAATTGGTGTGAGTGAAGAGGATGCAGAGGACAGGGTTAGATGGAGGCACATGATTCGCTGTGGCGACCCCTGAAAGGGAGCAGCCCAAAGGAAAAGAAGATAAAGCCATGTCTGGCAAAACCGCATATTTATTGAAACCCACTTCTTACCATGAGTAATGTACAATGGCAGAGATTAACCACAAAGTGAGACCTCCGAGTCTGGCACAGCACTGGCACACATGATGCCACATCTACCAGACTGCTGAAGAGCTACAAATCCGAACATTAGGTCAGTGAGCACTTTTACACAGTGATTAATGGGAAATGACGGGATTTCAGCAGACACGGCGGGACTCTGCTGCATGGCTTTATTCCCTGGGCTATAATATTCAGGTCCTCATTCAACAACCACAGCTCATCAGAAGCTTAATTCTTCATTACACAGAGTACCCTGTACATCGTCTGCCAAAGTTATCGTATGCAAGGAGATTTCATCTGTTGAAAACCGATACAGTCAGAACATGAGACACAGCAGCTTTTTGATCAGTCTGAGCTTCAACAGTACAAATTCTGTGACTACAGAGTCCTGCGCATAAAGTGTAATCTTCTTCTTTTCCTTTCGGCTGTTCCCTTTCAGGGGTCGCCACAGCGAATCATGCGCCTCCATCTAACCCTGTCCTCTGCGTCCTCTTCACTCACACCAATTAACTTCATGTCCTCTCTCACCACATCCATAAATCTCCAATACAACCCATATTTATGTTTCTTGTTAGGTGGCGACCTCTAGTAGCCATTGTAGCCTAATTATGACGGGTGCAAAGGAGGAAGTCAGCCGAGGCAGTATAAAGAGCGACAAAGTCCGTGTAGGTAGGGACGAGGCCGGGGTGGATGGATGGGTCAAACACAGCATCGCTGTTCGTGTCCCATGTGAAACCAAAAGTCAACGTCGACTTATTTTAATTTATGTATGGGAACTCAAGTCTCATGACTTACTAACGTTACTCATGTATTTTAACCCAAACCATGATCTCTACCTGAACCTAACTAAGTAGTTTTGGCGTCTGTATACCTATAACAATCTGCGACCGTTTCACAACGTTAACCACGTGTTTAACGCTGCCATGACGATGAAGGTCCGGCACACGTGTCGCTGTCGTTTTCGGGACAAGTCATAAGTCGTTTTGGTCATAAGTCATATTGGGAGTCATTGGCAAACAACCTATTCTGTCATTTCGCTTTGAGGACGTGTTGGTCATGATATACTAACCTCACAAGACAGCGGTGTGTGGTGCCTTGAGTGTGCTACAGAATAATTATAGATTTGACAGTTTTGTTATAATCAATTAATAATGTGATATTTGAATTGATTATAAGTGTTTGTTTCGCTACTTGCACTTAAATGAAGCATTAATAAAAGTAAATAAATACATTACCAGTTAATAATTACACTCCATTTAGTCCCTTTTATGTTCAATAATTATAAATTGATTAGGCTATAATTAAAGCACTGTAAATATCAATAATTATTCTGGTGGTACATTAGGTGACGAATTCCACAATGCAAAGACTATTGAGTTTCCTCCACAAGCATGTCAGACATATAAGTGTATTATTGCTCTTATACCATGGTCACTGTTTCAGTTTCATGTAGGAGCTATTTTCTTTAATACCGATAGTTCCTACATGAAACTGCTCACAACAACGTCTGTGGATTATGTGGAATAACCCAGTCAGAGACGTTGCTGTTGAGTTTTTCAAATTTATTTCTTTGGCACTTTGAGCACCACAAGACGAGTCCCATTATATTTGAGAGAAGGCACACAGACATCTCTACAGCTGATATCGCCAAAACTCGAGATGGATACTCAAAGATACCAAATATCAGGCTGAATTTGGAGGAAATTCTAACAAAAATGACACGCAAGACAGTGGCATCTTGGCCTGCAATAGTTTACTTATTCATTTGTTCACTTAGCATCACACTATTTTCAATACAGTTTTGTAACAGAACATGCATGTGATATTCTCTTACAGTGGAAAAGTCTTAAATAGTCTGTGTTTTCTTTAGTTTAAAGCTACTACTGTAAGTACTCAAGTCAAGAGAACAGAACAGAAAAGAACAGAACACCAATCCAAAGGCATTACACAGATGTGTGAAAAAACTCCAGTCAATGGTCATTGCAGATGTTACAGGATCATCTGCATGTTTCTGCAGAGTGTACTCTGCATTCTGAGTACTTTCATACAACTACATTTTTTCATTTGATGATTTGATGTGTTCTCAAAGCTTCGCACTACAGTACACCTGCATGCAGCCTGAACTGGTATGTAACTTTTTGAACATGAAAGAAAGCAAGATTTTAGAAGATTTTACTTCCATAAAAGCTGCTAACAGGAGATAAGAACTGAAGCCAAGTTGCCAGATCTGAAGGTAATCGAATGCCCAAAAATATATCGGCATTCACTTTGACACTGCACATTACTGCTCTTGATTCCTAGAAATAAAAGGACATACTGTATAAGGGCTTATTGCTTGTACTATTACTATAATAGCAAACATTATATTATCAGGCTGATGTCCGTTCACAACAAAACAAGGTAGGGATGAATAGCATGGAACATAAGGCGATCCATCATGTAAAATAGAAGCACTGATGAATGTTATTTATCTCATCAGTTACTGAGCACCATCTCGGCTCCTGTGGGTGTAAAAGGACTCCTGTTCTGCTCAGAGAAATGCTAAACTTTGGCCTCCATGTCCATCAGGCACCTAAGACCCATGTCGAGTGTTGTTTCTGAAGTCAAGTCTGTTTGCGTGCAATTGGGTGTCTTGCTAGCCTGTTTACTGATAAGAAAGGGTCTGCTGGTTGCACCTCTTCTGGTGACCTCACGGTGTGTGCCTGCGGGACGCTGGCGGGCACTGTAATGTGTTGACATGCTCAGATTGAAAACAGCTGGGCAATCCTGCAATCTAGAGAATGGGACTAAATTACCGAGCAAATCCTGTTGACATTCATATCGCTGCCAGTCATGATTCTCTGTTGCTCGCTCTCTCGCCCTCTCTCTCCGTCTCTTTCTATCTCACTGTTTGTTCACTTTAGGTTTGGTACAGCCCTGATGCAGAGGGCAAATGTGTCAACTGTCCAATCAGTGCATTAGCAGCCCCCTGAGAACTGATTTGATTTGACTGAGATGCCCGTTGCTTTGCAAGTCAAACAACATCTACCGTAGGTAACAAAAGCTGCTGTGTCTCATGTTCGGACTATATCTGTTTTCAACAGATGAAATCTCCTTGCATACGATAACTCTGGCAGACCTGAAGAATTAAGCTTCAGATGAGACTCACCAAGTCTCTGGAACTCTTCTGGAGGCATGGTACATCATTTTTCCAAAACATATTCCATCGTTTGGGGTTTTGTTAATGGTGGTGCAGAGCGCTGTCTAACATGTCGCTCCAAAATCTCCCATAGATGTCCAGCTGGGTTGAGATCTGATGACTGTGAAGGCCATAGCATGTGATTCACATATACTCATGAAACCTCATGCCCTGTGTGGAAGCATCTGCAATTGTTATGTTTCCACTCTCATTTATTCAGGTTGGTTCTTTAAGATTAATTTGAAGTCTTTGCTGAATAGAGCCCATTGTTAAATCATTATGGTTTTCATTGCGCTGTCACGTCATGAGCCACATATTGTCATTTTATTATGTCGGTCTATTCTGTACACACGACATCTATTGCATGTCTGTCTGTCCTGAGAGAGGGATCCCTCCTCTGTTGCGCTTCCTGAGGTTTTTCCCAGTTAAAAGGGGTTTTATTTGCAGGGTTATTTGCAAAGATGAAGGAGAGAGAGAGAAACGAACTGTCGTTTAATTAGGAGTCATTCAAATCTGTATTCCTGTAACTTAACGGTTTGTTTCTTCTTTGTTTTCCTTGGCTGTCTGTGGGTGGCAACAGGAACCTTTAGCACATCTACTCAGAAGGTAATTCCACCAATGATCTTGATCTTTATACAGAGACAGAAATGTAGATGAACTGGATAACTACATTTTTAAACACTTACTGTAATTGCTTCTTTTTTACTTATTAAACGCCAGAAATGTTGTTAGAAAGGCAGGAATTATGTTGCCTGTAAACCTCAAGCCTGTCCACAATTTAAATTCTCCTTCCCTCCCTTTTCTTCTCACTGCTCTGCAACCTGCAATAACCTTCAAATGATGTGGGTCCCCGCCCCCCCTCCTTTAAGTTTTTCGGTTCTGGATCAGTGGATAGGCTTGCCGAATGCTGCTATTGTTTACAGTCTAATTTGAGAGGGTGGAACAGTGACCTGCATCCCAAAGCAGACATTACACCATCCCTGTAGGACACACTTGCACAGGCGGCGCGGGCGGTGCACACTGAGCAACTGGCATAATCGCTAAGCAGACGATGCTGTTCTCTCCCTCACCAGTTTGTGTTGATGCGGGTAACCCAGGCAACCTGACAATGTACACAAATTAGAGGCAGGCAGGAGAAGGGTATGATTAATGGTTCTCAATAAGGACAGGCCCCAGAGAAAAGAGGACTGGAGCAGCAGTGGTTATAAATCCCAGGGATTAGGCAAGGAAAAGGCAAGGAGGAGGTGGGAGAAAGAGATGTCGAGTTAGGAGCTGGAGGAAGTGATGGGGAGATGCTGTATGAAGCAAAGAGGAGATGCAGGACTCCTCTTTTGTGTCCGTGCTATTATACAAATTCCTCATACTGAGCAAATGTATAATCTGCAGGCTGCAGTGTCTTCATACCGTTAATAAAATCTGTTCCACTCTGTCACTGGCAGTGTTGTTATGTTAATTTGTCCAGTGAGACTGGAAATTCTTTGAATAATCTCTGCTGTGTAAGTGTGAGCAGCCCACCTATCTTTTACAGAGAAGTCCCATATCCTCCACTTACCAAGTTTCCTTTGAAAAGCTTTTTTTCTCACCTTCAAATTTGGAAGTTTCTGTGGTCTGAACGGGGGGAACTTCACAGATTGCTGGTTGAGAACATTCTCAAATTTCCCGTCTGCAGTCCAGTTTAAAATATATCCCGAATAAGCGCTGACGTCTGACGATGTTGACGCCATGCGGTGACCGATTGGACGCATTCAAACACTATAAACTGATCCGGTTTTGCAGCGAGGGAACCCCTGCTCCTGTGGCGTGGACCGTTCCTCCGTTTCTCCACATCCAGGCGAGTTGAGAGCCGCTCACAGCGTCAGACGGACCGGAGCGGGTTAGTGTGGATACGCAGCGGCGCGCACGGCTGTGGACTTACAGCGCAACTCCAACTCAAATGGATATTTACGTGGCTTTGTTATCCCTTTTATTTTTTACCAAACCAGGTAAGTACAAGCCGCGTGGCACTTTGTGTTCGCAATGGGGAATTTTGCCGCGAGTGACACGCGCTTCTTAACGTCTTTTACGCGCCTCAGTGTGCACCTTGCGCGCAATCATGTCAGATCTTTTGGTAGTGTCGCTGGACTGCAGCGAATTGTTTTTTATTTTTAATAACCCGCAGTTTGAGGAGTTAATATTTGAAAAACAACCAGGATGCAGATAAGGTAAAAGAGATGACACTTTTTTTCCCCCCCGTGTGCGCACGGTGCACCTACAGCCCGTGGAGAACACAGGTGTTGGCTGCGGGCGGATACGGTGCGTGTTAGTGGGCAGCATTAGCAGTATCCTGCGTTTGAATGAAAACTGCGTTACTTTTCCCGCAACCAGCCATTTTAAGCAGTGGACTGCCCATAAGCGGTAACCATGTATGTGTGCAACATGAATTAGGATTGGAGTTAAAACCCCGTCAGGTTGAATCTTCTCCGCGGGAGGTCACAACAGCTAACCTTTAATTTCTCTTCCACAGCTTTGGCTTTCGGTTCAGATCAAGACTACCAAATTGATCTCATCAATGAACTTGACCTGGCAAATGCCACCTATGGAATTACCCAAGTGGCGGGGCTTCACAACGGCAGCAAAGCCTTCCTTTTTCGAGGTAATGCACGCACGCCGACAATTCCTTCCACATTAGCCGCGCTGCTCAAGTTCAGAAATGTCTTTTGTCTTCTGTGTCGTGGCTGCGCACGCACGCACGCACGCGCTTTGTTTCATTAGTTAGTGTGAGCAAAGCCAGCGCCACACCTTTTGGTGTCACAGTATTAGCTGGGATGCTGAGACAAATCACTCCGGGGAGTCTCCTCTCATAATTACTCCACATTTAATTTGTCCCAGGCAGCAGATGCTCCGGCTCTTTCTGGACACACTTGAGCGCGCTGTCTGTGTAGGATTTTTATATATATATTTTTTAATCAAACTCTTCGACTGTTTCCAATGACATCAAGCGTTGTGTAATCCCTACACGTGCTAGGATAATGGCTATCAGGTGTGTAAACCGTGTGAGAACCCTGAAGGGCACACAACACGTAGCTGGGATTTTTTTTTTTTCCTTTAGCTCTTTAATGATAAACAAATACCAAAAAACAAAATGCCCAATGCTATAGCTCAATGTCGAAGCTATAAGTCCTAACAGGAAGACAACAGTGGTAAACTACTGACATAATGTTAACCCTGTCGAGGGTCGTTTGAGATGTGGTACCAGTGTCAGTAGATAACTTTGCATTGCTCACTTGCTTCTCTGCACTCTGAAAAGGACTCACAATATTTGGTGCAACTTCTTGCTTCTTCCTGTAGTGTCCTCCGCCGCTCTAAGCAGAGGCAGAATTGTTAGAGTAGAAGTAGAAAGAGTGGGAAGAGAAACATTTCCTGGTGGCTGTATCAGAGAGAGACTTGGATTTATTTTTAGTGATTAGTTGCTTGCTGTGTGCTTCTTTGTTTCCTACTTGGCTGCGGCTACAGAAAAACGGCAAGGAAAAATGTATAATCATATTTAAAACTTTATTTTTATTAATTTTAGGTTTTGATTATCATTTTTAATGGCTCGATATTCAAACGCAGCATGTATGAGATTCACATTAAATTCTCATTGGGAGTTTTATTGTTTATTGTGATGGCCCAATGCTCTTCCAACCCGGACAGAAATACAATCTTGGTGAGAACACGGAGTCTTTTTTACTTTTCTGGCATGAAAATATTCAAATTCAAAGATACTGGCACAAACACCAGCAGCTTGAATCCCAAATAAGCAGCACTGGGTGTTGAGACTCATATCAGCATAGTGCTGGCGTTGTGTTTGTGTGTGTGTGTGTGTGCGCGTGCACGCGGGTATGTGGTTTTATTTTCTAGAGTGCTTGGCTCGGTGTGGCACTGGCTCAGTATGAATGAAGGCAGGGCAGCTTGGCTGACTCTGCTGAGGTGAAGCTGTCCAAGATTCAAGGCTGGAGGCCATACACGATACACAACCTCACTTTTTACTTACTCACACACACACACACACACACAGAGAGTGCACGCCCACACACACCTACTCCTAGCTGCTCTCCTTATGGTTTCCAGGGTCGAGGTGCAGCGGCCAAATAGTGTGGGAAGCAGGAGGCTAATCCAGTGGGGAAAACTGGACCTGTGTGCCGTTGGAGAGGATGCTTGTGTTGTGACCTATTTAACACTTCGCCCACCCTTTGCACTGGTTTCATGGCCTTGTAACCCAGATGGCTTCACAGAGCAACTGCAGCCAAAGTTGCAGCAACTACCAGGTTCTTTTTAATGGTGGAGGAGTTGATGGTCTAATAGGTTGCAGCAACAAACAGTCAGTGATGACCCATCTAGTAGAAGCTGTGCTGTAACCTCTGTGGCTGATTGGGTCAGTGATTATTCAAGATTTATGTATGCAATCATGCTGTGCACTGAGCTCAATATCCTAGTTCATTTGTTTGATTGCATACATTTTGGAGGAACATATTGTGATGCTGGTGAGATGGCAGGGGGAAAAAAAAAAAAGGGCAATGTGGTGTTCCAATTAGTGTCGATTGCACTGAGAGAGGGGGGGCTCTGGCAGTCTCTTTGGCTGGACACTGGGACCAGTCTCTCCAGTCTCCCAGTTAACCAGCGATTCACAAAAACAACAGATGGTTTGAATTAGAAAATAGATTTTGGCATCTCTTACGTTGTCGCCAGAATATTGCACCAGTGGACCTAATGAAAGCCATTTTAGGAAAAGTGCAGCCTCCACCAAAGGTCCGTAACAGAATGTGATCCAACCTTAGAATAAAAAAAATCTCCCAATGTGCACTGGTAATGGGGGAGCAAAGCTCAACTATTTGCTAAGATATTTTGCTATAGTATGTGCTTTTCATGAACAGGGTTGCTTACATTGCGGGAACGTCTGTGATGTATTAAATAAAGTTAGTTTGTCCAGAAGGGGGCTGACCTAGTTTCTCATAATACACATTGGAACCCAGATTGTCAACCTCATTACTCAGACCCGCCTCTGTCCCATAGTTGATTTTAGATTTAAAATTCTTCTAATGGTAATTACCGGTTTGTGTTTTTGGTATCCTCCTGTGGGTACGTGTTGGGTTTGTCAGTCTGGTCCACAGTGAAATATCTGCACTTCAAACAGATGCTGGTGCTTCAATCATACATGACTTTCCTCAGCAGACTGCTAAAAGGGTGCTCGGTTCTTGTCAAATATGACGTTTTATGAAATCCCTGAACAACTATTGGATGGATTATCATGAAAGTTGGTGCGGACATTCTTGGTTCCCAGTGAATGGAGCCTCTGACTTTTCTTATAATCAGCTCAAAGCATTGCGCCTAAGAGCCTATGTAACTAACAAGGTAAGGCTTAAACTAGAGGTCTTTAAGGGTCCACTTGGTTTCTAATATTTGAGTCCTTACTCAGGACCTCAGTTGGTCCATGTCCAAATTAAATTCAGTCTAATTGGGTTAGGCAGGACACTCTTGTATTGCCGCTGGTTTTGGGGTCTGCGTGTCAATATATCTAATACTCGAGTGGATCCAAGAGTCGCGATCAGCGCTGACCTGAAGACCAGGAGTGTGAAATGTGAATTGTAGTGGAAAATGACATGTATTGCTACTCCTTTCAACTGTGATTGCTCTCTAATTGGTGCCACATCATGCTGCTGCCAGTTTCGGTGTTCATCCCTCTATTTGGATGTGTTCGGCTTGACCTCATTTTGAATAGCGTCTAATTGTCCTCTGGTCTGTTTGAACAGAGTCTGACTGTCCTTGGATTCCTTTTGGATCAGGTATTAATTAATTTTAATTTTTTTATTTTTTTTGGAAAATGTATTCATGCCCATCAAATTTGGGTAGGTTTTTCATGGGTCTGTTTCAGACTGACCTATAGGTTATGCTGATGAAAGTTAAACAAAACCCTTTTGAGGAACTCAGTCTGAATATGTGGAGCTTAACTAATAGCTGAATCTGAGATGTGCTAAAATGACCACTGTACAGAGGATAAATCCTTTTGATTTAGGTAACGTCCTTTCCTTTTAATAAATTTTTCTCCCCCATCCAGGGATTTTATTTCCTAGTGTGTCATGGGACCGCTAGCATGGCTGTAGACTTGTTATGACATATGCTACTTTATTTGTCATGAATGATATTTGACTGACATGACTATAAACGAGTTTGATAACGGTCAGTTGTGTTTAAAAGATGGCCTTTATTGTGCTTGAAGGTGCTGAGTAAAAATTGGTTTCACTAATTGTCACATGACCAGAGTCAAAGTGTGTAAAGTAATATTTCCTCATTTGTTTCTTATAGTCATGTGAGATTGCGCTTTGCTTTGGATCATTATAACATTTTGACAATTTGAAGTCATTATTTTAAGATTGTTCCAATTAGATCCAAAAATACCTTTTTTATGTCAATTATAATAGTTTATTATTTACTGGTTTTTGGAATTATATGGACGCTCTTACTATGAACAGATTTCCAAACTGCACAACATGTAGGAGACCCAGCTATCTGTAAATCTGCCTGGTCATTATAGATCCTTCCCTTCTTCATTAACTCTCTTACTCAAGATCATTAATGCTGAACAGTTAAATGGTAACAACAAAGCAGGCTTGATCCTGATACCCCTGAGATCTATATACACACCTCCTAGCAGCCTTTTAGGCCAATTTTTCTTAACATACAACAACTCTGCTGTCTGATTTTAGGACTGAAAAGGTCCTTTAACGTTTAATGGAGCTGTCACTTCCAATCAAATCCTTCTATCCAACCTAATTTAAAGCCGAAATCCACACTGAAACCCCTCAGCCTACTGTCCAGTAAAGAACTATAGCTGATGGACAGTGCACATCTGGGTCATCTTTTGTTTTAAATGTGTTGAAAGAAACAGTTTCATGCTGCTAAAAGCCAATGAATGTCGCTAAACTTTATTTATATAGCAGAACACAGAGGAAAAAAACGAGAGACTGTAACAAACACGAAAGAAGAAAAGACAGATGATTGAACAACAATAGTAAAGGCACTTGGTTACACAGAGCCCTTAGTGACAACACAGACCTATAGAAACTTCAGGGAAAATACCTGGGCTGGTTAAGTTAGGCACAATGAAAAGCTAGTGAGTAAAAGTGTTTCTTAAGGTGACTCTAAGTCTCAATAGTGGGGGAGAATCGGATGGTGGGAGGAAGAAATTTCCATAGTTTCAGCCTATGCAAAAATTATGCAAGTGTAAAGGTACACTGTAGATTTTATTTTTAAAAAAAATGGAACTTCCGGAGCATTTAAGATTTTCAACTACGCCTCCCATGGCAGAATGGTTCACAGAGGGCTCCTATCCAGCATCTTTTCTGGATCCATTTACAAGTGGCTGCTGCTGCCTCCTCTGTTGGGCTATTGTAGAACACTATTTGTTATAAGGAAAAATATATATTGTGAAAACTGAAATAGGTGTGTTATGAAGAGCAAAATTGGCGATTCTGAAATCACGCAATTTCTGCAATTGCTCACAGTTGAAAAGAAAAATGTAATGTTTCTCAAACAAGGGGCCTGCAGTGCAGCCAGCACTTTATTAACAGAAGAAAACGGACAGTAACCAGCTGCTGTCTTACCCCCTCCAACACCCTGACCAGAACTACAGAAGGTGGACAAAATAATGTGAACACTCAAAATTTCAATTATGAACACCACTGCAAAGGTGAGCTCTCGCTCGCTCGCTCTTACTTTCTTTATGTTTTCTTGTTTTTCTTCTTAGTTATGGAATTACTTTTTTTTTTAAAGATAGAATTAACTTGGGAAGGGTAGTTTTGATATTATGATCTGCGGCGTCCGTCCCTGCTACAAAGCTGAAATTATACCACGGCCAGTGCCATGGATGCCCCAAAGTGTGGGCGTAATACCCCTTCTAAAATGAACTGCCTACACGGCCAGTTCGGCCTTTGTGACCCAAGAAAGTTTGGGATTTCCTCATTTAAAACTACATGTGATGCAGCAAATAAACTCAAGTTTCCAAGTGTCACTGTCATCATGCTGGACATTAACAGTAGCATGACATTTCTCCCACTCATGCAAATATAAATGTTAACGTAAACATTAAGAGCTAACCCGCTACCTAACCTAAGCTAACAATTAATGTTATGTGATCAGCACGAACAGCCAAACATTGTACTAATACAAGTGTGTTTTTAAAGTTAATCAGTGTTGTGCATGGTGCCCGGCCAGTCAACGTACTGACTGAACGTTGTGACCAATCGCATCTGAGAGGCAGAGATCATACAAACGGGTTAAAAGCAGGCGGGGGGGGCTGACAGTCTACAGTTCTGAGTGACTGTAGCTGCGCCGTGTTTTCGCTTTGATTTACCAATTTCATTGTGCATTTTAAAACTGGCCAAAAAAAATGGGACACTCTTTGTAACAGTAGCTCACTATCGCGTCAGATCTAAAACATCAACAGTAAACACCAGGTTTTGTTGTCAGTCCCTCATTTTGCACGAATCATCACTAAAGAAGTCAATCAGAAAAAGGAACGGGTACCAATTTCTACACTCGGGATCAGAAAATTGCCCTGGAACCAGGTTGGGTTATGAACAAGGAAAGAATTCTCACTTTTTCTCAGCGAGCTAACCGCACGATAATTGTCACTTTGTCCATTTGCAGATAAAACCCAGCAGTGAATGCAACAAGTCCTTTGCACTTCTGTCGCAATTGTCAAAAGGCAATATGGGAATGGTATAATAGGAAATGTCAACATGAAATATATAAAGATGTGAAGCCAGTTGAGGTAAAGAGTGTACACCCAAAATCTAAATCACATGACCGCAGAAAAGGATCCAAGGTAGAACTTGTTGTTCAATGTAATAATACATCCGTCTAGACTACAGAAGTGTTGAGAGTTGTTGGTGATGGTCTCTAATTGCAGATGGGGGGGAAAAATGATTCCCTGACGTTTTTAAGCCTGAATTGAGGCAGGGCATGGCGATTACTGCTGATTACAATGGTTACTGTCTCTGAACACACTGAATAGAAGAGCTCCTAATTATCTGTAATGGCGTATGTTTTTGTCACGTCCCAACAGTCAGGGAGTGTGTAGTTACAACTGAGATCTGATACCTGTATGTGTGGAACAGCTCACTGTGCTTGGCTTTCATGTGTTGTAGCGCTATTTTACCACAGTTTTAATCTAATAATTGAACACTAATTAGCTTTACATGTAAACATTTAATCAACAGTTTACTGAGTCTGCTTGTGTATCTGTCAGCTAGGCGTCTCAAGAATTTACAGACTTGGATGAAAATCGATAAACATCTCACCTGTACCCCAAGGATCCATTCATTAAACAGCGGTGGATGGGAATATGGGATTAGGCAATTCTTGCATAACACCATTGGCGACTGGAGGGTCAAAAATGTTAGAAAATTAGGGGTGTCCCAGTAGCCTAATGTTGACGACGTGTACCACATAACTGCAACCTAGATTAATGCCAATGCAGGCAATAGTTGGAGCTCAATAAGAAAAGATCAAAGAAGGAAGTGTAACCATATTTATTCAGGCAACAGAGAGACTTTGGTGACTCCATTGATGTGAAGTATCTTCATTAAGCGTAGGCCCATATAAAGATAGGAGATAGGACAGGGTCCCTCGGAGTCTAGACACCGGTGGTGGAGTAAAGCAAGCAGGTGGTTGATGGAACCGATCACTTGAACCACCCTGCATATTCCAGGACCAGGGGCTGATTGGCTCATGGAACATGGATAGAAAGATCATTGGACAGATATGGGGATGTAGGGATTGAGGAAAAAGTTATGTCCTTCAATACTCATGGCCGTGTGGTCTGTCGGTATCACCTATATGAAAACTAAATAACACTATGGCTGCAATTTATAGTGCCCTTTTTTTTCAGTGTTTGGGTGACTTCTGCTCTGTTAGACTGCATTGGAAAGTGATGGGTAGTCCTGGTGTTGGTTGGGACTCCAGTTGAATGAATTACTGACCCTAAAAGGCTTGGGCCAGCCTTGGATAACCCTTCTGCTCTGAAAAGATCCACCATCTAAGACTTTTAAATCAGCTGCTAAACATATTTTGATTCAAATGCTTTTTTTGTTGTAGCTAGAAATCAAACCTCGAATCCAAATAATGAACATATTAACTGAGCTTTGTGCCATGTTGCTCTTAATGATTTTGTTGCATCTTCTATGCTACTGTATGAGTGAAAGTTAAATTTCACTACCAGTTTTCTCTTAATAGATTTAGTAGGGTTTTAAACTCCATCAAATCTTCTGCTGACAGCTTTCTTGCCAACCCAGAGCTACTATATATAAATCAATATGAACACTCAGTGGCCCATTTTGGTACCAACAGGGATTTAATCCATCGACTCGGCAGTAGCAAAAGAGTTCATGATTGAATTGATGGTTAGTTATATCGGGTTCTCCACGAATAGACTTTTGACAGTTAATCAAAAGACAAATTGCTTGAACCAAAATGTTTGGCCTTTGTCGTTTTATTATTGCAGATTTACCCTCCGGGTAACCAAGGAGGGTAGAAGGTTAACAAGATGGGCCAATAAATTCACATCTCACCACAGGTTTCTTTTCTTCTGAGCATATCAGCACTGTGCATGTTATTCCTGTTTTTAGAAAGTCCAAATATGCCAATCTTTCATGTGCTCCAGTGAAATGTTATCATGTTTGTGTCAGGCGATTGAGCAGGCAGAAGGTTTGGCTCCACTCGAACAGATCTGTCTGTTCTCTCATGGTGGAGATGAGACTAAGCTGCATGCAAAAAATGGAAAAGGAAAATGGTTAAGCTGAATTTAGCCCCCAATTGCAGATGCTGCTGTGAAATTAGACAGTAGATGGTTTAAGATGGCGAAATAGGTGATGACACATTTTAGAAATCCTGATAAACACAAATACAGCAGCAGCACAATGTGACTTAAACAATAGTTCTTTTACGGCAGGTGTGGAGCTATCTGGCTACTGAGAGGTTTCAGTGAGGTCTCATTCAACCCTGTATCCATGTTGTTGCTATTTATACACCAACCCCCCCCCCGACTGCAGAGCAGACCTGGGTTGCATATGTCACAGATATTAAAGAGAAAACCCCATGCAGGCAGGCCCGAGAGGCTGTGGGCAGTTCACAGGCTGTGAGCAGCTAAGCCAGGCTTCAACTCTACGGCGCAAAATCCCAGCCGCTGAATCCAATGGAGGCTATCAAACCTTTCATCTTTTATGTATGTGCTTCCTGGCTGTCCTACTGCTGGAGGAGGCGAGACACTGGTCCCACCTCACAGGAACCTCGGTGGAATTATTCCATCTGAATTATTCATCGTACATGAGGGCGATATCTTTTTAAAGGGACAGACGTGTCTCTATTGCTCCCCTGCTGTCAAATTAAAAGCAGCATAGAGGAACAATGGCAGGACACAAGTGCCTTCAGTTGAATGTGGGGAAACATGAGCTCATCTGGCACACCAGACCTAAAATCCATATTATTGGTCCGGAGCACCATGGACTCCAGGGATCAGGATCAATAGCAAGGATTTGATGAAAATAATCTATTTCTGGCATTGAAGCCCTATAGGGAAGCTGCCTTCTGCAGTTTTGAACCCAAATTGTGGAACTCCCCCCCCCCCCCCCCTCTATTAATATTTGTAAAGGTTTTTAAAGTCCCTTATCCCTGTGAAAATTAGTGATGAGTCAATGAGTTGTTTTCAGCCTACTGATCTCAGTGTGCTAACTGTGTTTTTTTTTGTTTTGTTTTTTTTGCTACTACAACTAGGAGTGAAAGTTTCAATTCCTATATACATAGGGGCTTTATTTTACTAACCCACTGCTGTTTAATTGGTGATCCCCTGACTTGAAATTTCACGTCAAATGTTAAATTTTTCTTACACTTATGACCAAATACCTGCTAAATTAATGCCAGTTTGTGTTTAGTGCTACTTTGCATGTTAGCAAATGTTACATTAAAACACAACTGAATAAAATAACTATTCATTTCTCACTAACTCGATGTATACAGTATAGGATCACTACCAAAACGAAGGACTGTTTTGAAGTAGTAAAGGGTATGTCTTTGAGAAACTATTTAAGAGTAAAAGCACATAACCTTTGTATTTTCTATTGGCAGCGAAGCATTTGATATAATTTGTAATTTGATCTCCACTTTAATATATCTCAGTATGGTATTCTTTACAATGTTCACTACTAGTGTAGCAGACTCTTAGACTTGTTATATCTTTCCTCCCTCTGTGTTTAGTCGATTTATTTAAAAAAACAGTTTTCAATTGCTTTTTCCTAATATGCAGCATTTCCTGTTTGAAGGTATTTATATACAACTATATAAAAAGTTTATTGTTTTGTACATCTTGTGATTGTTTGGAATTACAATGGTTTAAAGGAACACCAAATTGTGTAGGTGCAATCACTTAAATTTGGCATAATCAGAATTATCAAAGACAATAATAAATGGACTTTAATTAATAAAAGCTCCTCAAGGCACCACCCTTAAAGAAGGGAAAACGATAGCCAATTAATTTTAGTCTCCTAAAATACACTAAACTACTAATTTGGAACTCTGATCAATACTTAAATTAATAACTACAACCAAAATGACCATCAATAGCTGGTAAAAGTTGAAGGGTTTTGGCGTTAAAATGGTTGCTTGGATTCAAAATAGCAGCTGAGGCCACATGGTGTTGGACAAAGAAACGTGATTATCTATGTTTAAGGCCAATTCAAGGGGAATGTGTGTGATCCAAGGATAATGATGGCAAGTTAAAGAGTTAGTTAGCATGCAAAGACTGTCTGTGTGGAGCAACTTAGTGGCTGAGAAATAGGGTTATGATAGAAATCTAACCCATAACCATGGAGAAGATCACAAAAATAAAATCTCAATGAAAAGCACATCAGTAGATGTACATTGATAAAAGTTAAATAGTCCTGTGCTTAGCCAAGTATAGTGGTGCTCTATGCTATGCCCAGTTAAATTTCATTACGTTATCAGTCCAAGGGTTTGCCTTGGTGTGCTGTTTGTTGGCTGGCGATGTGGATGAGCCAGAGGTGGGGAAGAATTGTGGTTCTATTTTCAAAAGGTATTTGCTGTGCAGTGTCCAGATTGTGCCGGTGGGAGGGAGCTGGATTGCTCCTACTGTCCTATGTGCAGAGTTAGCCTTTTGGCGCTAACTGGCTTTGTTGCAGGAATCTTACGCTGGCTCTCAAGTCGCTGCTGTAAATATTCAGTGTGGTGTGACTGCTCCGAGCAGGCCACACTGTGAAAGATGCAGCTGCCATGAAGAATTGTCCAGGAGAAAGGAGAAAACAATGTCCAGCTGATCCTTTTATTGACCTGGTGACATCACAGGTCACTCTGACCAATGGTAGCTGAAAGCTGGGACCAGGGACAGGAGTTCAAACACAGGTGTGAAGTCTGGAGAATTGGGTTCAATGGCTCAGTTTCATAACAAAAGTTCAGTTTAAGTCACACAACAAATTCATCAGCAGAGTCCAGTGATCCCAACATGATTCAGCGCATATCTTTCCAGACATTATTTTTCAGGATGCACTCTGTCTAAAAGTGGTTCACTGTAAGACGTGGTTGTAGAAATTGCAAGTCTGACTCATCCACCTTCTCCTGGTGTGCAGCACACAAATACACATACACAGTAAATAGTTATAGCTTTAATAATAACACCACATATTGCAGCTCCCTACAGAGTTCACTGCACAGAAGAATTGCTGGCTTCTTTAACGATTCCTTTATTCTATTTTTACGAGTAGACTGCAGCGAACTGTGCTGGTTTGTTTATTTTGCAGCGCCCTCAGATTTTTCTCTTATGAACAATGCAAGTTTAAAATTGACCGTCTGGAAAATAGTTGCAATGGTGCATTATTATACACTCAAGGCTCCCTCTAAAGTCTGGCTCATTATTACACACAGAGAAATGTCATCTACAATGTGACGTGCCCATCTTTAAATCCTCTGCTGCATGACTAGAAACTAGCACAGTAACTTCAGTACGAAGCAATTAAACTCTGTCTATTTATCACTGCCTCAAATTGTTTGTGGAAGGTGCAAGAATGAGCCTTCAGCAACTTCCTATCTCCATCAGAAGCCTGATATAATTAGCCCTGTTTTGTCCTGCCTGGAGCCATTGTCTTTGTTTTGATAGTATCACAGTCACACTGTAATTGCATTCACTTTGACTCTGGTGGCTTTATAACCTATCATAGATTGGAATTGGAATTTGTTGTTACGACTAATTACATTTTGGTACCACTTGGACATGATGTAGGCAATGCATTCTATGCCAGCAGCTAAATCTTTATTAGCAACAAAAAGAAACAAAGTTTTGTAATTTTCCATATTTGTCACTAGCTTTTTAGCATCCCACTCGCTTCTATATGATTCTTTATTTATTTATTTATTTTATATAAAAAAAAATTCACAGAGAGGGAAAGCATGTTGGGATTTAGCAGCATTGGGCTCATCTCCCATGATGTGGTCACGGTACATCATGGATTAACTGTCAACACCGACAAGCTAGTTACCAAGACAACTCTTGACACCTAATTTGCTGTACCACAAGATGCAGCCGTGGCAATTTAAAGGCAAAAGATGTCAGTGACAAGCTTTTTTTTAAATTATTTATTTATTTATTTTTTTGAAACTCAAGCTAAGGCCTGTAACATGTAGGAGCAAACGCTGAGCATATCACTGTTGTCATGTGAACGCCTTACCAGACCAATCTGTAAGATTTTCATGTTTAAAGTGCAAGTGAAACTTCATATATCTTTTGGGGCTAAAAAAGATTCACCACTGCTGGGTCTTATAAAACCGTTTCAAACAGGGGGCAGGTACTCACAGGTTACACTTCACACATCTCCCTGTTTCCTTTACACTGAGGTTGACAGGTATGGATTAGGAAGACATTAGCTTACATTTACTGGTTGTCAGAGTAATGCAGAATCCTTTTATGCACCTTAGTGTACATGATAGTCACGGTGCCATTCTTAGCTAAAATGGGTGTGTGTGTGTTTGTGCATATGTATGTGTTTAGTGGTGGGTGCTATTTAAAATGGATGGGGTGCCATTTAAAAAAAAAAAAAAAAAACAACAACCGGGAAATGATTGCTCTAAACCAGGGGTGTCAAGGTCAAATACATAGTGGATCAACATTTTAAACTTGAACAAAGTCGAGGGCCAACATTGAACAAATGAACCTTTCAATATGGACCCAAACAAGTCTTGGTTTAACAGTGAATATGGAACAAGCAACGCTTATTACCATACAATATATAACTGAATAGTGCAGACATGCAAAATCATGTTGTACTCCTTAGTTATAGCCACGTTGGCTCAACATACAAGACAAACAGGTCTGTCTTTTACATATGTAAACAGATATTCTGCCTCCATTTGGTATTGCCTCGCGGCAGTTGGACACCTATGCTCTAAAAAAACCCAAAAAAAACCGAGTAAAAGTCGCAGTGGTTGCAGTTGTCTCCTTTTTGTCTGAGGGGAGGCCCACAGTGTCCCTTTGACA
Organism: Coreoperca whiteheadi; assembly: GCA_011952105.1. Lineage (NCBI taxonomy): Eukaryota > Metazoa > Chordata > Actinopteri > Centrarchiformes > Sinipercidae > Coreoperca > Coreoperca whiteheadi. The sequence goes on from CM022485.1 coordinate 5,352,460, forward strand.
ACCTCTGCATTATAAGATAGCTTGTGTGCAGAGCCGGAATTTTGTCCTGGTGGTGGCGCTAGAGAAAAGCTTGTGGAGTGTCCATAAAGGAAAAGAGTTCAGCTTTTGGGGACACTGAATGTTCTCAGTTATTACAGCCTGACCAACACTGGATTTCTGAGGCCAATATAATAGGGTTAGGGTTAGCCAACCCCTAACCCAATACATTAGCCAACATTATGTTTTTCTTTTTTTTTTTCTTTTTTTTTTTTTTATTTACAAGATAACATAACACACAGAAAATATATATATATGTATATATATTTATTTAGACTTTAGTCATCTTTATGGATGGATTTTTATGTAAGTACTTTCACTTTTAATACTTAAATTACATTTAAAATCAGGTGCTTTTTACTTAAGTAGGGTTGTCATTGTGGTACTTCTACTTTTACTAAAGTAAATATATCTCTGGTTATTTGTACTTTTACTTAAGTACTGAGATTAAGTACTTCCTCCACCACTGCATTTATGTACTACAATTGTTACTTTTTGGTTAGCATACCAAAACATGTAAATAAATGAGATATTATATAATAATATGTAGCCTGAGTTCAGTGTGACTTAAATGGAAGTTGGATGGATGATACATTTTGGTCAGTGTTGGACTACTGGTTAGATGTAGAAAAAACATTGCAGGATGGTGCATTTTGTCCCTGAGTGCTTTCCGTCTGCAACATTTGTGGAGGACAAAGTGTTTGCTTGTTATTTGTTTGCTGGAAGAAGGTCTGAGACTTTATTGGATGGTCAGAACTAACATAATTTGGTTGTTCGTAACAGCATGGATACTGTACCTGCTGTAGTGTGTTAAAGTTTCAGCACTTGGAAGGAGCAGACCCAATACTCTCCAGTAAAGGATCAAAGGATGCTGGATTTAAAAATAAAAAATGTGAGCTCTGACTGCATCACAAGGCAAGCCGTCATTTTGTTTTAGTCAGGGTTAGAGGAGGAAGAGGCATAGCAAAACACAGTTAGAGATGCTGCTGCTCTTCTTGACTGCAAGCTTTTCATGTCTTACAGTTGTGTCTCTGAGGCAAGACAGAGAGCTGAAAAGTAAGAGGGGCTTTGATGGAGTCAGCGGGGGCTTATTCAGTCCTGTTGCTAAATGAATTTGTCTTGTTGTTTTGCACCTCAAGCAGCCTTCACACCTAGAAGTATAAATATGTAATAAAGGTATATGCTCATGTTTTAAGGTCCAGTGTGTAATATTTAGAAGGATCTATTGGCAGAAATGGAGTATAATAGAAGTATGTTTTCACTAGTGTATAATCAGCTTTTTAAGAAGGAATTGTTAGGTCCTTAGAATAGGTACCTTATTAGAATAAACCATTGGTTGGACTTCCATGGAACACCTGACAAAGCAGAAAAGCTTTTGGGTAATCTGATGGATGCCAGTGTGTAATAGTAAACCTGCCTGAATGAAACCTACAACATACCTTTCGTATGAGCAGGAAGTGTAGTACCTTCCAGTCTCATACGGGCAGTTCATTAACACAAAAGCTTTAACTTTATAATGCCAAATGACTGAGGGCTGCTCATGTATCACAGTGACAGTGCCTCCAGAGAATGGAAACCGCACCAAACACTTCCTCAGTCTCACACACACACACAAGGAGAAAGGCCACAGAGATTTTTCAAGCTTGTGTTATGCTCAGCTCGCATTTCCGTGCTTGCGAGAGGATAGCGTTTGTCATGAAGGCAGGGGAAACATCTGGAGTGCCATTTGTTTTAATAATTCATCGTTTCTGACTTCATAATCAACCCCAACACAGCCGGAGTCACTAAACTCGGTAGCTTCCTCTCCAAACAGAGTCCCGTGTGAATAATCTGTCCCTGACACATGTTGAGAGTACACATGGAGATATTGTTCCACACGCAGCAGCTAGTTTGCATTTCCAGTCGTCTGTGTTTGATGAGTTGCCTCCTTTTCTTCTTTCTCTGTGTGAATTGATGTCCCATTTGCTCAGATAAGAGAAGGAGGGAACAGTTTGTGTTGTTTGTCTTGCCATGTCTTTCCTTTTTTTTGGAGAAGTATTAAGTGTGTTCCTTCACCAGCTGGGCTGCAATGTTTTCAGATACTGACACTGCTGCTAGTAGGGCTGCAGGATCTGGAGAGAATTTGCAGTGTATGATACATTTCCTGGATACTCTGATGGCAATATGAGATTAAAAAAACAGTTTAGTATATGGTTTCACTGTGTTGTGCAAATTGGACACTTAAAATGTAATTTTAGCACAGTTATTGCAATAAAAAACATTCAATCCAGCTTCTCAGTTTTGAGGATTTTCTGTTTTTCATTGCAAACTGGTTTTCCTTGGGGTTAAGGCAGTTAGTCAGACGAAACAAGATAGCTAAAGTCATCATCCTGGACTTAAGGAAATTGTGACATCGTGGCATTTCTTCCCCACTAATTTCAGGTGATCGCGCAAGAATGAAAACGTATTGTTGAAAATAATTTAGTTGCAGCCATATCACCAGTAATACAGCCCTTAACCCTTGGCTGTTTTTGTTTTCTACTCCCTTTATAGCTGTATAGCTACATGTCTTACTGTAGCTACGCATTCTATACAGTTTATATTTTTTCAGAATAAGTTAGCTTACTGAGAAAGCCCATCATTTTGCATGTGAATGGTACTCCACATGTTTAGAGACTATAGTCCCATAATGACTTGATGTCATTGGTGATGTAAACAGGAACATTTTGGGGATGCATGGAGATTATGCACTTAACAACTCAATACCCTGTTTTTTTAATATTTTTTTTTTATCAAGAAACCTCATTTAGAGCTACACAAACACCTCCAACTACATCCTGTGACTGCAGCTGCTTCACAGTTAAAGCCTTCTTGCCGCATCTCCTTGCTTCATGTTTTCACATCAGATGTTGTTTTTCTTTAGACTGAAGCAGCTGTAGAATTGAAACATTGCAAAGGATGACTGGCATTTATTACATCTCTGATTAAGTACAGAATGTGTTATGAATCTTGGCCGTTCTTATATCATGGCCCCTAAGCAATGTGTTTAATGTCAAACATGTGCAGACACGCATAACGTAACATGTCACACATGATCGTTGCAGGTGTTTTCTGTGGCGCCACTGGGCTGTGACCGATGTTTTCTAGGAGAGAAGTGAGGCGCCCTTGGTTGACCTTTGGCTGAATTATCTCTCCTGTGTGTCTCCTCTCTGTATGTCCTATCCTGATCATATCTCCCAGCTCTGCTCTGAATGCTGCCCACGCTGCACCACTTGTTTGCTCCACCGCCATTGTTTTTTTTTTTTGTTTTTTGGTGTTTTTCCTCACCTCTCTCTCCCTTTTTTTTAAAGGAGAAAGAATTGCATGCAGGGCTCATGCAGAGGTAAACAATGTGGCTGTCAGCTTGTGGCTGTGAGAGAATGATTAAGGGGCCTGCCATAAACATGACTGCGTGATGATGAGGTTATTTGCCGATTTGTTGCTTTATTCAACGTTTAACGACATGGTAGTTTAGAGTTCTCGGGGGATAATTTATAACAAATATCAGGGGGACAGTACTAACGGACGCCGTTATCCCAGCCTTATCCCGACATCATATTTTTCAAGTATGCAGAGCATGGCTAATTGAGATAAATAGCGGAGTAAGCAGTGCTGATGACAGGATGGAGACTGGCTGGTTGGTGAGCCTGCTGGCTGCTGCCGTCCCACGCTCGGATCCAGTGATCGGCTGTTTGTCAGGCTGAGGCTACGAGGAGAGTGAGCAGGTAATTATGCCTGGCTGAGTTGTGATTGGGGGGGTGGGGGGGTAGAGCTCTCTGTTCGACCTCTCCTGGATCTCTACAGGGTCCCCAGCTGTACAGTTGCTGGGTCCCTGAGAGTGAGCCACACTCCCAGCAGTGGGCCTACCGGAGGCCTGACAGATACTGATATGGCACCTCAAAGCACTCCACGCTCTACTAAATTAGCTCACATCTCAATTCCACCTATTTCCCCAGTGCTGGTTTGTGTTTTTTTTTTTTTTGCGTTTGTGTGTTTGTGGATTCATGCTGTATGTGTACAGTGTGAGTGGTTTGAAGCACCAGTGCCAGCTGCGGTGTTAAAACCTGCCCACAGCAGAGGAGGATTGTGTAGCGCTGTGGGGGGTGGAGCAGATTATGGATAGGATCTCAGCCTAGAGAGTTGTTAACAAAACACACGCGCGCGCACACACATGCGCACACACACAGACACTGAAATCCTCAGAATATGGAAAGACAGTGTCCACAGGGACTGTAGTTGAGCAGCATAAATTTGAATTTCTTGATCTTATATTAAATCTGAATTTTAAAACACTTTTCTTTTTTTAAACAAATGAATTTAAAAATGCATATGTAAGGCACTGCTTTGAATTCAATTTGATTATTGTTGAATTTTACTTGTTGCTATGTTTTCGACTGGCATTTACTTAAGCAAAAGTGAAAAAGATTTAATTAATCCAACAGAGAGGGGAGTGTGCTTTTTTTATTTTGAAAAGCTTGTTTCTTTTGTGCATTTTCAATAGCCATCTTTCAGTCACCATACGGCCAGCTACTGTTTGCACACAAAGATACAGTATTGCCGACTGGGTTAATGAGTTAGGCCATTTTTACATTTGCTCTCTAGCCTTATGTGAGGTAGACAGAGAATCACAGTTGGACTAATTTTACATGAGGCTATCTCCAGAAGAGCTGTGTTTCCATGGTAACAATAAACAGCAATTGCTATTAAGTGGGGGAAAATATGGATAAACATTTGTGGCTTGCTGACAATGCTGTGAAACAAAAATTGAGTATTTAGAGACAGCAGAAACACCTTGACCAAAAATATCCCTGTAACTGTTAAGCTCCATTTACTTGTACTTTTGACATCAACACTGAATCAAATAAATGTTGTGAAAGGGCTACTCACACCAATGAGAACTGAGCATAAAACACCCAACTCTGCAGTGTTACGCAGATTTTTCCTTTTAGTTCATTGTTGTTGTTGCCTGACTGCATGGTTCAGTCAAGAGCATAGGTTTGTTTTTAGCAGTGGGGGGTACACAATGTAATATATAGAATTTAGCACATAAATTAGGATACAATTGGTTATTGTGCTTGGTAGTATAACAAAAAGTGCTATGTAAACGTCTGGTGTTAATGCACTAATCCTAAATCCTTTTTAATTTCCGTCACAGATACCTGATACTCGATGATGTTGTACTTGCATCTTGACCACAAAGAGCCCTGTGTTTTGCGATTTAGTCTTTGACAACCATTTAATTGTAGCATCCTTTTGGGAGAATATTAATAGTGAATAAGAATATTAACTGAATAATGAAGTTGGCCATACCATTTATTCAACCCTGAGTAGTGTCTGCAGGTGTTCTTGCAGGCTGCATACAGCCCCAGCATAAATTGCCCTACCAATAAGTTAGGGCAGCCTGAATGTCGCCTGAGAGGTGAACGTCGGGTAAAAACACCTGCTGCTGCTGCTTGTTAAGCTAATTGCGTTGAGCTAATACATGTCTAAAGGCGACTTAGATGAGTGCATACATTTTTTTTTATTTTTATTTTTATTTTTTTTTATCAACTGAAATAGAGTCTTCGATTGGCTCTGAGAGGCTGTTTACAAATGAGCTGTGATCTAATTGGACTAAACACCCAGCAAGTCTGTCTGAGCTGGAGAGTCTGCTTGACTGCAGTAACAGTGGGGACTGCTTTCTTCCAGGGACAGCAGGAGTCTTTCCATCTCTAAATATTTTATATTCTGTTTATTTAACATAACATAGAAACATTTATGTACAACAACAACCAAAGTTATGTCCACCTTCGGTCGTCAGAAGGCCATCTGGAAAGCTCTGAGCAGGCTACTATGATGCACTATGATTAGTACAGTTTAAAATACAAGATCAGCTTTGGATAGAACTTGTGAAACTGCTGTAGCAATCTCGCCAATAAACCCACATTTCCAAAGGCTGCATAAAGTTTACGAATGTATTTGCTTTTTGAAATAAACATTAGAACAGTGACTGACACAGCGAAATGAGCTGTCGCACTTCTCCTCGCTAACGTTGCCCCTGCTAGCACCATGAGCCGCCATCAGCGGGCTTAGCTCATATGGTTATGCACAGGGCTGGTACGGCTGTGGTACCTGATGGTGCGTCTTATACTGCAACTCACCATTTTATCTGCTCTGGTATTTCCACACTGTTGATTGTAGTCGGGGATTGTTTCTTTCTGCCTCTTGCTCTTGCTGCATGGCGCTGCTGCACCGCACCCCACCGTGCACAGCGTCAAAGACAAGCAAGCATGACAACTATGGCTTGCCGTCAACAACAACAACAACTACCGACATCGCCCCCGCAGATGCATATGTACTGTAGATGCATTGCCTCTGCTTTATTCCTGCACCGTGCTAGAACCACAGATGAACTATTTGTCTAAAACAATGCACAGCGTCGACTAGTGGTTTTGATAGTCGACTATTCCGTGAAACCCCTAATGCACACACACTAACTCAGCATACTGTTCAAGACTGGCATGTTATTTGGTGTGTGTGTGTGTGTGTGTTTGAGATACGACGATGCAAATATTGCTGCCCCTAGAGGAATTCAAAAGGGAAGTTCATTATTCTAACCAATATCTAGTATTCCTCTGGCTGGATTTCGTATCAGGGCTCTGCATTACTGATCTTGAAGTGACAGCCGATGACTCTCCCGTGGATGGATGGGCTTTATTTCTCCGGGTTTCATCCTTATTGTCTGTAATCAAACTGCACTCAGTCTGATGGCTTGTGATAAAGAGCTGTCAGCTATGTCGGAGGCGTGAGCACGCCCTCTCAGGATTTTATGGCCTGTCTCATTAGATTCACACCAATAACCTACCAGATAGCGCTTACAGGGTTTTTAATGTTTACAGTCAGGTTATCTACTCACAAAAGGAAAGGGAATTTTGAACTGAATCATCAATGTTTTATCAATTCCGATTTATGAATATTTCAGCAGCCGAGGAGTTCTTCAAATGCAAGCCAAGTCAACTTAGGAGAGACTTTCTGAGAGCTCTGCTGTGTTTGTAGGCTGCTTGACATGCACTCACAGTCTCCTTTACGTGGATCAAACTCTCTTCCTCCTTTTGTTTTTTTGTACGAACACTATTCACTTTCTGTGGCTTTTGCCAGTTTCTAAACCATTTTCGACATTCCTTACCAATTTGCTGTAACTGTACCACTTGCCTTGAACTACCTTTTTCAGTTATTTATTTAGTGATTTCTGTTATCGTCTCTGCTCCTGAATTTCTTAGTTTTTTTTTTTTGTTTGTTTTCTTTACTCTTTGCATTTTGCTGTCAATGGGGAAATGTACACTGAATTTGTAACCTCTCTGCTTCCGCTGTAGTCAGTCGTTGCTGTTGACAGACATTTAGTTATGTTGTTTTAAATATTATCTTGAATCCTTGAGTTTTGTGTGTGTTTGTTTTCCATTTCCAGTCATGCCTCGGCCCTTTTTATGTTGAGTTCCAGCCCAGCCCCTGTTCTGCAGTCCAGTCTCTCTGCTTTTTACTCTCCACTGCAGACCCGCCTTGAGCAGCCGAAAGCAGGCTAGCTCCTCGGGGACAGTCTGCTGTGTACTGGATGGATGACGGGCTGGATAGCTTCATGTGTGGATGTACAGATGACTGAAGGGCTGGAAGTGTGGAAATAAAGATGATGGCTTCTTGCAGGATCAGAAAAAAGAAAGGAAAACGACCATTTTTACATGCTAAGGAAATTGTGAAGGAAGTGGCATATACTGTGTATTTTATGTGTTCATATAAATTATCTTGTTGAGCTGCCAAGTAAAACTGCAAGAATGCATCCAATGCCACATGTGAACCACCATAGCTAATTTTTGAGGATGTAAGTGGGATTTTTTTTTGCAGGTTGTGTTGGGTTTTTTTTTCTTCTGTTTTTTTGGTATAATTTGGTTGTTGACCGAGGCAAATGAAGACTAATACAAAAAGCGGGGGCTGTAAAACAAATGTGCTATATATATATTTTTTTTATCATGAATGCCAAGGTTTCATGGTACTGACCTTAAACAGCTCAGCTACCAGAATTCCCCAAAACTTGTGGATGAGACAACACCTCAATTCTTAACCAGTAGAAAATAATGTCCAAATTTCACATTGATCAAAACAAAGTGCTGACCAAACCAAAATAAGTCTTTGGTCAGGATTGCCACAAGTTTTAGCAGCATTTAAATAATAAACATTTAGGGATAGGTTTGTTTGCTAATATGCAATGCAAATTAATTCTTTAATAGTTCAGTATATAATTTAGATTACAATTTCATGGTACAGCAAGAGTTTAGTTTGGGGCTTTCTATTTGAACACACGTCATCTGTTAATTTACTCCACTACTACTACTAGAGACACAAACAGGAGGCTAATGCTAACCAGTTAGCTATTAGGATAAATTTCCCTATGGAGTATAGTGATATTAAAATTAAACTAGTAATGAATGGCATGGCTTAGTTACATTCTAAGTTAATTAAATTGGTTGACTCAACTGCGGCCTAAACGTGGCAACTCTAAAGGTGTGTTTGAGCGAAGCCAATTTTTCCCTCACTTGAGTTTGATCGCCAGAGCACTTGTATTTAATCATGTTACTTGCACGAGGAAATACATCTCGCAAATATTCACCCTTTCTGGCTTACTACAGCGGTATGAACTGATTGTGCAGTGATTTATTTGCAATAAATGGATTAAAAGTCTGGACTCTGCTCGTCCTCTTGTGGACAGACCTGGGGAAAAAAACTTAACTTTTTTAAAATGAATGTTTTTTTTTTTTAACTGAGTTCCGATCTATCAGGGCTAATTCTAGTGCTAACTTGTTTCATAATAAAGTACAACCGATAGCTGGAATCAAGTAAAAGACACACGTTTTCCGAATTTACCTGGTACTCCTCTTTTCTCCAAGCAATCTCCTGTTTTGTCCAGTCTCTGTATACATTTTCCCAGAGCTCTGGGTGCCTACAGGTGGGGGCTACAATAACCGTGGAAGTCGGCACCTCCGCTCGCTGCTGCAGACAGGTTGAGAAGCAGGTTAAAGATAAATCCACTTTTTTAATCCCAGAAGTTTAAAAAAATTTTACTCTGAGCTCTCCTCCCTCCGGTACATTACACGGCCTTGGAACAGGGCAGAATCCAGCCTTGGCTCTGGGTGTTTATTCCTCCAGGAGCTCCAGCTCTCTCTTCAGGCCTCCCCTGCGCTCAGCAGCCGTCTGTCCCCGCTGTCCTTCCGCTCCCGCGATAGACGCGATTTGTAAGTTGAAAATATTCAACTCGCGCGAATACGCAAATGTATGTAATCGCTTTGCGTGAAAAACTCGCTTCGCGTTCAGTGTGAACACACCCTAAGTTAGCGGACTCATAACCTGCAAGAAACGATTCTACAGGCTCGAGTTCTGCTCGCTGAAGCTGAATCTCAGCCAAAATTGTCCCCACCCAAAACACCAAATCAAATCTGGCAGGCATGTATAAGCTAAATCCGGCTCTCGCTTGGTCCTCCGATGCCAGAATGCAGCCGCGTGTTCCGACACTCAGCCGGTGAAGTTAATTGGCCGCAACTGATGCCAGAAAACTTGCTGCCAGTGATGGTGAATGTGTTGCTGTGGGGACTGTAACCATGTGACTCCTCCAACAGAGACAGCCAGACTGGCTGTGCAGTGCTCAGAGACGCTCTTTGATCTGACGCCGGAGTATAGATTAATATTGTGTATTAGTATAGCTAGTATTGTCTATTTGCATACGTGAATGTACCATGCAGTTTGTCCACATTAAGGTTAGTCTGTATACTAAACATGTACTGATTCAGAGTATAGGATAAATCATGTTCTTTTGCCTGTACCTGGGAAGTGCCTCTTGTCCCTGCTTAAGGGCTGTATAGTCCAAAAGTGGAGCTTAAAACCACTTCACCATGTGCCACTTTCCTTTCTCTTCCTCGACCACTTCCGCTGCACTGGAGGACGGCTGGCAATGAAACTCCATTGAACTCATTGCATAGCATCATGTCACTTAAAGGCGCCCATAGCACACATCATCACAAGTAGTAGTTAAGGGACTGTAGCTGAGATGTGCTAATGCAGGTGAATGCGCGTGTGATACATTTACTGACTTTTAAGGAGACTTAACATGACTAAAGATGCTGAGTGTGTTTGGGATGTTACAACGAAAACAACATGCTTGAGTGTTTTGACACTAAAATGTCTTGAGAAGCAGATTGCTGGCACCACATATTAAAGCGGTGCTCTCGGAGCTAAAGTTGGCTCTCCTTCAACAAGGTAACGTAACTTACTCAGTTAAACAGCAATGTTAAATAACAGCAACTGAAAACAAAGGTTTTACCTCAGTTTTGCATTTCAAACCTAATCAAGCAGGGTCCTACATCAAGTGCAGGTGCCTCTGTGATTGGCCCAGGCTGAGTGTTAGATTTTCTTGCCAGATGCTGGACACTGACCTTCTAGAAACCTCTCCCCTGATGTAGTTTGTGCCCTTGGTGGAAAAACTTGAGCGTAGTACCGTAATGTGCTTATCTGGCTGTGACACTGTGATACGGATTTTCCATATCAGGCCAGACAGAAGTCCACACAGACTCGGCTGGCTGTGTCTTTGGTGAGTGAAGTCTCTCTGGACCGTGGCTGAGCTCCTCTCCTCACTGCCAGTTAAAGAGGCCATCTGTAAGACTTAGCCGAGCTGGGGGAGGACCCGCCAGGCTCCTGATTAAAGTGATGAGCTGTAAAATCGAGGGGGGGGGGGGGGGGGGGGGACAGCCGGCGGCTGCCTGCTCCCTTTCTCTTTTACCACCCTAAAAGGTAAAAAAAAAAAGAAACAGCCGCCTGCCCCCGCTTTCCTCCCCCCCCCCCCAT
>CM022485.1:5363401-5378455 GCA_011952105.1 Coreoperca whiteheadi
CGGGTGGAGCATGGTGGGGCGAGGGGGTGGGGGGGGCAGGGGGGGGCGCGGGGGGTGTGGGGGGGGTGGGGGGCACAGCCGGCTGCTGCCTGCTACACTGAGCTTCATCTTGTCTGCTGGGAGATGAACCTTCCTGCTCTACCTGTTTCCTCCTGTCACTGTAAATGGGTTTGTTTATGTCTACAAGCCTGAGACGGCTGTATGGCGGAGACTGTTAGGGTGCACGGCTTTACTTCCGCTCCCATCATACTGCTGATCCATCATTATTAGTGGACTAGTGGGACATGATCGCACATAGTTTGTTTTCTTTGGTTTGAACAATTTTTGTAATTTTGGTTTCCAGTGGTCCATTACATCTTAAGTGCAACAGAATTTGTAAACACAGACAGACTTTTGGTAAACTATCATCTTGGCAAGGGTGTGTGTGTGTGTGTGTGTGTGTGTAAAATGTAATGATATAAAGTGTGTGTACGAGCCCTTTGTCTAACAGCATTTGTTAGCATTATGTCTCTCTGTCTCTTGTTACAGAAATCTACATGTAAGCAGACTGCAATTAATCCAAATTATGTTGAAACTTAAGTTTTCATTGGAGGACAATAAAAAAACTTTCAGTGTCAAACAAAACGAGCCAAATTATAAATCAGGATTCCATAACCTTTCTCTGTGCTCAGTGTAAATGCATGAGTGAACGAGAATGTCAGGGCTTAACATGAGACAGCACTTTGTGACACCAGCCTACTCGGATGCGCCAACCTAGCACACTAAAAAGAAGCAGAATTCAAGGAAGTCATAAAATGTTATTTGAGGATGATTGAATCTTATCTCCTTTTTTGCCGAAAAATAATCTTATCAAACACTATTTGCATTAGGTTATTAAACTTGTTTCAAGGTAACTCGTATTGGTTTTTCTTAGTAAGATATTCAATCTTATTTTCAGCCTGCGTTGAAAAGGTGGAACAGTGGTTGCTGCATGGTGGTCACACTCGTATCCCAACCATCTAATAGGAGGCTTTGCTTATTTAGGCAAGATAAAAACGACACTCAAATATTGTCTGTATAGTTAACATCATATCTCCTGTTGTGTCCTAGAAACCTATACAGTAGAAGACATTCTTTCATGCATGAACAAGTAACAGGACATACTGCTGTGTTTACAGCGCTGTCAATCATTTTGTATTATGTGTACATAAACGTCTCTCTTTAAATATATATAAGCATTAGAGCCATTGATTTCTTCTTTAAATATTCAGTTTATTTAGGTGCTTCACTTGCTCACTCAAACTGACAACTTTTTCTTTCTTTCTTTAAATCTAACTACGGGATTGAGTTTTATTTCCTCCCAAAATATTTACCCAAACAAAACCACAGGATTGGTCATTGCTTTAAACAACCTAACCTACGTTTTCCTGAAACGTGACCTCTAGTGGTCATTTGTATGATGACTTTCCTCTCCCAGAGGCAAAGCTGGGAGTAGTGTGCTGTATTATAATGCCCCAAAACTCTTCAGGAGGAAGAGAAGGTCAGAATGGTTGGGTGTACAAAGTGTCTCTCTTTGGCTAGGAGACTGTTTGTATCCCATCTCCTACCTACATTTCTTCTAACCATGACCACTTGTCCTAACTTTTACCAAGTCGTTTCCCTTCCCTAAAGTTAACCACGGCAGTAGGTTGCAGATCAGAAATGCTCAAATCAATTGAAGAGGCAGAGTGGTTAGAGCTCCCGCCTCCCAGCAAGGAGATCGTGGGTTCGAATCCCGGACCAGACCAACGTCACACGATCTCCCTGGGTGGAGTCTGCATGTCCTCCCCGTGTTACCGTGGGTTCTCCCCGGGTTCTCCGGCTTCCTCCCACCATCCAAAGACATGCACGTTTAGGTTAATTGCTGACCCCAAATTGCCCCTAGTGGATGAATGTGAGTGTGAATGGTTGTCTGTCTATGTGTCGGCCCTGCGACGAGTTGGCCACTGTCCAAGGCCCGAAGCCACTGGGATAGGCTCCAGTCACCCGCGACCCCTAACAGGAACAAGCGGTAGAAAATGACTGACTTGTTGGACATGTTGTCCTGCCAATGTATATGCTGCCAATAGGGATGCCAGAGCTTAATGCTCATATCAGTCATTTTAGGAGGCCATGAAAAACTGTTGTTTAGGTATGAGCACTTGTTGCATTTCAATGTTAGTACTTTTAAAGTTCATGTTTACTATGTGGAGAAATTGTGGTGTTTAGTCTCAGCATCTGAGCCAGTAGAACCATGGATCTTTCAGCCCTGGCATTGCTTTAAAGGGGAATGAGTTGTGCAGTTAATCGCTGCCGATTAAAATACAATTCAACTCCCATTGTCACTTGCAGCCAAGCTCATATGCACAGGAATAAGAGTCTCCTTTTGGTTTGCTGCCTGTTTTGAACGGGACTCATTACTGTAATTTGTTGGTATCGATCATAGCTGTGAAGAGTGTGAACCTGACTGTATTAAGCACTTACACAAGGAGCAATAGCTGCAGTTTAAATGGGACTGAATTAATGTGGAAACAACTTGCTGACCTTGAAGCGCAACACACAGGTCCTTTTTTTTTTTTTTTTAACTTTTTTTCACATGTGTGTCATGTGATGGGGGGGGGGAAAACAAAACAGACTTGAAATCTGACCGTATCTTCACATCAGGTAGGTAGGGCCAGAGTCTCTGCAGATTTGAACAAGTGATCTAATGAATTGGGGGGGCCGGGGGAAGCGACACTATCGACTGGGCTGTGACAACGGGAAAGCTGAGTGTGAGGGCAGGCAGGCCACTGTCACCCTGGGGATTTTTAAAAGCCCTGCGCGGAGACCGCCACAGGATCCTCACCACTGGACTGTCTGCCATGTCTGGGAGTGTGGAACCACAAGAGCCTCTCGTTGAGATCTTTCCTCAGTCCTGGTGGCTCAGACACTATTTCTACACGTTTCTCAGGTTTCCTCCTACATGCACGTTCACATGCTCAGAAAATGCTTACATTCCTAGACTTGTGAGGACTATATTCATTACCAAATCCTAGAGACACCGGCGTCTTATTGGTCTGATGGAACAAAAAACGTTCTCCGTCTTTGCCGGAATTCAGTTTTGGTGGTAGGCATGGACCACAAGAAACAAGATTATGAGTCTACAGCCATACTATCAGCTCTGTAAGGTTGTACAGCAGGGTTATTCAATTACAACTTCAGAAAACGTTGATCTGTGAAAGTTATGATGGCGGGGTCACTACATCCGGAAACATCCTGCCCGATCGGTAATGCGCATGTGCAACTCTCAACAGAGATGAGAAGGAAGTGAGATGGCTCACTCGTTGGCTAGTTCCATGCACTATATATGTAGTTGACTTATTTTTTTCATATCAGATTTATGTATGCTTCGCCACTCGGAGGTTGCTTCTGGGCTGGATTTGACCCGCGGGCCGCCAACTGATGGTTTTATTAATTTGATTTATCTTGTTTTATTGCTCCATGAACTGTCAAAAAGTTGCATATCATACTGTAGTTTTGGGCACCATTCCTGTTGTATGTTAATATTAACGTACCAATAATGACGAGGTTAAAGGGCTGAGATCTGAGAACGTGGCAACATTACTAAAAAGAAGTGAAACCTCAAGGTTGGCCACTTATTTTGAAGAGAAGCTGAAGGCAGACAGTAAAATTATGACCCAAACTGTGTGTTGTAAACATCCATCAAAGCTTACAAAATTACTTCCTGGTTCACCTTTGACCTACCATACTTATCATAGCAGTAAGGGTTTATTAACGGTATTTGGGTGTGCTGGCTAAACTGAGGGCTTGTTTACAACCTGTCTAATTGTCTGACTGCTCGTGTTTTTTGTTTGTCCACCCCCCCGTGTTGACATGATTTTCAGTTTTGTTTTGTTTGTTTTTTTTGAAGGTTATGGTTTCGGGTTTTTTTGTGGTGTGTTAGGTCTGTTTTTTGGGACATGTGGAGTCTGTATGGGCTATTGTATTGTAGAGTCTTTTTATTCTGAAAAGGTCTGTTTTGGGTTTTGATTGTGTTAGTTCCTGTTTTACTTTGTATTCGTCTGTTCCCTCATGTGTCGGGTGGTTTAGCTTCCTGTCCCCAATTTCCTGATGGTTTTCACCTGTCTCTCTCTGTGTACCGGTGTCTCGTCGTCTCCTCTCCCGTTGAGTGTATATAGTCTGTGTTTCCCTGTGTCAGTTCGTCATTGATGCGTTGGTTCTGTCTGCCTGTCTGGTTTTTCTCATGGATTATGCCTGCCTGCCTTGGTTATCTGCCTGGCTTGCCTACCTGCCTGTAATCGGTAAATAAAGATCCCACTCATCACTTAAGCTGCCTGCATTTGGGTCCTCTTTACCCCTTAGCCCTGTTGCCAACCTTGACACGTCTGGCATGTTGTAGTTTTTCCAGATTTCAGCAATTACTTTCAGTACAAAATTATCATAGCTGATAGATATGACTGGCAAAACTACATATATACGAATGCAACTTTAATAAACTGGAATTATCATTTTAAAAACCAAACCTCAAAACTGTCGGTAAGAGCCTGTCCAGAAGAAGCTGGTTTAACCAAGGGCAAAATCTTTGTCCTCGTACGGACAACATTTGCAAAAATAAAGTTCTCTTAAGTGTAAAAAAAAACATAAACCTTTATGCTAGGTTTACTGTCTCAATTTACTAGTTTGATGTAAGAAGCCTGTTGGCATCAACTGTCAGGGTTTTGGGAGTATCTTCCCTCTGCTTCCTCATGTTTCCCAGTGTTTTTCCCTGCCTTGTGTTTCCTGTCTGTCTTGTTTTGTTTGTCTGGAGCCTTCCACGGAGCAGACCAGTCTCTCTCTCCTCCACACCTGCAATCACTCACCTGCGCCCCACCTACCTGCACACCTGCAACTCATCCCGGTTCATCACCATCTCCTGCAGTATTTAAACACCGGTTCAACCACCCAGTCTTCGCCAGATCGTACTATCCCTACCGTGGTATTTACATCGGGCTCTTCCCTCTACAACTTCCTATGAAGATTGTTCTAGTGTTTTGTCTCAGCAATTTATTGTTTCCCTCTGTCTCCACATCCAGAGATCCTCCCGTCTGCCTGTCTCGCTCCGTGGATCCTCCAACCACCTCTTGCCTGCCTGCCTCGTTCCTCCCCGCTCCTGCAACTCCTCCAGGAACTCTCAGCCTACCAGCCAACACCCTTCATCCCCTGGTTATGCGGACACGCTACCTCCACCTACCTGTCTATCTGGCTTCCAGCCGTTCCCGCTCTCACCTCTCTGGAAAAATAACAAATAAACCTTATTTGTTCCCCTACCGCCGACGTTGTGTCCTGCCTTGTATTCTGGGTTCAACCAAACAAACTACCTTAACCGTAACATCAACAGACGTTTTCCAACACAGGCTCCCAGACAGAATTGCTAGAACTGTTGATGAGAGATATTTTCAAAGTGTAAAGGTGTTACTTTGTGTTTCACCATGTGTGATAAGCTAGCTTAATATGTTGCTCACACTTTTGGCAAGTGCACATGAAGGAGGCAGACAGCACATCGCCCGTGAAAAGAGTTTACACGAGCTCATGATTTCTTTCCATTTTACTTTATTCCTTCAGATGTTGGGAGAGCAGTTCACGCCCCGGCACACATCACAGAGAAAGTGGTGCAGCTGTTCAGGAGTAAAAGTGAGTTTACCTTCTTGGCCTCTATCCAGCAGAAGTCCTCCACATCAGGAGTCATATTCTCCATCCACGAGTCAGAACACAGGTAATCCATCTGTAATCCTCTTCATTTTGGCCTGCAGCTCCTTTTCTGCACAATTTGACTTGCACGGGTTACAGAGTGATCTCGTTTTAAATTAAACCCAGAGATGAAATTTCATCTCACTCATAGCTGTTTGCAGATGGCTGTCGATGAGGTGTAGTAAAGTAAAGATCAATGCGAGATCACTCCACTGCCTGTGTAAGTCAGCTGGTGATGGGAAGAGCTAGTCGACAGGTGGAATAATGCTGCGTTTCCTCCTACATGCTCAGGGCAGAAAGATAACCTTCCATGTATTGTGTCTGTAAGATGAATGTGAAGTACTAAGCAATACCAAGCATGCTGATAATGTTATCGTAGAATGCTGCATAAACAGAAGTACAGCATCTCTGACTGTGGCTATTGCACTGATAACTAGAACATATGGCCTTGTAACTGAACTGCGATGAACTACCAGAGTACAGAAACAGGTACACATCTTTGTTCTCGGAGTACTAATTTGAACACTGGTAATCTCTTCTCGACTGTTTTTAAAGGAGTCTTATTGAATTTGTTGCAATGGACTGAATGAACTGCAGAATGTGATGAATGTCAGACATCAGCGAGTGGCAGCAGCCCCTCACCCCTGGCCCCCTGAGAAACTGTACAACTGTGAATTGTTTTTAAAGGGCAGGCAACATTGATTTTCCTCCACTCCTCTGAAGTTAAAAGCCTTCACTTCTGTAAAACATGCAGTCAAAGTGAGCATTCAAGGGAGTGTGTATATGTGTTTTCTGGGAGTCAAGACAAAGACAAAATCATAATACACAATGGGAGAGTGAAGTAGAGAGTCCCTCAACGGATGGAGAGAGCTCTAGGGAAGGCTAGTCCTCTAAAATGTAGTAAACACAGCAACAATTTACTCTGCACAAAAAAAAAAATAGCTGCAGGTTTGATAGATGTACTTCAGCTTCTTATCAGACAAAAGCTGTTGTGTTAAGTTAAAGCTACAGTACTTTAAAACGTAGCTTCAACATTGGAGCAGCTTCATGAAAAATATAAATAACCATCTCAAACACATGACAACATTTTACTGCACAAGACTTTTAATTGGAAGTATTAATAACATATTAAACACATGTTTATGTACAAAACCTAGAATGCACTTAAACCAAGAGTTGGAGTTGGATTTTTTTTTTAATGCAGGATGGCTACTTTATAATGGATTACTTTTGTGGTATTGCTTTACGTAAGTAAAGATTCTGAATACTTCTTTCTCCACCGGTGTGTGTGTGTGTGTGTGTGTGTGTGTGTGTGCATGCCTGTGCACTGATTTTTCTTACTGTCAGCACCTACTGTATGATCCACTCTTAAAGAGAAATGTGTTGGCGCCAGTTGTGCTTTTAAGGTGACCCTGAGAGTTGCTTTTGAGGCCCCGGTCTCTCTCTATCCCTCTGTCAGTTTCTCTCTCTCTCTCTCTCTCTCTCTCTCACGTTACCTGCAGGCTTAATTGCCGCACAGCGGGTGGGCCAAACAGCAAGGCTAAATGGAGCCAGCTGACTGTACTGTCCTCCTCCTTCAGGCACAATGACATACACCATGCAGCATATGTAGCTCGGAGGAGTGCTCAGACTAAGCAAATGTTGCATTAAAGGCACTCAGCCATGCTCAAACACACCCACTTGTCAGATATACTGATACTTAAGCTAGTCTTTGACATATATTATTGTTCAGAAAGAATTGGTTGGGGTAGGGTTGTTGTTTTTTTTTTTTTTTTTTTTTTTTTAGTGGTCTGTTCACCCAACCTATAACAAGACATAGTTCTGTACTTACCCCTAGTGGTATGTAGCACTTGTAACACACTGTGCCCAAGTTTTGAGCAATACGTCCTCCAACCAAAACGGCAAAATACCTAATTTGTCATTGGCTTCCAAAATGACCAATATGAGCGCATTATGATCCCATGCCTCTATCAGTAAGGCGACATTTGTCAGTGCCTTCCAAAACCGTTACAAAAATGATTCATGACTGTTTCCTGATCTGCCACCAATATGGTTGAAGTTTAGGTAGATTTAGGCACAAAAGCTACTTGCTTGTTACTCAGAATAATCCACAGATTTGTTGTGCGCAGTTTGATGTATGAACATTTTTCTTTGTACCGATAGTCCCAGCATGAAACTGCTCACAACAAATCTGTGGATTATCTTGAGCAAGCAGGTCATAATTTCTAGAAAGAGACATTGCGGTTGAGTTTTGAGTGCCATATAGTTCCATTAAATAAAAAATAAAAAAGGCAGACATCTCTATGGCCTAGATCTCCAAAACTTAGCAGCCCACACCAAAATCATCTAGATGGATAAATAGCACTGCAGGTGAGAGGGAAAACTATGTATTTTTGATTTTGGTGTGAACTGTCCCTTAAGTTTAGAGAACAATTGTGTTTATGCTGAAAAGTAACCAAAGTTTGTTTGGTATAGGTAACGGGATGTTTACAATTGTCCTCCAGGTCAAATCCAGGTTTCTTGACCCATCCTTCCACCATAGCCTCCTGCGTCAGGGGATTTGCAGAGCTATAACGGTCTGTTCAGCAAGATATGTGGATTATCAAGAGTAGCCTAGTGCAATACTGTTTTTTTGGAAAGAAACATTGCTGTTGAGGTGGCAGAGGTTTCAAATGTGGAGATCTCAAAATCTCCGCCCATAAAACTAAAATTGTCTGCATGGCCAGACAACATAGGGGTAAAAGAGAAAACAGGCTTTCTTTCTTGTAATTTGGGTCAATTTACTCATGTAACATTTACAGATGAAATGCAAACTGAATAATTTAACATTATATTTCTTAAGCATAATAGAATAAACCTCCAGTTAGTTTAGACTGGTTTTCAGTCTCTCATATTCCTTCAAATATTGTGTATTGTTGAATATCATAAAGGAGATATTGGGATGCAAATCGAGCCCAGCCAAGCCGCAGCAGGCTGAAGTTATTTTGAGACTAGCTGTTGTGAGTCAGACTGCCACACTGAGAGTATAATTAAGTTTGGTGAGATGGCCAGAACTTTGACTGGCTTGTTGCAGACCTGTGCTCCATTGTGGCCAAGGGTTTGTTCTCAACCTCTGAAGGCCCTATTAGAACCCTTGACTGATGCCCATTCCTTCCCATTCTAAAACAGGCCTCCCATTCAGTCAGCTAACAGAGCGCTAGCTCTACCGCAGCCAAATCCAATCATACATTCCGTCTCTGTCCCTTCTTTACTTCTTCATCTTTCTCTCAGTACAATCAAACCATCCCCTCTTCCTTCCCGCCTCCTCTGCTAGCTCTGCTTTCCCAATATTATATCCTTCTCTCCTCCCTCCTCTGATCCTCCGCTCTCCTCATCCTGAAAGTGAAAACTCTCTTTTGAATGCCACCATTTCTCAGTACCCGCCGCAAAAGCAGAAGAATTTCTTTCCTCCTTGTGCCCGGCACTGGGGAATTACAGAGAACGGTTTATTGCTGCTCCACTAGGCTGAATAGAACAAAAGGAGCCCATTTCCGCCTAGCCAGCAGTTTTCTGGGTCCCGGTAACGCTCTCATTGTCAGCAAGTGGCAGTAGCTCTGTGATGAACTAACTCAAAGCCCGGTCTCTCCGCTGCTCTTCCCACCTGAGCACTCAAACACCAAAGATGCTCGGCCAGCTCCTCCAGCTGCTCTGTTCATCTGCGTGCCCTTTGTCACTCTACAGGTCCGTCTCTCCGTCCATGCCTCAGTTCATAAGCACTTACAGGTTATTCTCTTTTAAGGAAACATGCTGAGCTGAAGTCGACGTGTGGTGGGAGTTGAAAACACAGAGATGGAGAAGAGGGACTTGTTAAATTAGACTTTGTGGTAAAAGTTTGGGAATGTTGGTGAGTAAGCATAGGGAAGGCTGGATGCAGTAAATACTTGCCCCAATACAGAATTATATTTATATCAACAGTTATCTGAAAATTTGCACAAGAACCCTTGTTTAAAATTGTAGTCCAAAATTAACACTCACCAGTCCAAGCTCCCCAAGGATTAGGAAAAATGTGTCTTTTACTGTTTAAATCAGTAAGTTTAACAGTCAGAACTGACCTTTATGATTTATTTTTTTTTTGTTGTGTTTTTTTGTATGGGTTACAGTAAAATCTAGCCTGACTTGGGTTGTACCTTATTTGTCCATTCAGGCATTCCTGAATCTTCAATCCTGTCAAGTAAAATCTTATCCATAATATGTGGGTCTCCTTTTTGTAGTTTTGGAAATCCTTGTTAATCTGACAAATTAACACACAGCATCTGATTCTAACATATACTCTTTAAAATGGCCTTTAAAAACAGGTGGGATGAGATGTTGCTAAGTACAGTTATTTGCCAGAATTGCAATAGGCATTTTGGTTTATCATTCCTTGGCAGATGATCTGAAAATTCTTAAAATGAAGGGGAAAAAAAAAAAAAGGAAGAGAACAGTCTGCTGCTGTGCCGGGCGGCCACGGTGAATCGCTGCTCTCGCTGCCTGGCTGTTTATTTTTTGCTTGAACTTGATATGCAGAATTTTATAAAAATTAGTTTTGCCATCAGATGACATTTGTGTGTGAATGTTAAAGACAGGCAACGTGCTGGCTTTGATCCTGAACTCCTGATCTCCCCCGTGAAGCAGGGGTGAGGGATGAGCTGGGCCCTCTCACGTCAGACAGATACCAGTGGCATTTGCTCTAAGAAAAAGGATGCAGTACAGTACAAATGCTGACTAACATTGATTCCTTCTGCTCCCCAGTCCCCTTTGGAATTTCTGTGAACTAACATAGGCTGACCAAGATGCAGAATTTTGCACTTGTTACCCGAATACACCGACGATTGATTTGAGTGGTTTTTTTTTCCACTGTAAGTTAAAATTCTATTAGCTAATTTATTTTGGGCCTCTTAAAGGCTGAAGACCTTCACAAGTAGGTGACAAACCCACAGCTATGACATATTACGACCTTATAACGTTATGGCTAACGCTTTGGCACACAGTTGCCTATTTCCACATCCCGCAGACACAGAGCAACATTAGCACTCAGTTGGAGTTGTGTTTGAGTCCACTTAGTGAATGTAAGGCCAGTATTAACTCTGCTTTTAGCCCACCAACTCATGACAAAAGTATTGAGCTGCTAGATGTTTCACTTTCTGAACTGGCTAGTCATAGTTCTTGCTGCGTGAGGAACGATGTTGAGGGTGGTGAGACTGAACCATTTACATGTGCTGTAAAACCATAGCATATTAGCTTAAAAAAAAAAGCTAAAAAGCTCCATAGAGCTTTCAAATTACATGTAGGCCGAATCATCTGTTGTTGATATGAAAAATATTGATTAGTAGAGCCTTAAGAAGGGCGCTAAATGTCAATAACTGGTTAGCTGTGCCACCTATGAGAAACGCACTTTCAGGAAAAATAGATACGGCTTGACAGGCAAACTTGGATAATTCAGATGACGCAATTTGCAAACGGAACACAAAGGCACCCAAACTGGGCCACACACTGAAGGCGCTACGTGCTCAAATATAATTTTGAGATCCACATTTCATCTCCGTTTCTGCCTCCATTTCGGTGAGGTTGCCTTCAAAAACAAAACACGTCTTTGAGCAGCGTAGCTCTACATCTGCTCAAGAACTCTGGGATGACAGTCTTTCCGTTTGATACTGAATAATGACAGGATCAATATCTCGATATAAGTATTCTCTCTTGAAAATTTGCAAGTCTTTGTATCTGAATAATAATAATAAATTGTGAAGAAGATAATAATTCTTTACATCTTTTCTGTTGT
This sequence comes from Coreoperca whiteheadi, assembly GCA_011952105.1. NCBI lineage: Eukaryota > Metazoa > Chordata > Actinopteri > Centrarchiformes > Sinipercidae > Coreoperca > Coreoperca whiteheadi. The sequence goes on from CM022485.1 coordinate 5,374,923, forward strand.
TAAAACAGTTCCGTGTGTGTGTGTGTATATGAGGAGTGTCTTGGATTTGTTTGGCGAAGCACCCATGTGGGTGTGTTTTATTTACTCCGCTGCACCCTGTAAATCAATGATTGCACCTTCTCTGGCCTGTACATCAAATGTTTAAACCTGACAACATTGCTCTGATGGAGCTCATCACCAAGAGGTGGTCTGCCTTGTGCCATGCTTTGCTGATAATGTCACACTGCACACACTCCAAACTGACTATTAGAATTGATTTCCTCCTGCTCATCACATCCCGTTGATCTATAGACTTCAAGCTGGGTTCAGTTGTGAAAGTTACACCTATCTGCCATCCACCTCCGATGTGATGAGGCCATCTGCTAAATCCCGAAACGCCCATAAAGGATGGTCTTCGTGTGACAACTGAAGCACAGTGGCTCACAACCAATCCCGGTCACATTTTGCAGGTCAGGAACTTAAGGCATCGGTACATTTTTCTATCATTCTATCACCACCACCTCCTCCTCCTCCTCCTCCTCCTCCTCCCATTCCACGGACAAGCTCCAGAGTGTTGACCTCCCTATTGAGCAGATAATTGGCTGTCAGCTGCCCTCTATAAAATAGCTCCATGACACCTGGGGTGAAGAAAGGACAGGATGATATACAGCCAACAGTGCACTCTTGGGCAGCCATTCATTTCCAAAACTTTTCTCTTAGAGATGACGCCAGTGCATTTTGATGAAGACCACTTGTCACCTCAACAGCTTCTTCCCAGAGCTGTCACTGCATTACTGAGACCCTTCCACAGCCAACAATCTCCATCTCAGGAGACACAGCCTGCAACCCTGCCACTGTGGCTGTTTATTTCTTACTCAGCAGTTTGACGCACCATCTCTCCTGGTCTCAGCACTTTTTAGAATACTGTGAAGAAAATAATGCGGCGGCAATAGCATGGCATTTTCTTCATATGTCCAACATTATGAACATGGTTATACTGTCACTTTTGATAAGTCACCTTGAATATTTCAGTTTTATGGTCTGCAGCTAATGAGAAAAACGGCTATTACTCTAAAACATAGTTGCTAGATTAGCTCTGCTTTGTCTTCATCGCATTAACACTGGCAGTGTGCCTTCTAAAGTATCTTTGCTACCTGTCACAAAGAAACTCAATCTTTGCATCCTGGTTTGATCAGGAAAGCCAATTTCTCAGGTAAACCTAAACTCTTTTTTTTTTTTTTTTTTTTTTAAAGGGGAGGGACAACTCACCCCAGAATCAAAATACATTTATTTATTTTTTTCCCTCTTACCTGTAGTGCTATTTATCCAACGAGACTGTTCTGGTGTGAGTTGCCGAGTTTTGGAGACATCGGCCGTAGAGATGTCCTGCCTTCTCTTGAAAATAATGGAACAAGATGGCACCCGGCTTGTGGTGATCGAAGTGCCAAGACAATACATTTGGAAAAACTCAACAGCAGTGTCTCTTTCCATAAATCATGACCCGATTGGTCAAGATAATCCACAGACCTTGTTGTGAGCAGTTTCATGTCGGAACTATTTTCTTTCCACCGAACAACGCCAGCCAACCATAACACAGTCCAGAAGGAAGGAAAAATTATGAAACTCTTAAAAGCTTTTAAGATACAGAATTCATATGATGATCATGATGAATTTATATGCCAACTTCAGTGTGCTGTTTTAAGTTGTCAGTGTGTCTCTGCACACTCCCTCTAAGACACATCCCAGCACTTGCCGTAGTAAACATTCACAATATATTGAATTTAATTCTGTTGTCATATCACCTGGAGCTTGTTAGTTGACACTGGTATGGAAACTTGACTTAATGGACAGAAGAAAAAAAAATAGTAATACAAAATAAAAATATATGAAGGTGTCTCTATTCAGATAGGATTAGCTATAGTCTCGATGCAGAAAATATCCTTTTACACCTGCAAATTCACCATATCTGTAGAAGAGTACAGAAAAGGAAAGGGTCACAGTGACACCAAAGTTGGTTTCCTGTTGTGTAGAGCAACTTTTTTACATTTCTCTTTTCATCATTTGGCAGACGATTTTGTGTATGTATTGTGAGTGCATTCAAACCACATAGGCGCAAGTGCTACATATCTGAATTTGGGAGTATATCCCTTGTAAACAAATAACTAAAAGCATGTTCAATGCTACTGTGTGTGTATGTGTCAGGCTCATTCCACCGCTGTGGAGCAGGAACAGAAAATATGCCAGTTATGTTTAATATCTAGTCATATATAGTCAAAGTCTTGCAAAAAACATCACATCGTATTAGACCCCTTAAAATGCAAGGAAACTTGCATTTGCAGATAACTGGTATCTTTTACTAGAAATGAGAAGGAAATCTAAAGTGGTGTCCCAGTTCAGGGGTTTTGTCCTCTGAAATCCATATTCCTACACCGACTGCATCATAATTAGCCAACAAAGCCTTTTGCTTTTGAAAGGAGACTCCCATTGTGGCTCAGAAGTGCAGCACTTTTTTTGTCCAAATTTGGAGGACACCAGCAGTTCTTTGCAGCCCTCCATATCTCTGCATTCATTGTGCACTCGCCGTTGTTTAATGGAGTGTTTAGGTGATCCTGATAAATTCTTACACTTATAAATGGAACCTGCCTAAATAAAAAACAAGGTTTGGCTGCTAAGGTCAAAGCAAAATAAACTGTTCTCACCGTATATGTCAATCTGTTTTTGTTTTTTTTAATTTTTTTTAACTTAACTAGCACCTATGTAGTTAAATCTGTCAAATGTTGACACTTTGTTGCTTTAAGCACATTCATGTACATCTTCTTTTCAAGTGTTTGTTTTTTTTCTTCAGAAAATAGTGCCCTATGCAGTTTTGCTATCACATCAAATGGAAACATATTCTAATCAGAGGCGTCTCCCTCTACCACTGCTAGCCAAAATGTTCAGTTTTCTTTGATATACAAACATGATGATTTTATTTTTCTGAAATCTGTGGGTGCTCACATTAGGGGTCTGTTAGATCCACGCAGTTGCCATTAGTAAAAAAGCGGCTTTGTAAAATGCTGGTTATGAAAGCTTCATCAATGAAAAGAAAGCCTTTAAAATGGTGATAAGGCTCATTGTTTATATTTTGTACAGAGAAGCACCAACAGATATGTCCTTTTTAAGTGTCTGTCAGACTGCACACTTCGTTAAAAATGGACTGCCTGCCCATACATTATTCCCCTTCATTAAATATGCTGTAATGCGGGGGTACAATAGCTACAACTAAATGCTTCATAAAATAAACGCTCGCTCTGAAGTGGAGTTAATGCCTTTGATGATTATTTCATGATTCAAATCAGGATAACGGTGTTTCTGCTCGTTCAGTGATTCCAGGCCTCTCGAAGCCCCGAGGAGGCTTCCATCAGTGGAAGAGGCAAAGCTGGAGAGCGCTCGTTCGTGTTTTACTCCTCGTTCGTTGCGAATGAGTCTTCTCCAGCTGACAAGTATCAGCGGCTCCGTCTCCTGCAGCATGATGGAGACGAGCTGTCAGATCGGTGCCCAGCACAGCCACAGAG
>CM022485.1:5378480-5403541 GCA_011952105.1 Coreoperca whiteheadi
TACAACGACAGCTGAACTGGCCAGCCATACCCATACTGACTCTACCTCTCTCTCTCTTTCTCACACACACACACACACACACACACACACACGTAAGTGAGTAAGCCGCCAATACTCACTGCAAAGCCAATTTAATGTAAAAGAAAAACACATCCCTGTGATGCTTGTTAATTTACTGTGTGATCATTGTTTTAGTATTAACACAGCCTGCTGTGTGGGGGGCTGATTAGCTCTGTGGAAAGGTTTGAACTGAGATAGCTGAACCCTACGAGACTGCGCGTACTGATCAACGCCCCCTCCTATCGATTTCTTTGTCTCTTCATTGTCTTTTCCTGGTTCCAACAATTAATGTTGGAATATGACACTGTGACTAATGCTTTTTTTTAAAAAGTGCAATGTCACAACAAACACATTTTGTCACTCAGCAACTAAAGGTGCATTATTTTGCATAAACATATCTTTCCAAGGCTTAGGAAAAGAAGCACATGTGATTTGTCATGTTTTCAAATTTGAAATATTACATTTCACATGCAAAGTGAGAAATTTTGCTAGTAAAGTCCAATTGGCTTTAGATGTTAGTTTGCATCACGTGATGTTTTCATACGTGATATATCACATTTCACATGTGAAGTATATGTGCCTATATACTGTGATTGATTAGTCAACATGCACTATTGTGAAGGACATTTAAAAATATGTATGTAGATAGATAATTCCTAATGGTAATAATAAAAATTCCAATAAGAACATTGTAGTCGCCATGGTACTCTAATTGCTGAGCTCTGGGAACACAACGACACGGCTAAAAATAAGTCTGACAGGGCAAGAAACACAAGATCAGTGAAACGTCAATTTAAACAAACCTCCAGGTTAGCAGAACTTGCAGTATATGGAGGAGAAAACAAAATGCGACTGATACAATTATAACCAAACGTCCATCACAGTTCAATTTTATTTATGTTGCGCCTCTTCATAACAGAAGTCAATGCACTTTTCATAGAGAGCCGGTCTACACCGTACTCTTTATAATTTAATTTACAGTGAACCAACAATTCCCAACATGGGAAAGCACTGACAGAGGCAAGGAACAACTCTTTTAACAGACAGAAACCTTGAAGAGAACCTATAGGCTCTAGGTGGGCAGCCATCTGCTTTGACTGGTTAGGTTGAGAGAGAGAGAGGTGGAGAGATTATAGACCAACTACCTGGTTGAACTTTGACCTACTGTGCTTACTCTAATTGTGCGCATTTTGTTTCCCTGTTCAATGAAGGATTATAAACAACACTTAAGTTTTGCCTTCAAATTAAGGGGTTTCGATAATCTGGCTAAACTGTTGTTTGGTTTTATTTTCCAAGCTGCCTAAACGTCTGACTGCTCGTGTTCCGTGGCCCATTGGACTTATATTTAATTTTTGTAGCGATGTCGATGCGTTCACAGATCTCAGCAATTACTTTGGTGAATGCAGTTTTAGCTTAACGGATTGAAACCTCCTTCTCATGTTTCAGAGGCTATACCATACTGCTTCCATCATCCCACCATGTCTTTGAGCTGCAGGCCAATGACATCAGTTCTAATGTGTATCTGGTCAGTGTAAAAATTGTCTTGATATTGATATTTTATCCTATATCCTTCAATTCTAAACCTTTGGCGATCGGTTTGTGTTGAGTTCTTCTCAGTTTCATTCATTTTCCAAACAGGAAGATAGATATCTGCTGCCCAACATCCTTCATTGATATTCTCTGGAGTGGGTCTGCTCTCCCTTCCCATAAATATGCATGAGCTGTTGAGCTTTGGTATTGAATGGGCTTGATCCCTGAGTGTGTGTGTCTGTGTTTTTGTGCCTGAATATAATGTGATAGGCAAGGTTCTGGCTACGTTCAGAATTATTGGAGAGCTGTGTCACTTACAGTATATTTTGTGTATGTGTGTGTGTGCGCGAGCTGAGGGGCCAGGGGCTCCAGCGTTGGGGTCATTTGCAGCCGCGGGGAAGCTGAAATGTCATGACTGGCTGCCCGCGGCTCCCGGGCTGCTGGTGTCTGTGGCCGGCTGGCTCTTAATTTAGCGTGGCAGATGAGGGTGGAGAGTGGCGCGCACATGGTGCTGAGACGAGCTGCAGGTCGAACGCCTGCAGTCACACCACAAAGTGAGGATAGCGGGTGAAACGGAGACAGAAATATCTTCCTTTTTTCTGTCTGGTTAGTCAAACTGACAGCCATCTTTTTACACAAAGCTTACGCTGAGAAATCGCCTCAGTAGCTGTTTGTTAAAGCATCAACTCACTGTTCTTCATCTGTACACAAGTCATTATTGTTTGTCAGCTGGGTAATGAAATTACAGTGTGTGTATTCAGGGGTTGGGATGATGTGGCCTTTTTAATAAATATTGGATTAGCAAATCATTGTAGCTTACCATTTTGGATTCTCCCAGACCTCAGCTACAAAAAGATTCTCTGCGAGACCAACTGAGTGAAACCCAAAGATGAGGTTGAGTATTTGGGCAGTTAGTCTGTCCAAGGAGGGATAATTCTCCTGATGTTTTGTTCAATCGGGTCAAACTTTGCTCTTGACTAACACTCTGTTCGATGACAAGGTGTCTTGAAATATCGCATTTTATATACTCATCATGTCTCTCGTAGGATGAACCAATTCCACTTTGGGTGCTCTATGAGCTTTCCTGAAGTGCCACATTCAGACACTTTGCGTGCGAGCTATTATCTTCAATTTGAGAAAATAGCGCGAGTGAAGGTTCAGCTTGTGGTATAACTTTTCTGCTGATCAACTAACCAATTAATGGACATCTTGTTTCAGCACTATTTCAAAGCTATTCTAAATGCCACACTTACAAGCTTTCTCACTCATTCTGGAATGAAAATATAAAATCATGCATGTAATATGAATAATTTTTATCTCTAAAAAAGGTTTAGAAAATAATTCACAAACTTGCTTCGTACAGGACCCATAATGCTCCAGCCTGAGTGTTTCCTGTGAGTTTAGGTATTTCTTCACCCTGAGCAAGGTCTCAGGAAACCGAGCGCCTCTGACCTCCTCTCTTTCCCTGCAGTTACTTTGAGCTGGAGAGCAGCAGGGTGAGAGAGGAGATCCGCTACCACTACCGCTTCAAAGGCAAGCCGCGCTCCGAGTCCTTCCCGTATCGCCTCGCCGACGGCCAGTGGCACAAGATTGCTCTCACCATCAGCGCGTCCCACCTACTGCTGCATATCGACTGTAACAGGTAACACACACGCGGCACACACGTAACCCCTTGATATCTGTCACAAGTGGCTGTGCTGATTTATTTTTACCGTGCTCCTTTGAAGCGACACACATAATGAGCTGTCTTTGTTTATCAAAGTAAATATTTGTTCGCTACTGTCTCGGTGTGGATGACAGGCTGTTAACAGTGCCGACAATGAAACATCCAAGGACAAATTAACACACGTAGAGCCTTTTTTTTTCGTACACTACGATCTTTGTATAGCCTAGAGGATGTGTGTTCAGCTCACACTGTTCCATAATGAAGTGGCAGGTAACAATGATATAATCGGCTCATCGATTGGGCAGTGAAGGCCTTTTCTAAAGGAGCACTCAGTAAGAACTGATCTATAAACATGCGCTTCAGCTGTGACAATCCTTCCCAGTGCTCGCACTCCCTCCTGACAGCCAGGAAGGCATCACTTGTCCTTTTCTTAATGCAGTTGCTACACAGACACACTGTGAACAAGCAGTGTAAATTTGAGTAGAGGTAATGCTGTCATCTCTCATAGATTAAAAGCTGTATGATGCATGGGAGGATTGCGATGGAGTATTGATTCTTCCCAGACGCCTGTTATTCCCATCAGGCTGGTGGTTTGTCGATTAATTATCGCTACAGTGGCTGTCTGTCAGATGAGACCTTAGTGAAGATAAAAGAGAGCATCAGAGTGTTGTTAGGGAGAAAAGATCAAAACGTAATTGGATAAAATTGGAATCAAACTTTTTGCTTACTTACAGGTTTTTGGGCGAGAGCTGAGTTAATTAAGAGAGAGTTAGATTGAATGGGTTGGTTTAGTTCTTTTTATCATCTGTTGGTGGCTGTGAGTGGTATGAAACTGAAGGTTGATATTAAGCTAAACTGTTTGAAGGGGAGTTGGCACTGACTCTGTTTTTAAATCCAGCCTTAAAACACATTTTTATCGAGTCACCCCCTTGTCTGACCAATAGATAGTGTATCTAGTTACTTGCATAATACAGCTCTGTCATTCTACCTGCAGACATAATGCTACTATTTAAGTATTCTCTTTTATCTTATGTGTCAGTTTTATTTCTTTGTGTCTAAATTATCGGGGTTTTTTTTTTTCTTTACTCATGTCATGCTTCTCAGTACGTTGCATAACAAGACATTATTGAACTGCTATATCAGCCGCTCCATTTCCAGCCCTTATTCATGATAGAGAAGCACTGTGGATCAGGGTTCAGTAATGAGTGTATGAGGCGCAGTACTTCGTCAACATCATACACTCAGAGTAAATCTTTAAACTTCTCCCTCTGATAAAACACAGCAGACAGCAATCAGAATGCTAAAATACCAGCAGCTTCCTAATAAACAGAAACTTCTCTCTAAAGTGTTTTTATTATAGAAATACCATTGAAACACTTCCCCAACCTGCTGGCAACTTTCCTTTTTAATTGTATCTTGTAATATTTTGCATAGTGTTTTGGGTCATGGGGAGACTGTGGATCTGTTGTGGCAGGAAGGTTTGGACAGAGAACCTTTATAACCAGCATGGGCGGATGCTCACATGTCATTTTCAACCAAGAGTAGCATTAATGTTGCTGAAATTGACATAAAGCAATAGTTTTTTTGAACCGGGTCTTCATCAATGGAAGTTATCGTTAACTTTATATGTGCTGCTCTGCAGTTCACATGCTTATTCTCATTCCATCAGTACATCGAGAGGATCTGAAGATCTTTATGTTCAGCTGTTCTGCAAAGCTTTTCTTAGAAGATCAAAATGAGGCAGGTGGGGCTGTGGATGTCACCATGGTTACCAAGCCCCTACCACCGCAGATGTACTGGGTCGTACAGAAAGGTCAGCCACCTCATCTGCAGCCGCTCTCAGCTCTGATCACGTTTACCCGACTGCATTTCAACATTTGGCTTTTCACTGTAAGGGCAATGACCTCTGCATCAATAGCTCAAATCCTTAACAACACAAGTGTCGGGTTTTTAAAGGAAACAAACAAGAAAGAGATACAAAAAATCTCTAAAATGTTTTAAGTTTGGATTGCCTAAATGGCTGTAATAAAAACCCATTAAACCAAACTATATTTACTTTCATCGGATACCGAATTTTCAGTTGAGTAGTGTATGTGCATGTTTTTCATCCTTAATTCTCAAGCAATAATGCTTGTAATTCAATGCTTTTGTACAGCTGATGAACACTGCAGTGAGCAGAATATGTCCAGAATTGCCAATCAGACTTTCCCAGAGGGCACTAATGAAGATAGTTTATATGAGGACTGGATTTAGATTAGTTACATAGAAAGGCAGTTTCCAGATTCTTTTTTGATTTGCATACTGATTATGCACAAAGTTTCTGTGTGTGTTCACAAAAGCCTTCTTTTTCAAGGTTTTTGTAGAGAACTAACGCTGATGAAGTAATCCCTAACAAATTTAGAATAAGAAATCCATTTGTATTTGTTCCCCTAGATGTCCTCCCTCACTTTGAAAGCACCCAAGTCGAGTTAGTTTATGTATATAGCACATTTAAAAACAGGAGTTGAGCCAAAGTGCTTTCCAGTTCAGGCAGATGGGATTAGGATCGGCCTCAAACAAATAAATATTATTAATGAGAATTCAGTATAAAATTCAGCTTTGATGGCAACTTTGTACAAGAGAAAAACATAAAAAAGAAAAGATGAAATAGAAAATCATATCCCCGCAAACCTTATCATTTCACTTCTCTTAAGTGGTGGCAATGATTTCTCCATTCAAAGCGAATTGGCAGACCCGTTAACCTTGAAATTTAGAGCAATTTTATTTTTGCACTAGGTGGACTTTTGCCGTGTAGTTGTTTGGCCTTGGCAGCTCTTGGTTTATTGATCTGATTAGGTGGAAAAAGATGACTGAAAATGAATCAAGGCATGGCAAGTTTTAATTGTATAGCCACATTTCACACACAAAGGCACTTCAATTTACAGTTTACATAAAACATTAAAACATAAAAAGAAAGGAAAAACATTATAATGCAAATTAAAAGAATAGTTATATAATGTACATATTGTTTTTTAAATGTTTTCATATTGGCAATTTTATGTTTATGCTTCTTGACTTGCAGTCCTTGCTCTATCTTACTATGTTTACTTACGATGTTTATTGTTACGCACCAATATTGAAAAGGTCCTTGTATGTGAAAACCTACTTGGCTATAAACCTGATACTGATGAAGTTTAATTTTCGAGTCCAAAATTTCATCAAGGTTTCTGATGTGGTTTTTGGTTTTCAGAGACAGGGTCAAGATGAGCGCTAACTTGCAGCCTTACTTCTTTTGCAACAAAGACAATTATCTCCAGGTTGGTCAGCATTTAGTGGTTCTAGGGCTGCCCCTCAAACCGATCGAAGCCGTGCGGCAGGGCAGCGCGACTCCAGTCTGGCTGCTCTGATGCTCTCTGCTCCAGTGATGACTGTCAGTGAAGTCGCTAAACCACTTTTGAGCCAGACGGTGGTACAACCTCCTCTACTGCCATCCACTGATTGGACTTTCTACCTGGCAGGAGAGACGCTGGGATTTTATAACTGAAATATGACGAGGATGCACACTTTTTTTTTTTTTTTTTGCTGACTGTGTGGAAATCTGATGTTTTCATATCACAGATGATGAAAAAGGCATTAAAACATGAGCTTTACAGGTAAAACATGAGTCATGTAGGCTAATGTTGATTGGCAATATCTGGGGAACAGTCTGGGGAAAAAGAAGGAAATTTATAGTCGAATATTTGTATTGAACAGCCACTAGATATACATTTAGATAGTGGTGTAATGAACAGTTTATAGGAATAGTGGCTAGTAGCTTTGAGTGGCTAGTAATTTTGGAAAACCACTATCCATACTGGCTGAAGAGCAAAAAAGTGAATGTCAAGCCCTGATTATATTAAAGGGCATTTGGGGAAATATGCATATTGGCTTTCTTGCTGAAAGTTAGATGAGAAGATCAATACTACTCTCTCATATCTGCCTGTTCATTATGACGTATCATAAAGACTGGATACACAGGGGAGACAGCCAGCCTGGTGCAGCAGCTAGGCTGGGAAACTGTCGTTTTTACACTTTGGTTTTTGTACGGATTAAACAAAAGAGATACTGTATGTGCGTAGTAAGCTTTAGATGTGCTCGTAGGAAGATTTTGTTACTTTTTAGCTAGCTTACTCTGTAAATAGGCAAATGTTTGCTAATGCAGCCGTAACAACTTTATAATAATACCTGATAAAATGTAAAGGCTGTGTGTCTGTTAGCTTGTTGTGGAGTTCTGCCATCTCCTAGTGTCCCAAAACTGTAGCTTTAGCGATCCAACATCAACAACATTTTGTAGAACGAAAAGATGTGCCCCTCAGGAGTCCCTAAAAGAACTTCTGTGCATGTTAGACATGTTAGCAAAATGGAAAATGACGAAGGAAACTGATGATTTACAGATAGCTGATGGGTCTTGAATTGTAGGCCCACTTAAGACAATTCTGTTTGTGGCTTCAATGTAGTCTGATTAAAAGAAAATGCTTTAGCAATCATCACATCATGGAAAATGTCAAGTGTTTGGTGTCAGTTCCTCAGAATGAAAAAGGGGAGGCTTCTTTCGAAAGAAACCTACAAAACAAGGGAAAAAATGGACTAGAATGGGATACAGCTATGAGGCAGTTTGGGTTAACTCTAAGAGATGATCTCTGAGATATAGACAGTATATGTTTTTTCTCAACTGGAATATTTTTTGCCCACACACTCATGTCCTCTGGTCACATGCATCTCTTCTTTGAAGGTTACCAAAGAGCATTTTGCGACCAATGTCGCGTTTCTTTCTCCTGTTTTTGCTCCTATGAAAAGCTTTAAGATAAGCATTCCAGATAAATTAATGAATTCATTGAAATGTCTCTGAACATCACCATCATCATTATTAAATGAATAGAATGTTCCCTTTATCCCCCATCTATATTTGACATATTGCACCCGTCGGGAAAATAGAATTGCTCATCAGTGCTCTACTCTTTACAGGCTGCTCTCCATTTATAAAATCTGTCAGAGCTTTGTGACGGGTCTCTGTTTTTTCTTTACTGTAGGAATGATTTCTATGTATATTTTCCATCAACTGTATATAGTTTGTATGTAGGGAGTTTCAGAGTCATTACATAAAAGTAAATAAATTGTTTGGGGGGGAGTTTTTCCTCATTCGAATCGAGGGTCTAAGGACAGAAGGTGTTGTATGCTGTACAGATTGTAAAGCCTCTTGAGGCAAGTTGTGATTTGTGATATTGGGCTGTATACATAAAATATACTTAATTACTTTTACAGTATTTTAAAAGCAACGCAATTAATTATTCAGCACATTAATTAGAATACTCATTTTTCGTAATCATAAATTGTTGCTGTCACAGTAATGGAGCATTTCAGATCTGTTGCTGTAAGCGAAAAAACAAGACCCAACAACATTATCCTCTATTTGACTCCATTTGGATATCCCTGCCACACCTGTGTGTGTCTTTGATGCTGATTGTTACAAGAAGCAAATCCTCTGGATTTGTGCAGGGCAACAGCTTAAATTTGTACCGGCCATTTTTTTTACCGCACTGTGTCCCAGTGAAGGACTTTTACATTGGGTTAAGAATTGGACTTAATGTTTAGGTGGATCAGAAACTTGAGTTCATGGAAATTTCCCCGTGTCTGTTTCCACATCTGAACTTGTCGGGGATCGATCCGAAGAAAACATATACAGAGGTAAAGACATGTGGGAAACACGCTAAGGGAGCACAGAGAGGCAGTGTTGCCTTCAACTGGATTGAAACCTATCAATGAACATGATAACTTTGTAGAGAGGAAAAATACTCCCTAAATAAAGTGATGGAAAATGTTCTATCTGCCCAATGTAAGTATACATTGTAACTTAGCCCAAAAATGAACATTATCAATAGCATCATTGTTTCTACCAATAAGAATGCTAAAATTTATAATAATCATAGAACATTCTAATGGCATAATAGTAATAATGCCAATTATAATAAATCAATCAAACTTTTTTAAATGGTTAGCAAAATCTTAATAACAACCAGAAACTCACTGCAAAGATAATAAGAAGTTTGAATAACAATATTGAGCAAAACAATAAACATATAGTTAACAAATAAATCGCAATTAAAGGTCCGTTTGGTAGCTGTTGTGAATTTTCAATCATAGAACATAATATTCATCAATATATGGAATTTGCTCAGTTGTCATTTAATTGTAGATGTTACAATTTTCTTTTAGCACTTTAAGGACTTCTCAACCATGTTGGTGTAATGTTCACTATTGAACATAAGGTCAAATTACTTTAAAGCTCAATAAAAATATACTAGTCATGGGATTTGATGAGAACAGACATTAATTTATAATGTAAATTAGGAACAACACCTTGAGCTACAGGATAGGAATTTGCCTTATGTTCTGGAATTTTATAGACCAAACAATTAATGTTTCAGAATGATAATGGATAGATAACTTGAAAATAATGGTTGCTGCATTACTGAGGATCTCATGTTGTATATTGCTGCAGCACTTAGAGTTCCAAGGTCACTGGAATTGGGGCTAGAACTGTACTGAGGCTGGAGTTAAATCAAAAGATCACCTCCTCCTTGCAGAGATTTTGGAGATCTCTAAGGGCCTCTGCTAAAAATCTTACTGTCCATCTGTCCATTAAGTCACACAACACAAACCTCCTTTCAACAACAAAATCAATTCTCTGGTGTCCCCATTCCATCAGGTACATGATTTTCCACTTTGTATTTGCTGGCTGGGCTGCTGTCCCAAAAGTTAAAGTGGAGCTTTTGGGAATTTGTAGCTTGCTCTAAATGAAACCCACATAAGGCTGTTGTTAATCTGAGTTAAGTTTGCAGAAAAGTCTGCCGTTGGAGACGTTGCAAAAATGTTAACCAAAGGCCCAGAATCGAGCTTTAATAATAATAATTATAAGTAAAATCTAGACTCTATCATAAAATGTTTGGCCCAGAGCTGCAGACTTAAGTAGCAAGAGACGTGCTTGACTTGCTTGGGACTTCACTTTTAAAAGATTTGACAGTAAAAATGTTTAATGCTATGTTTTGATGAGACATGGTCTAACCTGTACAAAACACCAGTTAGTAGAGACCTGAAAGACTTGCAATTTGCTCATGAAGGCTTGACTTGGACTTGCCCTAAAGGACTCAAGATTAGCAGTGACTTGGCACCTGACTTTGACTTGTCTTAACTGACTTTAAAATATGCACTAAAATACATTGAAACAGCTCTGGTTTGCCTTCCCAATGTAGAGAAGCTGAGCCTCTGTTGACTTGAAAGGCCACCAAACTGCTCCGCTGTGGAACACTTGCAAGGTCGGCCATACTGCATTGGAACTATCGATGACAGGAAGCTACTCCAGTATTGCTTCCTCTTCTGCTTCCTGGTCTGATCAACACCTTGTAGTTGCTCAGTATTGAGCTTAAAGTGAATGTTACACTAATTAAACTAACTAAGTGCTCAGAGTAGTTAGTGTTTTACCCTTGACACAACTAATCGTGGTTTCCTAACTTGACTGAGACTGAACCATTATCTTTCCCTAAACTTAACCAAGTAGTTTTGGTGCCTAAACCATTTCACAACATTAATGATGTGTTTATTATTTTTACTATGACGACAAAGGTCATATTACGTTCTGGGAGTCATTGGCAAACAACCTATTCTGTTATTTAGGTAATCAACAAATTTCCACAGCTTGGTTTAAACTGGGATCCATTCTTACAGAATAAATTAGCGCTCGATCAATGGAATAGCTGATCTTAAGCTCCTTTCATTCGTGCAAAAGTATCTTAGTTGCTAGTAAGAATCAGGAATACTTTTGGGATGTTTTATCTTGTTAAAACTGATGTTACCAATGGCAAACTCCAAGAGTCCTAAAAAGTAGCACAGCGAAATTCATTGATGTATCCCTTTTGAAGTACTGTAGGTAATGGTGGAAGCTTGGTACCGTCATTACCTCTGCTCTTGGTCACCAACTGAATAATAACCTGGCTAGGCTAGCCAGTCGCGTGCATTGAGGATTTTAATGTTAAACTTTTAGCACTTTTATGGACAGTTTTTCATTAGTCTTTTACTCCTCATTATCCCTGGATGCATACCTCCTTGCTGATGTCATTCCTGGAGAAACTGAGGGTATACTTCAAAGTATAGTAACCTCCTCGTTTATCTCTGAGGTCAAGAGTGAGTTAGCCTCCAGTCCTTCTCTAGCGACAGACTGACCTCTGCTCCCGACTAGCCTCGATGGAGTGTCCCGAGTCTACCGGCGAAGGTATAACACCCTGATAGTCGACCAATCTTCTGGCAGTTCCACCTGAGCCTCTGTGGTTAAAGACAAGAATAGATGCTCCCTTGTGCTTGGATTCCCAGGATAATTCCACTGATTTGGAGCTTTCTAACTTCTTTGATCCTTTGGTTACTCTACCAATGTCTCCCTCACCGCTGCTGAGTGGAGGTTGTGCTGATGTAAATCGCAAAATTACATCTAATGTTATTTACAAAAGTTGCAGATATCTGTGCACCAACAGCTACAAGAGCTGGTGGTAAGCAGCAATCTGGAAATTTTGTTAGTAGGTGATTATGTTGTTAGGCATTAAATCTCCCCGGTGCTATCACCTATTGTCTCTCTGGTGGCAAGGGGGTCAACCTAATTTATATCAATATTGTTCTAACACACATGGGGAAGAAGGATGTCATGGCTAGAAATTTCAGCAAATTACAAGCAGACCTTGAGTCCGTGTGCTACACTGTTGAGTCTGGAAAGACGTTGTCCTATGTCTGGTTATTTTAACATTCATATTGATAACACCGCAGACCATTTTGCTAACCAGTTTACTGACATGTTATCAACCTTTGAGTTCATACAGCACACTGCTGGTCCTACTCATAATCAGGGTCACACTCTTGACCTGGTTATTTCTAAAGGCACTGACATAACCCCAAAGCACACGCTAGATGTTGGATGACCAAACATGTACCGGTTTAAAACTGGTAGACGCTCCGTTTGTGCGTACACATCTGACAGGTTTATTGCTAGATATACTAACTTTGTTAGCCGTACTGGGGCACATTCTGATTTGAATGTCTTCTGATTTTAATTTGTCTTCATCATCTGAGTAAAAATTTGGTCAATAATTACAAAAATGTTGTGACACAAATTATGCCTGAACTCCATCTTCCAACTCCAGCTTGCCCCCCTATACAACATAGTGAACTAAAAGAAGTGGTACAGCAGTTAGGTTCTGCAACATGTGCTCTTGACCTGATGCCTACTAAGTTGTTTGCGTGTTTTTAACTGATTGGTAGATGATGTTCTTGATATTTTTAATGCTACTCTCTGGAATCTTCCCCACATCTCTTAAACATGCGCTCGTTACACCACTGTTTAAAAAAGAGTAATCTTGATCCATTTGTTTACAAGAACTACAGACCAATCTCAAGCCTTCCATTCCTTGGAAAAATTCTTGAAAAGGTTGTTTTCCGGCAATTACATATGTATCCCTCATATAACAATTTGAAGTTTACCAGTCTGGTTTTAGAGGTAACTACAGTACATAAACTGCCCTGGTCAGAGTCGTCAATGACCTTAAAATGAGTTTAGACAACCTTAAATTCTCTATTCTTGTACTTCTCAACCTCAGTGCAGCCTTCGATACTGTGGAACAATTCTTCTTCAGTGTCTTAAACACTGTTTAGGCCTCAGTGGAATAGCTCTAAACTGGCTTTCATCTTATCATACTGGAAGCTATTTCTCTGTCTATTGGCAACTTTGAATCCGATGAAGTCAGTATTCTATATGGTGTCCCAAATGGGTCAATTCTTGGTCTACTGCTGTTTAACTTGTATATGCTGCCACTTGGTTCCATGATTCAGAAATACATTTCATATCACTCATATGCTGATGACACACAGTTATACATATCTGTTTCTGCCAAGTACCTTAGCCCAGTGAATTACCTCATCCAGTGCAATGCTGATATCAAGTATTGGATGGCCAACAACTTTTTACAGCTAAATGAGGACAGAACAGATTCTTTTAGTAACTCTCAAGACTTTGAGGCACCAGATTTGCTTTTTGTTGTCTCTCCAGTCGGTTAAAGCATGCCAAAAACCTGGGTGAGATTTTAGAGATCTTAACTTCCCCAAGCACATATTTAATAATATCTCCAGGACTGCTTTTTATCATCTTAGAAATATATCTAATGTTAGATGCTTCTTGCCACAGTCAGACTCTGAAATGCTGGTTCACGCTTTTATTTCCAGTAGACTAGATTAATGTAATGCACTTTTTGCTGGACTGACAACGCAGGTGCTACCTAAACTCCAGCTTATTCAAAATGCTGCAGCCAGATTTTTAACTAAAACCAAAAGGTTTAAACACGTCACTCCTATTTTAACTTCTCTTCACTGTCTCCCAGTTAAACAAAAAAATATTTTAAAACACTTCTTATTGTTTTTAAATCGATGAATTGCTTAGCACCTTCCTCCGTCGCTGACATGCTCACTAAATACACACCAGATCCCTTAGATCATCAAGTAAAAGTATCCTCACTATACTTAGAATCGATTCTAAATCCACTTATGGTGACCTCAGTTATTATAGTCCTACTCTATGGAATTCTCCACCACATGATCTAAGGTCTGCTACAACAGTATCTTCTTTTCAAAGCTGACTAAAAACATTTTTTCTCAAGCTTTTAGTTAGTGTGGTTAACGTGTACTTTTTTATCATAAAACATTTTTTATTATTCCTTTTTTAATAATGATAATATCTTCTATTTTACTGTAATGTCATTTTATTTTTTATCTGATCTTCTATGCAATACCTCCTTATCTTATGTTAACTTAATGATTTTTGCCTGTTTTTCATTGAGTCTAGGCCTGTTGTATGAAATGTGCTATATAAATAAACCTGACTTGACTTTAGTGGAGCAGTTTATGCTCCAACAGAGCAGGGTCATCTAAAATTGTATGGTGCGACACAGCTAATATATTCGATTCCTCCGGTCACAAATTGGCAAGCAGGGAAAGGACCTAAATGCAGACAGAGGAGCCAGCACGATGACTTAAGTGATTTATTGGAAGCTTACTGGCAGGTACACAGGTTGGCAGGCTGGTAGACAGGCAGCCAACAGATAGCAGGCAGTCAGACAGGTACAGGTCAAAGTGGCAGAAAGCTCAAATAGAAAAGAAGAACCCACATTTCAACTGGGATGAACTGGCACAGAACAAAATAAGTGCACAATATATACGTTGAGTAGCTGATGAGATGCAGGTGGGGAGCTGGAAGGAGAAGCTCAGGTGCTGCTGGCCGGAGTGAAGGCTGGAGGCTGGCAGGCTGTAAGCTAGCAGGCTGAAAGCTAGCTGACTGGAGGCTATCTGACTGGAGGCTAGCATGCTGGAGATCTGGCTGATTGTTAGCAGGCCGGAAATCAGAAGTGAAGTGTTAATAAAGTCCTCTGCCCACCCAGGCAGCAATTTCTACAATAAAGGCTTTGAAGACGCCTTCCTGGTGTGCCAATGACAAGGCTGCGTCCCTTTCCTCAAAACTGGATGCGTATTTCCTGTCATTACACAGACACAAAAGGTTGTACGCCACCTCTAATATATATGTGTTAAAAAAGATCCTTCTGCTCGGCCCATGTTTGGCCAGTTTATTCTGTCACAAATTGGCGCAAAATGGGACTGAGAGGCACCTCCCTCTTTTTGGATTCTTTGGCTCTCGATTCCCTCACAGGTCAGCACTGTCAAGACTGCAAGCGAATCCACGGATCCCAGTGATTCCACTATGATTCCGGTTTTGCTGTTATTAAATGCTGAGTGTGACTGGGCCCTAAGTCTGTGGTCAAAATACCTACCAGCTTTGTTTTTTTTCCACTCTTCTATGAATACATTCTGACTTAGTCAGTCACTGACATCCGTACCCAAAAATTGCTGTTAAGTCATCCTGCTGCGCGTTATGACTCATCTGACGAGAAGAAAAATACATTTTCTGTTTTGCTTCGGGAGTATTTTATGAACATTTCAATGATCAACTCCGACGTTAAGAAATAACGATATGTATTGAAATACGAAATGTTATTGCATTTCATTGGAACATACTCAGTTACTGTAGGTCATTTCTCTCTCACACATACATTTGTGTGATATTACCTGCAGGTGTGCCACTTTGGAACCTAGAGAAGGTCAGACGCTTACATAACGGTTGTATGTAATTGCAATCTCCAAATGTTCCTAATTGAATTAGTGGCAGACACCCAGTACATACTCCCTCGTCACATACTCAGAGTCAGCTCTTTGTTTTGGATGTGAATAGCTAATTGCAGTAATGACATTGGCTCTGCCTGTCACTTACAACCACACGGTTGTCCCCTTCTCGCAGAAGGTCATTTAATGTGCAGACTGGCTGGTGTTTCCCAGAGGGCCTTTGCTACTCTCAGCACTGTTCAGTTCCGGATTCCAGATATTTCGCTCTTGTGTACTGATTTTTATTCGGCCCCCACTTTAACCAGGGCTCTGCTGCGTGTGTAATCTTCAGATGTGGTATGAAAGCCAACCTTCAAGCATGGTTGAGTTGAACGTAACTGGTTTCTCCTTGTGCGCTCCTACCTTTGGTGTGCAGCACAGAAATGGGCTCCAAACAAAAGCAACCCCCTCTCAAGATCGACTCAACCCACTTTTTGCTTTTTTTTTTTTTGTTCTGTGCCTGCTAGCTTCTTCTCCCTCGGTGAAAAACTAATTCCTGTATACAGTCCACTAAGACTAAAAATCTAAAGCCCCACTACAGTAGCAATCAGTGCAAAAATACTCGACATAAAACATCCAGAATGGAAAGAGTTCATTCTCTGGGGAGCATGTAAATCTGTAAAATACTCAAAATCCTTTCCCTTTTTATATGCCAAATTGTTGGAAATTATTAGCTGATTGTGGCACTAGAGGACGTGTTGGACAGGCTAACTGACTGACATCATCATGGATTAACCTCATTGCTAACTGGACAAAAATTATTGGGGGGGGGGGAGAAAAAAGCCTCATTCACTGGTTATGCTTTTGCCCTGCACAGCCACATTCTCCGAGACAGAAACATCGAACAGAGATGATACATTCATGAACACAGAACATAATGTATGTGTTTGTTTATAAGATTATTAGTGAAACACAAAAGAGATCCAGGGGGTATTATTAAAATCGCCAGACTATCTTTTCTTCTGTGTGTCTTTGTGTCTCGAACGCTCAGCATGTTGTCTTTCTCTAACACACAGCGAGATTTAGACAAAAGCAGAATTTTGTATTCATTGGTAGAGTGAGTCCTGGATAAGCGGGAAGACAAGGAGGAATATTAGAACAAAGATCTGACAGACCAGAGATCATGAAGCAAGGAGAATTCAGTTCTGTTAATTTGGCTTAGTATTTTCAGCCTAAATGACACGCTGGACATTATTCCGTGTGTGTGTGTGTACCCTTGTACAGCCATCTTTGTGAGGACCAGTTTGTGTTTTAGACCTTGGGAGTGAATACATTCATACAAGAGACCTTCAAGGGGCTGTTTGAGGGTTAAGACTTGGTTTTAGGGTCAGGGTTGGAATTAGGTTTAGGGTAAGGGTTGGGGTTAGGCACTTAGTTGTGATGGTTAAGGTTAGGGTAAGGGGCTAGGGAATGCATTATGTCAGTGAACGTCCTCACAAGTATAGCTGTACAAACGTGTGTGTGAGATCTTTTTTTTTTTTTTCAATGATTTGTTTCCTTTACTGTACTTTGCAGCAATATGTTATGCATACCTTTTTGTCTTTCCTAATTCTGAATTTTTTTTTTGCTTACATCGTGGAAATTTTACAGAATTATTTGTAATTATTGTACTTAAGATCAAATCTTAGACAATTGACGTCTCTAAGACATCTTAAAGAGATGCACATTAATGGCAAAACGCTAAGAAAATTTGAAACTAATGGGAAGATTTTAGTTCATTAAAACTTGGATTTTATTTTTATAGTTTTGGCCATGATTTTAATCAGTTATAAAAATATTTTACTCAAAGTAATTGCGGAAATCTGGGAACAGACAGGGATGAAACAAGAAATACAGGCAGTCAGACAATCAAACTGTTTACCCGGATTAGCTAAACCACTTAATAGCAAAAACAGAAAGTAAGCACTCTCAAAATGCCGCTAATGTTCCCTCTGCCTGTGTGCTTACAACTACTTGGAAGTTGGTCCATTGACCTTAATGGACAGTTTTGTATATTAACAATTCAGGATTTTGGTGTTAATTTATAATAAGTTTGGCTAACCTGGGGGGTTGTTTAAGACTATGAAAACAGGATACAAGTTATGATATAAGCCATAATCATCATTTAATATTTAAACTTTTTTCAATAAGTAATTTAAAGAGTCAAGAGACAGAAGGTTTTTTTGCTTCTGTCTGGTGTGTCTGAGGCTACAGCTCCTTTTTATGTTTACTATTGTATTCTATCTGCTGGAGGTTTTTGTTTGAGGGAACGTGGGTGTCACAGCAACAGGCTTTGTACTCTCATCAATGACAAGCTTTACTTAGGGATAAACTGAATAACTGAATAACAATTGAATCTCATTTACAGTTTTTTGCAGTTTAGTGTCAAGTCAGAGGCTCAGACAGGATCCGTGTTAGTCACGCCTCACTTTACAACGGTGGTTTGACTTCTGATAGGATTCTTTATTTCATAATTATTGAAGGTCAAGGATTTGAAGACACAGATTTATTGATACAGCTCCATTAGCTGTGGTAAGGTGTCTGAATCATTGCGTTGTTGGTTACAGAACGTCTTCCTTCCGCCTGTTGCACGGAGTGAAGCAGCTGTCTAATACAGCGTGAAAGTAAAATATAAATATCCCGAGAGGAAACCTTACAAATATTTCAAACCTGATGAGTATTTCCTCTGCTCTGGTTTCCTCCAGAGTCTTTATGGGATACATGTGACAATGGTTAGAGCTGTACTACATTGACAACCCCACAGACAAGGATGCAAGTGATGTAGAGAACATATGGTACACTTGCAGATGTTTATAAGGTTTTTAGACATGCCAGCGGTACGTTGGTCAGTCGGCAGGTTGGTACACCACTTTTGATGGATTGCCATAAAATGTGGTACAGACAAGCATTATTTCAAGGAATGTATGTACCCTAATGACTTTGATGCTCGGACTTTCATCTAATGCCATCGTGAGTTGACAAAAAGCAAGTGAAACCTTTGGCAATTTAAAATGGTTGCATCATACCTCCAAGGTGTCCTGTGTTTGGCATTATAAGCCATTATAAGTATCTTCAACCAATCAGATTGTTACCTGTTGTACAATGACTGATAGGGGCCAGTGGGCACTTTAGTAGCAGTAGCCACAGTTAGAGGAGCAGATGTTTGAACAGCATGAAGGCATGGTAATGAAGAGGCGTTTACGTGGCCTGAATTAACCAGATGCTTGGCTAACCGTGTAGCCTGATCTACATTATTCATCTCATTTGGCCCATAAATCATCCAGGGGCATCAATGTTTAAGATGTAGTTAGGGCCTAAACGAGCTGCTTTTGTGGCTGAAAGAGGGGTTGTTATTGGTTTCATTAGGAATAAACTGCCACCGACCAGTTTCGTTTTTTTTTTGTTTTTTTAAACCCCTAAGTCATTGCCACTCTGAACACATTTTCACAAATCACACTGCAGCTGTTTGTGTTTCAGTTATGGTGTGAAGACTTGCTTTAAAAATCTATTTTAAATGTTTTAGCTCTCCCTTTTGCCTCCTTCCTCCGCGTTCTGTCTCATGGTAGTTGTGTCTTCAAAACAGCGGACTATCAGTGTTGATGGCTGTTGCAGCACAGAGGCTGATAATATGTTGTGAAATGGGCACAAACTGGGAACAGATCATGTCTTGAATTCTGAATTCAAATTGTGTGAAGATTATGTTCCAGATTATGTGAAAAATGCATCAATTACACCTGAAGTTTGCATTTGAGCACTGCAGAAAGGATTAGTTGAATTATCAACTGGTTTATCCACAGTGAACAAATTTCAACAATTTTGACAATCAAGAAATTGTTCACGTCATTTATCAAATACCAAACATTCTCTAGTTGGAGCCTCTCTAATGTGAGGGTTTTCAGCTTTTTCTTTGTATCACAGAAAATGTAATAAATTTGGGTTTTGGACTGTCGCACAAAACAAGCAATTTGTCAAATTAGGCTCTGGGACACCGATGGGCAATTTTCGCCATTTACTGACATTTAAAGACTCATGATATTTTATGATAATGAAAATGATTACATGCAGCCCTACATGTGAGGAAAGAAAGCAGTTTATTACCAATTAAGGTTAAAGGTGGCATTGGGTTTAGGAAAATAAATGTTACATGAACGGTAAGGTTTTATTTATGATTAAATCGACCACGATATTTCAATTTCAGACTATCTGTTTCTAGATGTCTGCTCCATCCGTTCATTGTGAGAAATTGTATGCGTTTCTTTCTTTCTTTATTTTTTTGTCCATGCTGAACATGATGTTTTTCTCTTTTCCATTGTGCTCATTTTACAGTTCCCACAATGCTGTTAATGTGCACATCGATGTCAGGAAGTAGACTGATGGCTCAGTGAGCCTTACAGTCATCTGAAAGACATTAGATCCTTTCCTACTCTGAATGCTCCTGTTTATAGAAAGATCAACATTGTGTATGCTGAGTGTATGTCGTGTAGAGCTGATGATAACAGACCTGTTTCGCGTTCATTTGCTTTCACAATCAAGTGTACAGTTCGACGTAGTTTATGAAATATTGTCTGTTTCATTACACACTTGACTAATGAACAGACATCAGGAGCGCTCCACCCTAAAGTTCTCATAATGATACGACTCATACTGCTTTTGTGTCCAGCAGCCAGAAAATGACATTCTGCTTTGCTCATTAAAGAAGCCAGTGAGCTGGAAGGTATGTTCTTCTTTTTTTTTTTTTTTTCGTACCTGCTAAGCAGCTCATCAGCCTGGCCAAAAGTATCATTAGGACAAGAACAAGGCTGTTAGACTGGAATGGAACATTATAATAATGATAGAGTTGCGATGATGCTAAACCTCATCTGATAATTTCATCTGAATACTGTTGCTTTCTGTCCATTGTTCTTACTTAGTGATTTTTCACCTTTTCCATTCTCATGTGTCTTTTTTTTTTTATGTGTAGAGCGCAGTTTTTTGCTATTCCATACTGTATCTTAATGTTTTCACACATATAAATATATATATGTATGATCTAGTGATATCCATGAGCAGGTTTAAGTGATAGTTAAGCAATGCATGAAGTACTAGGAATGTTACTCCAAATGAGCAATTCAGGTGCAATGTTTTAATTTCCTGTGAAGGGCAGTGCCAGTGCTGCTCAGTAGAGCAGCAAGCATTCATTACTTCATTACCTGATCATTGACGCCCCAGCTAAAAGGAAGGTGCTGCGCAAAGAATGATAATGAGTTGAAATCAGGTTCATAATGCCACATGATGCTGTCTGTAACCTTGACACCTATGCCCCTGTCCTTGGCAAGCGCTGGGCTCAAGATACAGTTGGTATCTCTGACCGGAAAGCTCTTTTGTTTGACTTGGTGGTTGTATTGTCTGCACAGCTGCACATGACACAGAGTGCAATGAATCCACAGAGAAAATTATATGTGGCCATGGGTCTCTAATCAATGGGGCAACTCCAGCAGAATAACCCACATTTAGATCAATGCGTGACTGCAGTTCCAGTGCAGCCGCACATACAGGCCTCTCAGTAATTACTCCTCCTGCCTTAGCCAGCCTAATGAAGGACATTTTTAAATGTCAATGATTGGTGGTGGTAAAGTTTGGTGGGGCATTTATTTATTTTTTTTGTCTTCTCCAATTGATTTTCTGTAATGTGCAATGCGTGAGTTAGGCTGCACAGATAAACCTCTACGCTCTGACTGGAATTTTCAATCAGTGTTCCAAGCCTGTCATTCCAATTATGTTACTGTTAACTCCCATTATTTTCCATCAGGTTGCACTTATCGCTTATTTAATCAGCTTGGATTTATTTTCTTTCCACTAGGGGCGATTCCAGGATCAGCCCTTTAGGGGGATGCAGCCCTTTTAGGGGGACTTAGCCCCCTAAAGGTCTCTCTCGGTCATCCTCTCTCGCTTATTGCACTGACAATCACACACAAACATATTGTATGCAGTTAGAAAACAACATAATTATCTGATAATGAATAAAGGAAACATTTGACATAAATAAATGTAAGATGTGTTTGGGGAGAATCCACAATTGATAACAGTATATCAGGACACCACTTATTCATGTGAAATCATTCTGGAGTCCACTGCAATGAATGTGGACAAAACAGTAGCTGATCTGTCATTATAACTATGGGGGTGAATCCATATCAATTTATAACATTATTCAAACTGAATATTGGTTTGCTCTGGGCAATGCAGTTAGGTAACATCATTTTGACCTTACCCTGTCACCTGAACCTGGCTGTTTTGCTGAGGGGGGGAAAAAAAAAGATATAATCCATCTATGGAAAAACCGACATTTTAGGATTATATGAAATTGAAAAAGGGCTTTGGCATATCCATTGGGTTTTTTGCCTCAGCAAATTCATGCTGCATCTTAAACAGAACAAAACAAATAAAGATGTGTAAGGCTTGAATTCACTGTCTATCAATGTACTGTAAATATACCATTAGCACATTATCTCTGAGCTAGATAGCTAGCAACTATTCACATCATGAAACTAAAACCAGAGACTTTCTGAGTCTTCAATCATCTTTTCTATAACTCTATGACCCACAGAAACAACATTTACTAACTTTAACAATACCCACACAAGAAAAGGTACAAGGTGCTGATTTTTCCATTTTCAAGCATTTAAGCCCTCATACAAGTTTGCAAAATATTATATGGCTAAAAATGACTTCAATAAATTATTTTGTTAGGGGTGCTGAGATGAAATTTAGGTGTGCTTGAGCAATTTATTTTCTCAAAATTAAACTTACAGAAAAAATAACAATTAAACTATTGAATATGACATAGGTGCAAATTCAAAAATAACTAGCTTGCAGACATACAGCCAAACTATTGTAGAAGACGTAAGTGGCATTAATACAAACAGATGCACCCAACATTTGTCTCTTTATATTCCTGCTCTGCATTAGCAAGTTACTACCGTCATACCTGGTTATCAGCAACCGTGGCTTAGATATTTTGTTGTGTGATGGATATATCTGCATGCCTGGGTCATGAGCCGTGAGACAAACACTGTCAGCATTCTGCCATCATTAGCCCTGCGTGAGCCTCCATCGTCCTGCTGCTGAAGTATCTGACTTTGTTTTAAGGACCAGATTTGAGGCTGTTAGTCCTCTCCAATAGCCTTCTTGTGTCTGGGGTTCACTGCTGTCTTGTGTAAGGTGTGATGGAGTGTGTCATTACTGTAGCCCCCCTGCGTCGAGCTCCGCAGGGTCCAACCCACCTCATACAGGCAGGAGCTCCAGCTCGGGCCCCTGGTGGCAGTGAGGAGGAGAAGGAGGAGGAGGAGCTCCCTGCGCCAAGGAGACTCAGGGGACGCACATATACATACACAAGCGTACTTAGACACCATACCAGCCTCTCCATCTCCGGTTTTTTTTTTTCCCTTGAATATATCCGCAGCTACAGTAGTCGTGTCTTATCAGAAAAGGACAGAAGCTTCTACCAACAGATAAGGTCATTGTCGAGGTGAAGTAATTACAGATATCTGAGACAGAGGAAGCAGGTGTACAGTTCCTTTGGGAATTGGGTGACAAAGTCAGATTAGACTCTATCTTCATCTATATACTGTAGGTCTTATCCCCTGTACCAAGCTGGAGGTAAAGGAATTTGGGTCATTGTATCCATTAAACATGATACATCTGCCATCTTATAAGGATATGCTCCAGTTTCAGGCAACCTTTTTCAATGTGGATGCTCTAGTTATTTTTGGTTAGTTTACGGTTAACTTTTTCAGCTTTTAGGGTTCTTTCGCATCATGTATTGCCAACATATTTAAAAATAAATAAATAAATAAATCTTGTCCATATTTCAGCTATTAGGGATTTCTAGGTCTTTCATTTTTACTGGAAGACTGGATTTAACAATAAATGGGAGCATTGACTCAAATTGCAGGCCTGCCATCTCAGAGCATAATGCTGGCGTCTTTCAACCACTGTGGGTGGCAGAGCTCCAGTTTGAGTGGAGCTGGTACAGTTCGATACATTCGCAGCACTTAAGAAGCATGAGAGAGAATGACAGATGCCCTTTTAGAAGTAGATGCCGCAGAGCTGCAATGACAGCTGCCTGAACATACAGCAGTGCTTCCACTAAAGTCAAGAAAAGCAGAGATTAAGAAAGAACACCAGCACAACATTGTTCCACTTCCACAGCACGATGTATCATCTTCACACCACTGAGGAGTATGGCTGCAATTAATAAGTATTTTCATTATTGAGTAAGCTAGCATTTATTTATTTTTTTGATTAAATTGATCAATCAGTTGTTCCGCACAATGTCAGAGTTGTGAAAAACGTTGAACACTTGAGGCCAAGGTGACGTCCCATTGCTTCTTCTTTTCGACAGTCAAAGTTAAAAGTCCAAAACATAACGCAAAGAAAAGCAGTAAATCCTCAGATTTGAGAAGCTGGAACTAAGGCAGGTTATAGGTAACTTTCCTTGGAAAATGAGAAATAATTGATCAGTTATCCAAATAGTTACTGATTAATGTCAATCGACTAATAGATTACTTGACTAATCGATTAGACTTTCCGCTCTACTGAGGAGCTGTGTTGCAGCTCCAGATTCATTATGTTAAATGATACAAAAAGCACTGTTGAGTAGCCTCTGCATAGATATAGACCCTAATGAAGTTTCATTGACAGTCCTTATTTATCTGTCTCCCCATGTCTGTTGCATCAGCTCATATGGCAATAAAACTTTAAAGGCTATTGCATTTAAACAACCAAAGGGCACGCGCTGTAAATTTGACTTTTGATAAACTTACCCAGTATGTCCTCATTCTCAAAGAAACATGGCTTGCCCAAAAGATACCAAAGTCGGATGTTGCCACATTGCTTTGAAGAATAAGGGAATTCAGTTGTTTCAACTGGGTTCATCCTAACTTATCAGGGATATCACATTTCATTTTCATTTATTTTATTTGGATGGGACAATTCATATTAATGAACGTACAATATAAATTAAGGTAAATACACCGGATTTAGCACAAAGCTAACTTCCATCCGTAGTCCCACATGCTGTTGTGGCTTTTAATCCTCTTTTTCACAATGACTCGCAACACGATAGAATGCTCCCTTTCAAATTAATTTGTTCGTGTCATTTAACGGTAGTCTTGTGTTGCGAGTCCTTATGAAATAGATACGATGTCCTTTTTTGGACACCTGGACAAAAAGATGCGTGTTTGTTTTCCACAGTCAGATGGCTGCAGGGGTTTAATGAACTGAAGGTTTTCACACAGTATTACATAGCTGTGAACTATTCAATTCAATTCAATTCAATTTTATTTATATAGCCCAGTATCACAAATCACATTTGCCTCAAAGGGCTTCACAATCTGTAACATACGACACCCTCTGTCCTTAGACCCTCGATTCGATTAAGGAAAAACTACCCAAAAAAACCCCTTTTAATAGGGGAAAAAAAAACGATAGAAACCTCAGGAAGAGCAACAGAGGAGGGATCCCTCTCCCAGGACGGACAGACATGCAATAGATGTCGTAAGTACAGAATAGATTTATAGCATCAAAA
>CM022485.1:5404581-5510527 GCA_011952105.1 Coreoperca whiteheadi
GAAAAATTGAAAATGCAATTATGTTATTAAAATGTAAATAAATTAATACAGAATTGGCTAAGTGCAATAAACAAAATAAAAGCAATGCAAAAATCACAGGATAATAATCTGACAAACATATTAATAGGTACAATAGTAATACAGTCAATACCATTATTAGAAGACCAAGAAAGGGGTCCATTGAAGACGTCTCATAAATCCATGAATAGGTCTGATATCCAAGTCCAAGTCTTCCAGGCAGGGGTGTAGTGTCACGGGTTCGGGGAAGAGTCAGTTGGTGTGTGAGCTGGGAGGATGCGTGGTTATTTTGTCTGACGAAGGCCAATATGATTGCTAATGCTCCTTCTGTCTGTATTGGTATTACACATAGGATTGGGTTCCGATAACGGCATCATTTTGGATTCAGTTCAAGGTGGATAAAATACAAAGGACTGGTTAAGCCCTGAATCTAAGAAGCCTATCAAAATGTTTACCCCTCTTGTCTTTTTTTATTTTAGCATGGCTTCTATTGAATGTTTTTATTAGCTCTTTTACCTTTTTTCTCTATTTTTGTTTTTGTGCAAAGCAGTAAAGTACGATGCCAAGTACAATATAGTCACGTAGCAAATAGGTTTTCAATCCAATTTTGAGTTTTGTGCTTGAATGTAAGTCTTAAGAGTTTGAGTTCTTAAATAGTTTATTTCTTAAATTGAATGCTACTTTGAAATTGTGTTAAACAGCTTAATCGAAATTGATTTGAGAAAGGATTTCAAAGTTTTCAGATTTCATCAGCAGATTCTACACTAATTCAGATTTGATAAAGTGTCATCGCACCCCAACCCCAGTCGCACACACCTTTTTTTCTTTTTTTTTTGGAGCATTTTATAGCATGCAGGAAGCTGCTTAAAGCCTCCTACCCAAACTACCACAGTAACCAGTAATCTCCCACCCGCCTTCAGTGAAGTGACATATCCCAGCTTGTGCTTTTGGCAGAGGATAAACTGAGAGCTTTGAGAATTTTGTCCCTTGGTGAGGCAAGTGATTCAAAAGGAACTACGACTCCCGATTTCTGACTTCATCTCTCTGACAGAGAAAAGAGACAAACATGACAGAAAATGTCTCGAGCTCAACTCGTGGAAAATTGGAAGCGGTCTGGAGTTCAGTGTGGCCGTCAGATATTGGCAGAGCAAATAATGAAGGCTGTGATTGAGATTGTTCTTTTGAAGGGGAGCAATGAAGACTGCCAAGACCTAAATATTGTGTTTCACTTTTGAGGATGAAAGCCGTTTAGTTTTGGAATTTTCTGACATGTAATCCTTAAGTTGGATGGACACAGCTTTTGATAGCATTTGTGGCTTTATTTAGTGTTTGTTTAGTCTTTTTAATGTATTTGCTCTTATCAGTGGCTTAAAGACAATCTTGGGAAATAGCCAGCCAGTGTATCTGAAATCCTGACTGCCCAAGAATAAATGTAGTTTATTCAACTCAGTCGGTAAATCGGTGGAAACGAGGCGGCCTGGCAGCTTATTGAAGTGGACTGTCAACATCGTGTTATGTAGTAAGATGTGGATTTATATATTCTCCGCCATATGGTGCCTCCACAGCTCTAGCTGGCCATAATGCAGCACTTTCCACATCGCAGGGTTTTTTTCTTACCTTCAGCCTCGCCATTTACATGAATAATGGCCAAGTCGCTCCACACCTGCCTGGGTCTTTCTTCTGTATCGAGATGTGGGTCTCTCGCTCACTCACATTCACTTTCACACAGACACTGATAAAGGTTAAGAGGAGCACTGTAAAAGTAGAGCAGTGCTGCCCTATTTTACTGGTTATGGATGAAGTGATGGGTCTGGTTCATCTGGCTCCACTGTAGCATGTATTCCCTGCAAGCCACTCCACGTCCAACAAGCTTTTATTGATTCGCAGATGCTAAGGGATTTGGCAAAGCGGCGCGCCACTGTTAATCCCACATTAAAGTTATAATCCATAAGATTTCAGTCCTGGTTGATTTGGTGTGCTTTATTCCAACAGGTCCCAGATCTCTGGGGGCAGAAAACACCCCTTGAGCAGCTACTTTGTTAGCAATATAACAGGAGAGCAACTGGTGTCACGGAGTAACCGCCGGTATCAATTACTTTGAATTTTTTTCAGTTCTTTGTTTTTTAATGATGGATGTAAAACGTCAACCCATTCATTGCATTTATTCACATTCTCTTTTATTCTCTGGGTTGTAAACTGGAGCTATTACTCATTAAATCCTGCACCATGGTGATAGAAGAGCACGGTTAATCATACTATACATTATGTTGACTGGTGTATTTCCTCTATAATTAGCTGTTGATGGCTGCTTCCTGTGGTGTCAGACCATTCAAATATGCCTTTGAGCACATCGCTATTCTAATTGGCATCGCTGCTCTCCAATGTTCCCTGTGTGAAACTCTCACTCTTCGCCGCTGCTGTGCTGACGAGAGGGGAAGGTGAGGGAAGCGAAGGTAGAAAGGTTGGGGGGGGGGGGGGTATAATTACATGACCTCTACATTCTCTACCACAGTGACAGCTCGCCCAGCAGGTGTGAAATCAGACATCTACAGCATAAACAGCACTGAGGAGGCACTGCAGCACTCACAAATCAGCACTCACAATCACAAAATGTGTGCCACATGACAACATGTTCACATATTTTTAAATGAACAAACTGCTATTTAAATCACAGAAATTAAAGAAATAATTTAGAAAAATACATGTATATAAATAAGACATATAATTAGTAACATGTGACATTGTTTTTCTACTTTTTGAAAGCATTTATTGGACACACAAAAGAGACTGACTGTGACTCAGACATTTATTTAGATTAATCCTGCTGTTTTTGTACGTGATTCATTCTCTCACTTCAGAAAAGTTGCTTTTTTAAATAGCATTAAAGAAAAGAATGTTTTTGGTTTGATATTTAAATGTTTAGAAAAGTTATACCTCTCTTGGTTTGACAGTGATAACTTACTGTATATCTGTAAAAAAACAAAAACAAATGCAGTATAGGCACAGGTAGAGGCTGGTAATCTTCACAGTGAATGTTGAATTTGATCCTCATTGTATACTAATGTCTCAAATTAACTTTCTGACAGTTTATCAATGGTAAAATTACATACATGCAACATTTAAATGCGAACTAAAGCTGCATTCAATAATTTTTGGCAACTTGAAGCCAGAAAACGCTCTGAAAAGCCTTGATCAAGTCAAGTCTGCTTTATTGTCAATTCTTCCACGTGTACATTACATACATACAGAGAATCAAAATTGCGTTACTCTCAGACCCCCGGTGCATACAGATACAGTAGAGCCTAAAATCTAGATAAAATAAAAAATATAAGCTAAAACTATACAATAAGGGAATATTAAAAAAAAAAAAGACATAGTGAAATAAAATAAAAAGGAGGTTAAATAAAAGCAGCGCAAGGCACATGGCAGATAAAGTGCAAACCAGTGAACAAACAGTGCAGATAAAAAGATTTTAAGTGCATAAAAAAAAATAGCTTATTCAGTCTGATTAAAGTGACAGTTGATATACTACTTTGTACATTGTCTTATTAAGCTCTTTCATTTAATGTAACTTAAAGTACACATGCAGCAGAAACATATGGGCATAACGGCATCCCCATAGAGCCCAGTTTCTTGCCACCTGTCAAATGCATTGTAATATTGACAGGCGTTGATTTTAATAACTCACTGTACCTCTTGAGAAAGACCTCCACTGTGTGCTGGGCAGGTAACTTGTGTGAGCTTGGTGATAGCCATTAGTCGTCAACCATATGTACAGGCAAATCAAAAGCAAAATGATGATTCACTTTGATACTCCTCAACATTGTGACTCTTAGTATTTTGAAGTACAGTAAAGCCCTATTGTTGAAATCATTGCTGCAATTCCTTTGACAGAGATCAAAACATGTAATGCCCTTTCTTTCAGTGCATCTCTCTGCATGGACTCATAGTGTGAGGAGGAGGGAAATCTGACAAATTGTTCTCTGACATTCTCACAGAAGCCAATTCGGAGCTCGCCGGCATCGTTAAGCCCACCTCAGTGCAGGAAAAAAATGGTGCTGAATGATGCTGAGGATGTTTGCCTTGATAACGCCAAAGCCTGTTTGTGTCTGTGTCAGGAGTTGGGCGTTTAATCCAGCCTACGTCCCAGGTCCAGATAGCAATACTGTGTTAGAGAGCCGTGGGGCGAGGCTGGCTGTCATGCATGAGGAGAGCAGCCTCTGCTCTATACTCTCTGCTTCACACGAAGGGAGAGGGAGGGTGGCAGGGAGCGGACACGCACATGGTCTGTTGGATTTACTCTGGTATTCAGCTGTATTGGATCAGTGTTCCTGCCAGAGCAGGACAAAAAGAGAAAAGTGTTTTGTGTCTCTGTCGTTATCATAACCAGACATTCTCTTCTGATTTGTTGTTGGCAGGATTTATGAGCGGGTGATAGACCCTCCTCAGATGGAGCTCACCCCAGGCAGTGGAGTGTGGCTAGGCCAGCACAGCCACAAGCATGGCCTGTTCAAGGTAAGACTGCACAGATAATGCACAAACACGCACACACACACGTCCGTCACGCACCTGAATGTGCTTCACATTCAAGATCAACTGGTATAATTGGCCAGATTTGCAGTAGGCTGTGTGGGGGGGGGGAAAGAGCCAAGTGGAAGATGCAAGAAAGAAGTACTTTCAGCTCACAGAGGAGCCGCAAAAAGCTCAGCATGTGCTTTGAAAGGCTTATTCCCAAGCCCATTACAATGTTGTCGATTTTTAATCACTGCTCATTTTCTCAGGCTCCTGCATGCACTCGCAGCAGGGAGGGGACATGGCAGAGTGTCACCCAGACAGGCACATGCGCTTGATATTCCTACCTCTCCTGCCCACCCGCCATGCAATCAATGGGCCCTTTATTTTTTCTATGTAACATATTGATTAGCCACCAGATCCTAGTGTGGTATAAATTATTTCTCCCCTCGTATGCTTTGTCACTATCGCTGCTACACATCAGCCCACCGTTCCTCCTCCCTCTACCTCCTCCCCCTTTATCCCTTCATGTATCAAGGCTTCAAGAAACTCCTTCTTCTGGAGGAAAGCTCTTGTCTTGAAAGACGCAGCTCCATCATCCAGTTCCCTACCCGCAGTCGGCTCAGTGCTTGGAGTCGGTCTACCCTCCATGTGCAGGGAGCGCTCAAAAGTGTTTGTCAGCAGCAGAGACAGATGGTGTGGAAGCTCACAGGCTTGTGTGAAGTGACAGAGGGAATGAGGAAATTCTCCCTTCAGGTTTACTCTGGGAAGAGTTGGCATGTCAGCTGGCAGGTGCAATTGTAACACCTTTAATAAAGGACCTGTTGCTCAGTGGATCAGAAGGGCCATTTAGAGCTAGAGTAACCTAATTACCTCCTTCTGCTCATGCATATTTATGAGCCAACAATTATAATGATTTGTTGTACAAATGTAGTAGCTTTACTTTTTACATAAAACGCAATAGGCCCTATCTATCGCCACTGTTTGGTTTGTGTGTTCTTTGCTACTGTAGAAACATGGTGGTGGAACATGGCAACATCCGTATTTTCAGGTGATTATACACTATTGAAAACAGTTATAAGTATTATATTCATTTTCTGCCAATAAATCTTTCTAAATGTTACACTATGGTCCGCTTTAAAAGAACAAATTATTACTTATAGGTATCGTACTTGAACACAGACAGCTCACAGACCACCCATTACACAACCACTGAAAGATTCACAAATGGTTTTGGTTTAAGTCAGGTACCAGTGTTAAAGTTAACTAGCTTTTCAGCTTGAGGTTGTGGTCTCTCTATGGCTGTTAAAATGTTTTTTCTACTTTAAGAAAATAAGAGACCTGACAAAAACGCTCTAAAGTCCTGTTGTAGTCTTTTATGTGGACTGGAAGCAGGGGGACACAAGTATCGTTCAGAAATACGCCTGCCAGAACCTCAAAAGCTAACTAATTAAGACCATGTATCTCATTTGTTTAATCTGTATACAAACAGCCATACAAAACAATAAGTTTGTGGTTTTACCGGGAGTGATGTGCTGTACCTAGTATAACAGTGGCTCAGTGGATAGGCGCAATGTGCAGGGGACACAGGTTTGCGGTGCTACTTTCTGGGGGACCCGTCATTGACATAATGCATTCCCTAACCCCGTATCCTAACCTTACCATCACAAGTAAATGCCTAAACCTAACCTTAACCTAGTTCTAACCCTAAAACCAAGTCTTAACCCTCAAAAAGCCCTTTAAACTTGTGGGGTTTCAGCATTTTGGCCCCACAAAGGAGGTGGGACCCCACAAGTATAATGGGCTCCTGGTTTTTTGGCCTCCACGAATATAGTAAAACAAGAGCACACACACACACACACACAAAGAAACAGATATGGGCCGAGCCAGACAGAGACAGAACATATTGTCCAACTTTACATTGCTTTTTCTTTGCTATTCCCTTCACACTTTCTCACTTGCTCCCTACTTTAACCTGCTAAAGACTAAGGGATAAACAGAGCCTTCTTAAGTTTTCTCATGTCAAAAGCAGAGAAGGGGAAAGAGCTTGTTGGGAAAGGAGAGAAAAGAACAAAGAGAGGCAAGAGGCGAAGGAAAGGGAAAAATAGCCAAGAGCTATAGAAGTAACCCTGCAGATGGAGATAGGTGGTGAAATAAAGCAGTAGCTGTAATCTTTCCCATTCAGGACTCAGGAGTGGGATAATGACGAGCTAACTAGGCCTTTAAATAAAACATATTGAGCCCTCGCAGTGGCTTGAAACGATCCTCGTCCTCGTGCCACCTCCTCCCGGGAGCCCCTCCATCTAAAGGAGCAACTGTAATAAATTATCTTTATCTAGAATCCATTGTGCCATGGATGCGGACTCCTCAGGGACACTGCAGGCTCGTTTGGAACCGGTGCTTTCCTGAAACGCTCTGTGTTTCATTCACCATGAGACCGTAATGAATCTCACACGGACAATAATGGAAAGCTTGAACACGTTACATAAGGCAGCATGATGAAGGAAAAGCCAAACCTGGATGTGAGAGATTCGGAGCTTCTCAGTCTGTCTTTTTTTTTTTTTACTTTCCCTGTGTCTGTCTTATGTCTCCTCTGTTTCCTGGTTGTGTAAATTAGTTTGTTTATGCTTTGTACATGTCATTCTGCTTTTTATTTCAATGTTGTACAATGCACAGCACAAGTTTCTCTTCTGTACCTGGTGTTCTCGTACTGTTCAACCCCGTATCCGTAGTACAGTCTGCCGTTAATACACCCTACTTCTAAAAGTAGAATGAACAAAAGGAAGCTCATGGGATGAACTGGAAAAAAATCAGGACACAGGGGTACGTGAACCCCTGAATGTACTGTAATTCTACTGATACAGAGTCGAAGGTTTAATGATCGGGGCTCACTGAATATATTGCGTACAAATGCATGAATTGTTTGTATTTTTGTTGAATGTACTTGTATTTTGATTATTTTGTTAATCCATTTCTGACTTACTCCTTTCATTGCTGCCCCAGCATTAGCTCGTGGAATAAAGTCTGCATCTCCTTGTTATGTTGCCTAATGTTTATCTGGAAGTCTTGTGCAGTAAGTAGTGCATGCCTCCCCTCAGGATTGAGCACGTACATGAACGACATGTTTTTGTACAGCAAAAAAATCAACTGTCATTGACTCGCCATTTGAAATAATAATAATTGAAAACAAAAAGTGTGCAGCTATGCCTTAAAAAGCTCAGCTGCTTTTTAATGTGCGTTTTTGCCTGCGGCTTGTAAAAAAGAACAATGTTTGTTTTCTTCTACGTTGCACTGTAGCGGTGCGACTGATCAATCACAGCCCACTTGATCAATAACCAAGTGATATTGATGGCTGAACATCTCAACTTGTTGTCTGTGGTGTGTTTGAACCCCTAATGCCTGCATGTGGAGTCAGGCTTTTTTTTTTTTGTCGCTTCAGTCTATTTTGACAATCAGTCACCAACACGGAGGCTGAAAAATTATATCCGACACAAGCAGAGCTAAATCATTACTGTCCATCAAAACGTTGTGTATTGTGTGGAATTAGTTGGTCTCAGGGCATGAAGATTTGAATAAGTTAGTTCTTTGGGGAGATCATTATCATCTCTCTTTTGATTCTCCTCTCTCACGCTTGTAAATTAGTGTTGTTGATGCTGGTTTAGTCCTGGGAAATGAACTGCAGGTGGAGGTTAAGTCTTCAGACCCTGCTAGAACAAGGAAAGGTCATGTTGTGCATAATCAAACTGAGAAAAAAAGAATCAGAGGATAAAGCTTTGCCCAGGATAATAAACCCCTGTCAATGTTGCCTGAAGGCACGTGCTGGCCAAACATGCCGGGCCTGTTTATTGCTATAATAAACCAGCTTACTGGGAATTCTGACTTTTTTTTTTTCCTATTTTATCAGCAATAACAGTGAGTGAACTTGTGAACGTTTGGGGACACAAAGAAAGAAATGATGCACAAACAGTACATACCTCATGCACACACACACACAAATACACACATTTGTACCATTTGTGAACCATAACCAATCCAAATTTTAATATAGATCCTAGACGCAGAACCAAACCTTAAATTATCCCTGATTGGCAAAGTTCCAACACAAGAACGAGTTTCATCTTTTTAACAGTATGAAGACATCTGTTTTCTCATATAAATGCATGGAAACACACACAGGCTTTTTTGTTTTGCATTTAATCAAGACTGCAATGCCATCTGTAAGTATTTGGACAGTGACACATTTTTAATTGCTTTGTCTCTATACTCCAGCACATTGGCTTAGAAATGAAACAATAATGTTAAAGTGCTGACTTTCAGTTTTACTACATCAGATGAACAATGTAGGAACTGTAGCCATTTTTTACACATAGAGGATGTAGGGGATGGTATGTATGTGTGGAGGCAACACACGATCATCTGGAAAATCTCCTTTATTGCGTTGTCTGTATGTTCATCCTTAGATCATCCA
Organism: Coreoperca whiteheadi; assembly: GCA_011952105.1. Lineage (NCBI taxonomy): Eukaryota > Metazoa > Chordata > Actinopteri > Centrarchiformes > Sinipercidae > Coreoperca > Coreoperca whiteheadi. Next base: position 5,413,580 of record CM022485.1, read on the forward strand.
TAAATTAGGTGGTGTGGGGGCTATGTATAAAGTTACTCAGTGTGGATATGAACACCCTCACACCTCCTTCCCTCAAGGCTGCATTAATTAACTTTTTGGCTATTTAGTCAGAAGAATTTATCACGTTTTATTACCTTTTATAAAGTCGCTCTTTCTAGCATAATTTAAACAACTGTCTGTTTTAAACAATAAATCTAGAAGACCAGTAACAACATTAACATTGTTTTGAAGTTGTGTTTCCCCCTGATGAACGTAAACCCAACGTTCCATTTTCTAGCTCTTATTTGGTCTCCACCAACTCCTGAGACAAACCTCTAGCTTTTTCACTGCAACCTTATTCAGCTAGTCAGAGCAGGTATACTTAAAACATCTACCTTCTGAATGAAAGCGACGGGACTGAACCATATAGCAAAATCAAAAACTATGGGCCAAAAGAGGCTTAAAACATCTCAGTACAGCTGCAGAGTTGAGCCAATCACTTGTAGTCCTTTAATTCATTGTTATTCCAAAAATATTAAGTGGAACTATTTTCTTTCTACCGATACTTAAATGAAACTGCTCACAACAAGGTCTGTGGATTATGTTGAGTAACCGGGTCATGATTTCTCTAAAGAGACGTTGCCGTTGAGTTTATTTGAGTCCCCTCAAATCCAATGTGCTTTTGTACAGAGACAAAACTATAGGAAATGCATCACTGTTCTAACTGCATATGACCTGCAGCTGTGTAATTTGACTCGTCTTACCATGGGAGCATAGACATTCCTGAATAGTGTTTTTCAAACATACCTGCCATGGGCTTTGGCAGAGGCATGAAACAAATGTGTGCACGTTTCTGCCTGCCTGTGTGTGTGAGTGAGAGAATTCGAATTACCTACTGATCACTGACAGTGATGTGTGGTCAGGATGCCTATATTACACCGCTGGGACAGATATATGTGATCTACACCTTCATTTTCATTCTGAGTGACACTGACAATCTCTTCTTCAGCATCCACTGCTCAAACACCCTGTGTGTGTGTGTGTGTGTGTGTGTGAGTGTGTGAGTGTGTGTTAGTTCTCAATCTGTGCTGCAAGCCTGTTCGCCTCAAGGCTCCCTCTCCCTGTGTCTCCGTGTGAAATAGAGGCAGGTGTTACTTGCATCCAGGCCAGCCAAATGCACTGTAAATGGATTTCACATACACATAAAGCAGAAACGAGTTGATGCCAACTGTGCTTGAGGTGGTGAATTCTAATGTCCTTCCAGCATGTTTTCTGTAGCCACTTTGAAGAAATGGTGAAATTATATTACCCCTGTGTGTGTGTGTGTGTGTGTGTGTGTGTGTGTGTGTGTGTGTGTGTGTGTGTGTGTGTGTGTGTGTGTGTGTGGGGGCACCTCAGTGTTTTACAAGTTCGGTTTTCCATTAGAGAGGGTGCCTTTTTTCCAAGATAGTTCTCCGCGGTCATCATGAAGCTCTCTATTTACCAGCCCTACCCCTCCTGGAGATGGCCTGTCATTCAGAGTGATTGACAGACAGTCTGTTAAAGGAGAGAACCCTATAGTTTATACGCCATTTACTTGCTTATGAAAGGATGAATGTATGAATAGTATGGTAATAGGTTTATTTTTTCACTTGCTATGGTGTTTTTTCACCATTTTGGAAATGGTGAAACTTTCACTTTCAAACCTAATCTTAAAATGAATTTCTGTTCTGGCCAAGAGAGAATTCTTGGACAAAAGTACAAAGATGTGATCATTCATGTTCTTTTAGGGGGCTGTTTCATTATCAGTTGCTGTTAGTCAGCTGTATGGAAGCATATATATTATCCAAATGATAATGTAAACTTGAAAATTAAAATGCAATTCCACAAAAGCATTATAATTTTCCACATATGTGTGTTATTAGAGTAAAAATTTAAATGAAAATGCAGTCATTTTCATTTTCTCAAACTTATATACGCATTCTATGACAATTTAAATGGAAAAGCTGTTTTCACATTTAATTTTCAAAGTGGTGCCCCGCTGTAAAGTGGACGATATTTAACTGTTAATTCAAATTTGAAAATGAAATATAAAGATTGTAACCTGATTTTCCATTCATGCAAGCAATATTTAAGTCAAAATAAAAATGTAAATGAAATGTTTTAGTTTCTCATTTTGAAAGACATAACCTGCTGTACAGTGGACAATATTCAAATGCAATAAGCAAAACAGCGCCCCCAGTCTTTGCATTTTCATTTACATGTCACCGCGCTCTTTTTTTTTTTTGGGTAAACATGAAAATGAAAATAAAACGGTCTTCAGTTAGGACATCAACTGCTTGAACATCTGCTGCTTTGCTCATATGCGTGGTCCTCTTCTGGCAGAAAGGCGAGGGGGCCTCAGTGACTACTGGATTACTGTACAAAAACACAACTTAACTGTATTCACTGATTTTGGTGAAACTTGTGATATGGGCCACTGAATTTGATGAATTTACTGTTTATCAGACCACAAATGAGACCAGAAGTGGATTGTAAATGCCGCAGCGTTTCTGGGGGCCGAGCATCACAGATGACTGTACAAAAACACATTTTGGTGAAACTGGATGATGATACTTTGTCAGATAGTCTGAAATGTTTCTTGCATCACAGCAGCTGCATTTGCAACATCACCGAGATCATATTTTAAGGAGAAAATATGTCCTTTGGCTGCTCTGCCTCAACTCACACAGATTAACAGAGGTTCCTGATGGACAGATTGCTTTACTTGTTGCTAAATTAACCACTAACTGCTGCTTAACTAGTAAAAAGAGATTTATAGGATTGTGCAGCTTTGAGTGCTTTTTAGTTCAGCTCTGATATGAAAACACAACTTGTGCAATATATAAACATATGTCCCTACTTACTTCTAGTGGTATCTAGCCATGAACATTTTCCATACAGTCTGTTCTCAGCGCAAAGTCTAAGACCCATTTTCCACCAAAATACCAACAACTTGCTTTGCGCTGCCTTATTGGAACGAACCTCCCACCTGTTTGTACCTCTCCTCCCACCGGTACACCCTGCGCTTTGCGCTGGGCACCAAAATACCACACAGATGGGCAGAGCGAATTTCAGGAAAATATTGGTTGGTGCATTGCACTGGCTGTTGCGCTGCCACAAAAATGTCTCATGTTTTCGGACATTAGATTCAGAGATATCCCATGATCTTGCCAACCCATGTGTATCATTGTCTCTCTCTCTCTTTTCCCTGTACCCTTCCCTCTGTGTTGCCAGGGAATTATCCAGGATGTGAAGTTGATTTTCGCTCCCAATGGCTACATAACACAGTGTCCTAACCTTAACCGCAGTAAGTATCATGATGACACAGTCATACATAGTGTCCTGAACACACTCTGAGAATAATAGAAAAAAAGAGTACTCTCAGTTACTGTGTGCCATTATAAAATTGGTCTGTTATGAGCTATGCGTCAGCTGGTGGTTACTTCTCCCCGCTGATCACAAACAAAGCCTCCCTCCATTGTTTCTTCTTCTTCATTTTGCTGTAATTCAGATTCAGTACATCCTCCTCTCTCCTCGCTTTGATTCTCCATCTGTTTACTGTCAAACAGATTAAGATACAAGGCCACCACTGTGCCACTGTGTCTGCCACTGATCAATAAGGCATGTAATCACACCGTGTCGCTTTATTATTGATACTAACACCAGGCACAACCCTAAGACAAAGAGTAAACAGATGTGTGAGGCTTCCCTTTTGTTTGCTGCTGTCCAAATAATAAGGCTAATGATTTTTTTTAATCTAAGCGCCTCCCTCTTGCTCTTCCTTCCCTTTTTCTACTCTGTTTTGGTGCTTACCTTTCCTACGTTGAGCCTGTCCGACCTGCAGCGATTTCCTAAGCCTGGTGCAAGGCATTATGGACCTTCAGGAGCTACTGGCCAAGATGACCCTGAAGGTAAGAAGAAGGAACAACCTCTCAGAGAACACTACCACCAGCAGCTCACCAGACTGTATAACAACTTGGGAGAATTTTTATTACATACTGCAAAACTAGATTTAAGTGTCACAAATGTTTAGGTGACTTAACAGATAAAAGAAAAACACTAAATGTGCAAAATGTTGGCAACCATGTCAGAATGACTGTTAAATAAAAAATATCCAGTTAAAAGATCCACTAATACCCTTCCCAGTTGTAGCCTGACAAACAAATAAATAAATAAATGAAAATGAATAAATAACTTCCTTCTCTACTACAGCCGGAGACAGCAGAATCCTTTCATTTTGTTGCTGCCTTCATTGAAGCTTATTGTTCTTTCTTCTCTAAAGTCAGTATCTCATTTTTGTTTAATTTCAACAAGACGGTGCCCAAAAAAGATAAAAGGTATTGTTGGGAAACAAAAACAAAATGAACATGCACCTTTATCTGTCTTTAGAAAATATGATTATTCTGTCAGTTATTATTGTGAGCGTGGTTTGAAGTTGTTTTAAAAGACTCACCCAAAAAAAAACCCACAAATGATATTAATGTTCATTTAAGAGGGAACAGCAAACAGACTTGGTCCCACAGGGTCACATATTTTATTTAAATTTTTGCAGTTAGCAATTGCTCAGGATTACAGTAATGAAACAATGGAACAGTTTCCACTTTGATGGATATACACTATAGCTCCTTGAAAATGTAAAATACTCAATTATTGTGTAAAAGTACTGACAATAAAGAAGAGTAGAAGTTATTTACAGGCTTAAGCTCTCAAAAACTCAACTCAAGCGCCACTTACTCGCTTGTTCTGGAGCTTTTGACCGTATTACATCAGCAGATTGAGTCTGCTCAGTTTCTATGGAAGTTTAACTAAATTTAATATCCTAGCGGCAGTATTTTGTACAAGTTGATATTTGCTAATACTTGATTTAGCTAAGCCTGATAAAAGGGTATTACAACAATCAAGTCTAGATGAGACAAATGCATGCACAAGTGTTTCAGCATCAGCAATGGAAAGAATGGGATGGATATTGGCAATATTTCATAAATAGAAATATGCAGTCTTTGTAATATCGTTATGCTTTTCAAAAGAGAAATATGGATCAAAAAGGACACATTGACATTTCTAATACTAGGGCTTTGGGAAATTGTGGAATCAGCTAAATTCAGAGTGAGATCACTGAATTTGTTCCTAATGTTTTTGAAAAAGAACTACCATTTCCGTTTTCTCGGCATTTCAAAGGAGGATGTTACATTGCATCCATTGTTTGATTTCTGATAGGCATTCTCCCTGCTTCTCCAGCTGACGACAGACATCAGACTTAATGGAGATGTAAAGCTGAGTATCATCTGCATAGGAATGGAAACCTAGTAACTTTGTAACAATCGATTAATATACCAAGGGGCAACGTGTAAATATAGAAAAGAATAGGGCCGAGCACTGATCCTTGTGGCACACCATAACTGGCCTTGGAATGGTCTGATGAACAGTTATGTAAAACAAAGTGAGATCTGTTGGTGAAATGTGATCTAAACCGGGATAGAGCAGTGTCGGTGAGACAAATATAACTTTAGAGATGATCTAATAGAATGTGGTGATGAATCGTGTCGAATGCTGCCCTGAGATCTAGGAGCACAAGTATTGAAACTGAGCCAGAATTTGAAGCAAGTAGTAAATCATTTACCGCTTTTGTCAGCGCAGTTTCTGTTGTGTGGGATTTTCTGAAGTCAGATTGATGAGGTTCATACAGATTATTGGATGAAAGGTGATATATGAGTTGCTGAGCCACTGCTTTTTCAAGGAGGTTTATAACCAATGGCAGATTTGTGATTGGTCTGTAGTTGCTGATCAACTCTGGTTATTCTTTTTTAGGAGTGGCATGATAACCCCCGTTTTAAAAGGCACAATTTCATTAATACGAGAGTTGTTTATTATCTATAGTAATAGTGATGTGAGAAGTGGAAAAAGGTAGTATAAAAAAAAGGACAATTTTTCTCTGAAATATGATAGAGGAAAACCCCAGTGCATGATGTCTCTTGTGGTTTTCCTGATTAATCACAGTCTGATGGTGGACTTGGTTGGTTGAACTTCTGGTTATGTCATTGGCCGCTATTCTCTGTTTAATCACAGATTGTCGGATTAGGAAAGAGATGAGTAAATTTAGGTTAGTAAGAAATTCATAATTATCTTACCTAAATACTGATCTCTTATTAAAGTCAAGATAATTTATCGCAGTATACCTATTATTGACCAGTCTATCAATCTTTATTAGCAAATCCAAAGTAGGGACAATACGTGATAGGACTGCTGACTATATATTGTTAAATTTTATGATGTTTAAAGCTATTACTTTCATTTTGAATGTTATAGCTTAGGTTTTTTGAGTATCACACAGACACACACTAAGGCCAAGTACATTCAGAGTTCAGAGAGGTGTCAGGAAATGGCTACTGTTTCATGACAGAGGGAAGCTTAGCAGGGAATATGCATTCTGCCATGGGGGGAGAGTTTAAACCATTTATAAGACTAAACATCTGCATAACTGTGTGTGATTGAGTTTGTGTGTGTGTGTGTACGTGATTGAGTATGTGCTTCTGTGTGCATGAGTGAGTGCTATCAGGTGGGAGTGAAATAAGCAAGGACATCTCAGCAGGTGCACGAGCTATAGAATAATTTTCAGTGTAAATAAGGGTGAAATGAAGAACATTACCCTACCGCTGTGTCATCGCCTCCTCCTTCACTTGAACACACCTCGACCTATTGCCACCTGTCCTCATTGCTCATACAAGTCGCAGCAGGGAGGATGCAGTCAACTTCAGCGCTAAATGGCCTCTCTGCCTTTTACGTTGTAGAGAATAGACGGATTCAGCATGAGGTGAATAATTGCTTGGTCCTGAGTGTGGAATGTCAAGGCGAGGTGAGATGACAATAAGCTCCGGTGTGTGTGGATTATCATGGCAGAATTTGCATGTATTATACCTGCGTGTTGGTGAGAGGAGGGACATGCATGTGTTTATGCCAAAACACGTCGTAGAAATAGCTCAATATCACTTTTTTTTATGATACTACAAGGCGTATCAGTGCAGAAACCAATCCGATACAATTTTTTTCTTCTTTAAAGGCTTGATTTACCCTAATTACAAAAGTGTATGTAGATAGTGTTATTTGTTGAGCTTTTCAGATATCAGTCGGACAATGGAGGAATTGTGGTTGTGGTGCTTACGGAATTGAAAAATTACATACTCACAATCAACAGCAACATCTCCTTATCTATTAAGACTTCAAAGTTGCCATCAGCTTTTGGAGTCTCATTGTGTGCGTTTGTTTAATTGTTACAGCTATAATTTGATAATTAATTGATGGCAGACATCCCAGATCTGGATTACAAAACAAACAAAATCTGATTAATTGCTCGTTGGCCCAAGACTTTTTGGTACTCAGAATTTCATGGATATTCCCTCACTTTGACATACCCCTCAGACATGCAGGCAAACAAAAAGGATTAAAGGTAATAAATGCACTTTTTTCCTTTGCCCTCCTTCATTTGGACTTTTGTCTTCAGCTGTTATTTTATTATGTCATTCATGTCTCTCAGCCTCATGTATCAACCATAGGAGATACATGCCTATTAGCCCCTGACTCCGTTCTGCTGTATCACTGTGCCATTTGAAGCTCACGTTGTACAAGAAAGGTATTCCTCTGTGGTGCCTTAAGGCAGCCTCCCAGCCTTTGAAATTGCATTTCAAACAATTTGTTTAGGGCTTTGACAGGACACATCTCTACAGCTCACACAGCTCTCCAGCAGCCAGACGGGACTCCTCTTATATGAAGCAAAAAGCCTCAGTGACATCCAGCATTTCTCTTTTTTACTGAGAAGCCTTTATCATTTTGTGGCAAGTTCTCTCTTTCTGACACTGTGGCCTGGGCAGGTCTCAGAGGCGCAGAGGGGGCGGAGGCAGAGTGGTAGAGCAGCCTTGAGTGTCTTAAGTAGACCTACAATTTCTGAGTTGACCGACGCTGCTCAGATCAATTTGACCTTTTTGAATTCCCCCACCTTCCCACCTTTCAAACTCCTACAGCCAGCTCCTACTCAAGGCTGTAAGTGAGCATTGAAAGATACAGTGGGATAGTTTGTACAAGAAAAAAAACCCCCATGCGGTTACTTTGAGTGATATCATGGAAACAAACTATCCAATCACATTCTAGAGTTTGCATTGTGAGCTTTAGCTCACAACATGAGCAATTTATCCGCTGCAGTTGGATCAACAAGGTGACCAATTATTAACGTCTCTCCTTTGCTAAAATGTCAACGTGTGAAACCTTCCTGCATCTGATTGGATGACTCACTGCTACCAACACTACTATGTCCTTTAATTGGCATTGCACAAGAATTACCTTAAAACTGAGATTAGGCTGATTGTAGTTTGGCTGAACTTGGTTTGACATTATTAAAACATATTTTAAGTGAATCCCATCTGTGTTGCACAATTTTAATAAAAAACCCAGGTCAGTTTAATGAATTCCCGGGGAATTCCATGTGGTACAAAAACATGGTACTTCCTTGACTGGACAGAACGTTGGTTGTAAACATAATCCAGGCCGCATTTACATTTAGTAGACGCTTTTATCCAAAGCGACTTACATATGAGAACATTCACAAGCCGAAGGCGCAGCTTCAGGAGCATTTTTGGGGTTCAGTATCTTGCTCAAGGATACTTCGACGAATGGCTGGGGGATTGAACCGCTGACCTTCCGATTGGCAGGCAACCGTTCTGCCGCCAAGCCACAGCCACCTGATAATCTAGGCAGCACTAATGTTTCTTACAAAACATGCTTGACAAGATAAATTAGTAGCATGTAAACATAATTTCTAAGAGACAGGGTAGTTAAATCCTGATTTAAAGTTAATCCTGGTTGGTGGAACCCACCCTCTGTGCACCTCTCTGTGACACTGCCTCATGACACTTTTGTCCATCAAAGATGCGTCCCTTCTTTCGAGAGACAGCCGTGGAGAGTGTTGAGCATGAAATAAGCTGAAGAAGAAAGGCTGATCAGTGTGTAGGAATGAAAGAGGGGTGAGGCAGGATCGGGGCTGTCAGTCCTGTCTGTCATTTCTCAGTAGATTATAGCCTGAGGTCTAGAGCATGAGCAGAATGATGATCAGTTATTATTCTATGTACCCTTCTAATGAGTGGCTCCCAGTGGAGCAGCTCTCTGTGAAAACCGTCCAGGGTATGCCAGAGGGCGAGGGGGCGGGGTGAGGGGTTAACCTGCGTGCGCGCTCAGACTTTTGATTTAGTTTTGGGTAACTGGTGATTCTGTGCTCGTCCTCAGTTGAACTACGCTGAGTCCAGGCTGACCCAGCTGGAGGGCTGTCACTGCGAGAGGACCTGTAGCGCCAATGGCCTGGTCTACCGGGATAAGGAGCTGTGGGTGGAGCCCGAGTACTGCAGGAACTGCGCATGTAAGGTGAGTGTCACCATCATCCTCACAGTCAAAGAATGAGGCACGGGCTTTTAACTATCTCAGTGTAAAAAATCACAGCGAGTACTCAAATCTATTTTTGAGCCCTTCTTCTAACAAGTTAAAAACATCTACCGCTGCAGGAGGATTATTCCAACCAGTTTTCAATACAATTTAAATTTTTGTAAAGAATTCTGTGGAAATTTGTCAGTATCTTGAGAGGAAGCAAAATGTATTTAACCCCTTTTTATTTTCTCCTAAGTAGTTCTAAGATTTTTAAAATCATCTTATTCCACACTGTCTTTAAGCGACGTATACTAGTTCTAAAGTATCTTTGGGAATTTATGCCTTTCATAGGAAAAGTAGAGAGATGACGGGAAATGACAGAGAAAGAGAGAGAGATGGGGAGTAAAAGTTCCCCTACCAGACGTCAACCGAGGGCGCTGAGCATCATGGTCTGCGAAACCCTAGGCCACCAAGGCGCCCCCTCAGTATCATATTCTGTATCAGCTTGTTTCAGCTCTTCGGTGAAGCTAAATTATGTTTACGTTGAGTGAAGTAACAAACCAAAGACACCATGTGTTTTGTTTTGTTTTTCCCCCAAAGAAATCTTGTAACAAGTTGAGTTTGTATTTGAAACAGGTTGAAATGATCTCAAATGCAGTATTTTCAACATTTTAAAGAAAATAAGAATTTTGATACTCAAAAGACAAGAGTGATCATATGAAATCAAATGAAACATAGTAGTAAAAGGAAAGCGTGTACGCCAAAAAGGTACATGACAAAATTGATGACAAAATAAAATCTGGAACACTCTCAGCGTCACAGATTGATAATACATTTACATTTAGTCATTTATGATAATACATAACGGAACTGGGGGTAGATTTCTTTCTTCGATGGAAAGTCACTGCAACTCTTATTTCCTCCACTCTCAAAACTTAACTTGATTTCCCATTAGAGCTCCCTATTTCCCAGCCCCTGCATCGTCTCTCCCTGCCTCTTGCCCGCCCCCTAATAAGCGCCCCCTAATAAGCCTCCCTGCCTGTACTTATACATATGAGGCAGACTTTTAAATTTGTTGAATCAGGCCATCCCGGGCCCTGGGGAATTACACTTGCTGCATCATTGCACATCAAGCACAGGGTGGAGTTTAGTCGGTCTGATTTCCTCCCATGGACATGCCATTAACTGATAACCGCGGCGTCCTGGGGGAGCCATTTCCGATGACTCATGAAATGAAGAGGCGCTCGAAGAGAGAGATATCAGCCTCCAAAAATGAAGGCAGTCCTTCAGGGCCTGAATAACTACCTGCTGTCAGAAGGCAGCTCGGTTTCAGTATACACCATCCAGCACTCGATGGTGAATCTATTATCTGATTGTATGACATTATGATTTGTTTTTTTTTATTAATAAATATGATAGCTTTCAGTTTCAGACCTGAAGGTGGGATTCTGTGCAGTTTTGGGCTGGTTTGCATGGTGCTAACACTGCAGGAGCAATAGCCATTCAGGGGTGGGCTGTACTGTAAGCTGCACTGGATAAAAGCATACATCACACTGCATGTGTGTATATTTACTGTTGTTGGGTTGGGGTAATAAGGGTTTTGTTTTGTTTTTTCCAAATAAAGATATTTAATTCCATTAATAGTTATGCAAAAGTAAATTGAGACATAAAGAGAAGTAGGAGGTATGTGTTTGGTGTGGATATTTAAACATTAGAATAATAATTTTCTTACAGAATGGCGTGGTGGAGTGTCGCAGGATTTTCTGTCCTCCGGCAAACTGCTCAGAGGACTTGCTGCCTGTACATGTTGATGGGACTTGCTGCAGGAAATGCAGACGTAAGAAAAACAACATGACGCTACTTTTCAGCTACATTACATTAAAAAATGACCAATGCTGCTGTTGTTTTTGGAGAGCACAGTCAGTACTCATCGAAATAAACTTTGACTTTCAAAATACCAAGACTCTACAATGTCTAGACAGTTTATGACATGGTAGGATTGACCTTCCATTAATGAAGAATTGATTGTTGATATCCATTTTAACTGGATGGTGAAGTAATAGAAGCAACAGAGCAGGAGGGATGCTGCATGGCTGCAAGTGAATGGAAGGACATTGATACCAGGTACTGACAATTAAGTGTTTAACAACAGCGTGTATAATTGACCATTCGCTAAACCCTCCCCTGATGTTTCTCCAATCATAGCATAGCAACCGTAACTAAGCACAGCTGTCAAACTTTGAATTTCTCCACATGCCGAAACGATGTGCATGAGGCTGTATTAAAAGCGATACTCAGCAGGCTATAATCAAGAGTTTGGAGGCTTTTTTTGAACCTTTCCAAAACCAAAAAACACAAGCGCAAAAGTGTAAGGAATGAATTAAAACTGTGGGTTTTTCCGCTCTAGTGTAAGCTGCAAACATTAGCATTGCCAATTTACCAGTCTCAAAGTGTTAACTACTTACGGTAGTAACCTTGCGTTATTTCCAGAATTTATAGTAAAGTCTGTGGAAACATTAAAAAGTGAGCTGGAAAGGAATTTTTCAACTAGGTCAAGCTTTAGCCTACACCAGCTAGCTACAGTTGTTAAAATCTGCTAGCTACAGTCGTCATTTCAGCTGACAAATTTGACGGCCTTTGGCTAGAAATCGTGTATAATCGAAGACCCGTTGTCTAAAAATGGCCGGGCATTTTGTGGGGTATAGCTCCCACAGTGACTAAGAGAATTGCCAGTAGTCAGCTCTTAGCCTGCTAGCTTATGTTTGTGAGTCCATTTCTGGTTTTACCATGCCTTAAGTCTTTTTTGCAGCAGCCTATAACAGTGTCATGCCGCTTCCTGTTCTTTGCTAGTGAGAGGAAACAGTCATTATTCACACGACCACCAAAGTTCTCTTGTCAGGAAAACATAGGTTTTTCAACACATTTGAACAATTGACCACTGATGTTGTTTTCGACAGTCCTAATTACAGGCTCAGCTTGTTTGCTGCACAGTAGCCTATTTCATGCTTTTGAGGTTTCTACTACAACAACCAGAACCACTGTAGATACAAACAAGAGAGCTGTTGTTGGCAGAGTAAACTATCTGCCAGAGCAAAGATCACAGTAGCCTGATTTTCTTGCAAGCTGAAATGGAAGCACTATTTCTAGTATAAAGCACACAGGGGTCTGGTAACTGCTCACAGACCCACGGACACTGTGTCTGTCTTGCTATACTGCAAAAACACTAAATCCCTAAAGTGTAGTTTGTCTTTGAATAATTCCGGCCCCTCCTCTGCCTCCCTCCATCCCTCCGCTCGCTCCTTCTTCCTCCTATCCCTCCCCTGTGAACATCAGAGGTCTGGCACAAACGAACGAGGGAGCAGCACTCCAGAGCTGCGACTGAGCGCTCCACAGTCCTGTACCCTGGAGAGGAGAAAAGCAGGACTTCATATGATATGCTTCATTTTCTATTTCTGCTATCGCCAGAGGAATATGCAGAAGGGTCTCCTCTGTTGTATTCTTAATGCGCTGTTACATTTCCTCTCCGCTTATGCACACTAGCCAAGAACAACTTTGTTTCCAACTGAATTAAGTATGCAGAACTTCAGGCTGGAAACTTTTTTTGTTTTCGCAGGCAATCTCAAAAGCTTTTTCGCTATTGCTGAAAGTACCACAGGAGGGGATAACAGCCAAGGAATTATTCTATTTCTGGTATTTCATAATTACTGTACTAAGTAGAGTGTTACTGAAGCAGTTATGTTCTATGTTTCTGCTCACAGCAAAATGTACCTACATGGGCCAGACCTTTTCTGAGGGCCAGCGCTTTTTATCCAGGAGCTGCAGGGAATGCAAGGTAACAGTTCTTCTTATGTTCTACAATTCTGTCTCCAGCATTTAGCCTCTATCCTGAGCATTCAGATCACAACGCAGCACTTCTCCCCCTGCGTAAAACGTGTAATGCTTGTGTGTTGTGGACTGCTCGGTGTGTTATTCAATTAGCTAGCAGGCCTTATTAGTTTTCCCTCCCTCCCCCAATCTGTTCAATCTGCCCTTTTTCTTCTCTCTAATAGCGAGATAGCCAGGTAATTAGAATAACTTATGAACACAGCACCACAAAGGCCTGATTTGAATTGGAGCTTCATCACTGCATGGATTATAATTAAAGTCATTATTCCAGGTCAGCATAGAACAGAGGTGAGCTTTCTTCACTGAGAAGCCATTTATCTTTAAAGACACTATTTTAAGAAGAACATTAGTGTTTTATGCATGTAATTGCTTACAAAGAGCCACACAGTGGATTCCTGGACTCGTTATTAGCCCTCAGACACCTCAAAACATCATTATAGTGTTTGTAAGCTTTGTTTCGAGCAATTACAGCCATCCTTTACTCCTGGTTGTGAGTGAACGCTGCTAAAGAACCAATTTGTAGACAACGTCAACACATTTTTAGAAGGGGCCACGAAAATGTTTTATCTTTAGGCTTTCAGGGGTCCCTACGTGTTAGCGTTTTGGTCCAGGACAGCCCATGAATCTCGGTTGCATGTGTAAGTATGCGAACAACATATTATGTGGTTTCTGCATGTCAGATTTAGAAAAAATGTGTCCGGTGAGTGCTGATTGGCTCTGTAACCATCCTTCTCCCGACCATCTCTCTCTGTACTCACACCGTCACAGCGGGAGAGGTGGGAAGTGGGAAAAGCAACAGTGAATACATGCATTGACATATGGAGAGACAAATATGAATATGATTAGGTTTTTCAGGGAAAACAAGCACATCACCTTGGGCTGTGCTGGGGATTTTGAGTATTTTCTGAGATTTTATAGACTAGATTAAAGCTTCATTCATAAGTTGTTTTTTTTTAATTTTTTTTTTTTACCAACTAGGGGGAGCAAAACAAAAATCTGACATATTCTATTATCATATATTTGGAGTCCAATATTCATTCTTCTTTTAGCGGTGCTTGGGTCTCCACTAACCCTTAAGAAAAATGATCTATCTGGCTCTTTTAGACTAGGCAGCTAGTCACTCTAGCTTTCGCTGTCTATCTGATGCTGGACAGGTAGAGTACGGTGGGTTTATCAAAGCTTTTTCGTCAATAACAAACATCGTTGATGAGCGTGAACCTTGCAGGCCTTCAAACCTAAACAGTGAGCTAACAGCAGCTCAAAAACATTGTGTGGATTTGTCATTTGTCATCGCGTGACACCTTTTGCATTAGACATAGTCTTCCGAGTCACTGTTAATGTTAAATAATACGATTAGTGCAGCTTTAATCGACTAACTGAAAGCCAGATTCATTTATGCTAAAAATACTAGTTCTCGTTAGGTAATGAGAAAAGGATATGACTGATAAAAGACTCGGAGTGAAAAGCGACTCTACTATTAAAAGATGACACGAGGAAGCAGTTAATATGGTTCCAAGAAAGGCACGACATTGAAGGAAGTAGTGAAGGAGAAATCTCAGGGATTTGACTCAGTGTTTTAGAGTTTGACTGGCATTACGGGGACCACCAAAGCTCTGACATCCCAGCCAGCCTGCTGCTGCTGCTGCTGCTGCTGCTGCTGTGTGGCTGCTATTTGTTTTAAAGGCCCAGGGGAAGATGACACCGAGTTCTATCTACCCTTTCCCTTCTTTAGTAGCGCGTATCTGCACCTTACCTGCTGTCTGCATTCATGCCCTCCTCGTGAATGTGAGCAGCATGTACAGCCTTTACATTCCACCTTCTCTGTTGTCATGGCAGCATAATTCAGTCAGGAGTCTTAAAATACCGTTTTTTTTCTTTTTAACATCTGTGAACATCCTTCGGTGCGCTTTGTTACATTTCAAAAGCAGCGTAATCCTCACCTTTTGTGATGCTTAAATTGCAAGGTTCAGACCGACAAAATGTTGTTGTACACAAAGACCTTTATGTGAGGTCAGAGAACTTAGAAAATATTTACTTAACATAAAAAGTAAACGAGGTTACATTTAACATGATTTGCAGGGTTGTGAAACATGAAGGTTTGATATTTAAAATATACAACATTTTCTGAATGCAATTAAAGGCCTTCAAATTGGCGATTGATTAAATCTCAAGAAAACAAAGATTATTTGACTTACTGTAGCCACAATGGTCAGTATGTCCAATTATAATTACAGAATATATTCTGTAAGAAAACAAAAACCAAAAAAAGGTGCTATTTCTTTTGCAATAAAATATTACTTCTATAGACAGTTGTTGTCAGTTTATTTTAATAAAACCTTACTGTAGTGTTGGTATGTCATTTTCTTATTGGTTTCCATTAGGGCTGTTCTGATGATGATTTTTTTGGCCCCAATCCCTAGCCAAATCCTTTAAATATTGGCTATCTGCGATAACGAGTCCAATCCGATACTTATATTTGCTTAAATATTGTAGAATATGTATCTGAGACACTGAAATGAACTGCTGTACCCTTCTTAATTGGACGCCTTTTATTTTTCAACTTGATCCAAATACTGTAGGTCCTGGTTAAAAAATATTCGGTTTCTAAGCTTAGATTATTGATGTGATATGAATGAAAGTTGAACTGGAAGAATGCGACTCCTGACACTGACATGACGTGATCAGACAGAGAGGAGACTCACTCTGTGGGATTACAGAAACACTCAGGTTGTACAGTGGTGTTCCAGAGCGGAACTCCTCCCTTTACAAATGATTACATTTATTTCAATTCAATTTTATTTATAGAGCGCCAATTCATAGCAGAGGTTATCTCATTGCACTTTTCCTATAGAGCAGGTCTAGACAGTACTGTTTTATAATATTATTGTATAATGATCTTTTGCATACAAACACCGGCTTGCAGAGAGCACACAAAACCCAACATCAGACCGGTTTAATGCTGGTCTGTTATCATGATTCTCATGGATTTAACGTTAATTAGCGGCAGCTGCTATGACACGCCACCGCTTGTCATTGTCATTTTAACCGGTGAAAGCGCCGGCTACAAGAAGATAAGCTAGCTAAAGGTTTTATACACTGATCTTTGCTGAGGATTTGCTAATTGCAACCTCACTGTCTTAATATAGAGTCACTCATCGTTTGCGGCCAATTAATTTTTCACATTCACTCACACTCATTTTTACTCTCATAAGCGGTGGAATGCTTGCACTGTATAGCCCAGCTGAGGTGGACAAAACACAGGAAAATACAGTATAAAAAAAAAAAAAAAGGATCAGCTATATTTCAACCTTTCCCGTGGGACATGCTTTTGTAGAATGAGAGGGGCAGATTTTGTACACGAGAAATTTGAATTCAAGACACATTCGACCCACCTTGGTTTGGCCCTCAGCATTTTTAAGAAACTGCATGGTCACCCAGAGACCACTAATACATTTTAAACCCAGGGCTGCATGTATTTAATTGTGTGTAGAGACTGCACTAGATAGAGGGATACACATTTCTGCTGTTCTCCATATAGAACCTTCTTTTTAGATTTATTAAACAATCACACACACACTTTTTTGTGTTTTGTTATTGGAATTGTATGAACATTAATGGGTTCAACTTGACATTCACCAGTAAATGATGACGTAAAAATGACAATACTTAACCTCTATAGCAAAAAACCAAACACATTAATTCACAACAACCACTAGGTTATCCTACTGTGAACTTGCTGACAACATTACATATATATATATATATATATGTGTATATACACACACATATGTATGTCAGCAAGTTCATACCTTCACACATTCTTAATGTTAGTTAAAGGTTAGTCTTTTCATTATGCTGTTTGTTAGTGGATTTTGAAAAGTGGTGGCCCAAAGATTGAAGAAGTGGGCTTGTGATTGGAAGGTTTCTGGTTTGAGCCCTGGATCAGATTGTGTCATTTTGTCTGCCAATGGTGTCATTTTTCTGGTGACGATAATTTCTTTTTTATGCATAGACCTTCACACATTTGACCCCAGCACTCTTGTCCTTGCAGAATGGCCTCATGGTGAAAGTCACAGAAACTTGTCCAGAGTTGAACTGCACCATCAGTGAACAGATCTTACCAGATGGCAGATGCTGCAATGTTTGCAGAGGTATGTCTTCCTCCTTACTGCACTCTTCTCAGTTGCATGAATCCCTCTTTCTTTGGATGCGCACGCACCAATCTACTGCGAGGAGTAAACACAGCCAGTCTGCCTGATGCTGATTCAGGCGGCGCCTCTGCAATAATTGTGTTTTCTCTCCCTTTCCACCTGGTATGAATGCTTTTTGGCTGGGATACCTATCAGAACAGATTGGTCTGTCTGCTATAGAGGACCTGCTATGCCAATTTGCCTGAGCCCCGCTGCTTTGGCAGGGAGGTACTACAGTGTAAATAGCCAACGGTAATTCAGTAAATACATTGAATAAACAAACTGTAGGAGGCTGTCAGCTATAGAGCCATAATGAAAGAAACCCGGGGCAGGTTCTGAGCGAAGGAAATTGCTCTCTCATTTAGGTAAGATAAGCGGCATGCCTTAGACTCACCGTATTCAGAGGAGAGGAAGATGAAAAGAGGGTAAAAGAGAAGGCAAGGAAGAGACATGTTTGTAGGAAAGGAAGGAGAGAAGGAAGATGAGAGAGGAAAGGTTGTAAAGGAGAAGACATCGAGGAGAGGAGGAAGGGGAAGGAAATATAAACTCTTAGACCTGCTATGTTGAAAAGAAAGGAGAGAATAGGGAGGGTAAAGAGTATAAAATAGATGAGAGAAGAGGAAGATGAAAAGAAAGCGAGAATAAGACTTTTTTTTATCAGAAGAATAAAGGAAAGGAAGAAGGGTGAGGAGAGATGGCAAGAGTGGAAGGGTAAAGAGAGAAAGATAAGGATGAGACTTAGACTTAATGTGTTGAAAAGAGAAGAAAAGAAAGGAGTAAAGAGGTAGGAGCATAACAATTCAAGATTCACAGTCACAGTGCCTCTTCCATAAGACCCTCTTTCTTTCTTTCTCTCTCTCCCTCTCACACACACCCACAGTCGCTAAAACTCAGAGCCAGCCATTTCCAAATCATCTCCAGACCTCTTCTCCACTGTGTGACTCAGTACTTTGCCACCACTCTGAAATGTACTTGTGCCTCGCTGTTAAGTCCTCAAAGACACACTGGCTCTGTTAGATTGATAATTACGTAATTGTCATAGACTGTTCATGCCTCTCTGTTTTACTGAAATAGGAAAAAAACAAAAACAAAAAAACAATTCTACAGCGAGGTGTATGTATCGCAAATCATAAATTCAGCTATCACAACCACAACTACAATGTATTTTTCTCCTGTTGTGGTCAGCGCAGAACTATACTTCACCATGAGCACACACGTGCACACACTCCTTCCTTGTATTCCTTGTCATTTAACACGTGCACACCATTCTGTGGGGTGCTGCTGTAGATGGTGGAGGGGGTGAGAGGAAGAATAATGCAGACACAGCTCCTTCCTCAGTAATGGCTCCCCAGGCTCCCTGCCTCTCAGGGCTTTTATGTGCAGCCAGTCTGTCTTTCATTACAGGACATGATGGGCTACATCAGCTCATACTTACTGAGCAGGAGACAATCATCTCTCCGTCTGTCTGCTTCTTTGTTTGTCCGATTGGTTCTCAGTGCATCTGTCTGTCTGTCGTGTCACATTTCCGTACGCGTGCAGGATCTCAGTCTGGTTTGGCTCAAGTCTGACAAAAGATCGGTCCTGTGGCACACAGGCAGGGCAGGGGTGAAGTTCCCGTCCACCACCACAAACAAACAGCGCTTTAATCCCAGTAGCAGTACCATGTGTTTCAATAGACACAATTGGCCATGTTCACAGGTGGGAAGCCAGTGAGGGATCCTGAAGTTGTCGCTCCTCGAGTGACCTTTGCACTCCTGACTTCCGTTGAACGCATACCCTATGTGACCTTGAAATGTGGGTTTGAACAGTGTGTAGCTTGCATCAATTCGGAGTCACAAGTTACAAGGGACTCGAATGGTGGCCAGAATAACTGAAAGAAAGTATCAAAACAAAACATCCACTCAAGTCATGGCTGCAACATCATTTAGTTCGTCACTGTTAATCCATCTGTTCAGTAAGTTCCAATCACTCATACTGTAGTTTGTCCACAATAGAGCTAAATGCTCTACTTCCCTGTCACACTTTTACCTCCTTATAGAGCTCAGCCAGAAGTAGGCTATTTAGCATTTTATTTGTGAAGCGACATGTTATATAACATTTTGCTGTGTGCTTTTATTTTGAAACTTCTGTTTTGGAGGTGCAGCATTCTTTAGGGGCCGGCCATCTATGTGTCTAGTCCTCATTGGACAACTGACAGTCAGCATCTTGAGATGGATGTGAAGGCTGTCCTTTCTCCTGTTCTGTATAACAACATTATGTGTTGAAATATGTTGCCTGATTAAAGTGCAGAATCTTCCAGCTAGTGTCGCAGTCTTTTTTCACATTTGGTTCTTTTGCTACCTGAGCACCTAGTTGACTGTTAAAGTAGCAATAGCGCATTGTTTCTACAAGCATCCTGTAAAACCAGCACATCAACGCACTTTACTGAAACACAAAATACCAGAAGAATACATTGTGCTGTGCTGCAGAGCAGCACACTGGTGACACTTTGACTCTATTGGCTGGATGGATGACGTCCTCTGAGATCTTCCAACAGGAGCAGCATTTTTTTTGTGTCTATTCTTTTTTTGTATTTTTGTTTGTTCATGTGCATACTTTCATTTAAGCCCAAACTTTTATTATTGCACCAATTTTACTGCAGTCATAAACTTTATACATCAGACATCTTGTCATCCACAGTATTGTGGGCGACAGGAACAAGGTTGCTCGTTTGTGCATTTGACTGTTTTTATCTCTGTGTACAGAAAGTACAACTTTTCACTGCCTTGAGTGAGCAAATTTTAAGACCAAAGTAAATCAAGGCTTCCTTTGTCCCTCCCTTTCAGGTTATGACTTCTGTGCAGAGGGACTCATTTGTGGGGAAAACTCTGAGTGTAAAAACCGGAATACTAAAGCAGAGTGCGAATGCAAGAGCGGCTATGCCTCCATCCACGGGGATTCTACTTACTGCGAAGGTAGGACTATGCTTTGCCCAGCTCAAGCTGAGCCAGTACTCATGTGACTGACTCGTGATCTCTATTAGCTCGGGATGTTAAAAGCAGTACGGATGGCAGTGTCAAACAGCGTTAAACTCACTGTTCTCTTTTAGGAGCACGTTTATGCAGGCTGTGGGGCACAGGCAGAGATTTATAATGAGCTGATAATAAAACAAATGAGTCTTGTGACACGATGATGTCTGGCTTTAAGGGGAACGAGGATTGTTCTGAGAATGCATAGTGGTCAGTTGTACACGGGGACCTGAACCTTTATTATGGCATCAGTAATCTGACAAAGCACAGGGACTTGTGTTGTAAAATGGTAAATATCTTACCTTCTACCTTGATTTGTGAATTTTGAGAAAAGAGCAAAGCTTGTGAAACACTGTGTTGATTTGTCCGTTATATGAAAATTGTACCAGTGCTTAAGGCTGGTACGGGTTAAAGATAAGGGTTCAGTTTCAACTTAAACGATGTTATTAAAGAACCCTAGAACGTTTGGTTAGATTTTCTACCTTCCTGTTGGCCATTCATTTCATTGAATACCAGTTTGAAAATGAAAATTTAGACACTTGTCAAAGTTTCAATGTCCTCTACTGACAATGCAGTTTGTAAGTATGTTGCAAGGTACGAAATCAGTTTGCAGACTCATGGCAGTCCTTTAGAAAATGGAACCTTGTCAGGATTTGTATTCAGTGGATTAGCATGGTCCTTTCAGGTTATTGTGAAACTTTTGCTCATGCTCGAATGTTTTGCTTAAATCAAACCTTTGGTAAGTTTTAAACCTCACCATCAAAGCTCGAATGTTTTGCTCATCTGTCCTCCCAAACTGCATACTCTTTTTACAAGTTTAATCTTAAACTAGAGTGCCTATTGTGTACAGTAGGGTCTGCTTCACTTTTCCTGTAAAACATATCTGAGTTTCAAGACATATAATCAGAGTTCTGACACATCATTTCGCACGGGAGAGTGTCAGGGTGCTTCCAGAATGCTGATTGTTGGACGTGGCTTAGTAAAAGCCCCAGTCTGTGGGGGCCGGAGGCCCAGAGTACTTGTGATGGAGCTAATGACCTTATTTGATAAAGAGGCTTGGGAGCGGCAGTCGGCGGATTGAAGGATTTGCTCGGTGCAGTTGTCTTTGGGTCGGATCGGCAGCAGACTGAATTCACTAAACACGCTGAGAGCTGGGTAGCCACAACCCTTCCAGTCTGTCTGCGTCTGTTTGATCTGCATGGTAAAGAGGTTTACCCAGAGCTCCACTCCAATCCACGACAGTCCCACACCATTATAAGTGAGGGCTGGGAAATGCTGATTGTTAGATCAACTGTGTAAATCCTGGAGCCACGGCTCTATTGTTTATGGCGGCATTAACCATGTTTGGGGGTTGCTCCCTAAAGGCAGCTCAAACGTCTATTGTAAATGGATTAGCTGGAATCCTGCTGGTACAGTATGGTGATATGTTGACATGGCTTAACTCTCACCTCCAACTTAAATTGGCTTAGGATAACATATCTTACACAGCAGACTGGGGTAATCACATCTTTTTATTTTGTTTGTTTGTTGTATTTGCGTTCTAAACAAAGCCCAGCAGTATGATGGGGGGAGTCATTGATATCCTAATGCATGTTTTACAGAACAAATTAATTTCTCCTCTTGTATTTTATAAACAGGAGATTGTGTCTGGCTGTGGCTCTAAGCTGTCATTAAATGTGACTATTATATCCTCATAAATGCTTTAATGTGCAGCTGAATGATTGAAGATGCGATTATTTACTTGTAATCAGAGGGCTGTTGGAGGAGGCACCAGGGGATTTAAACAGAGCCCATCTTGAGCCCTCTGTCTTGCGTTCAGTCACCTTGTGGCGCCGTAATTATTATTTTCCTCTCTTTAAGATGAATACCTTTATTATTTTTCAATGTGATATTTTGCTGGGATATTGGCCTCCAGTGTGTTAAAACTTTGGATAAATGTCGTTGTGAAAGGTTGCATTGATCTTTTCCTTCCCATTATAACACAAGTAAGACTTTTGTCCATCCTTAATAGTGTATTTCGGTAGCGATTGTTGGTGTTTTTTTTTAATCTTGAAAAATCACAAATATCTAGCGAATAAATAGCTTTGGATTAATGTATAATTCTTTGAACCATAGGCTAATTTTGCTCGGTTAGTTAGTTTACCGATCGCATAATCGCTACATTTCTTAGCTGTGTCATTGCTTGTATTTCTGTTTGTGATGAAGAGGTTTTGATTTGTGTCACCACATTTGCCATTTCCCATTTTGGCGGACCTGCACCGTACAAAGTCAATACACTGCCTAGCTACAGGCAGTTTCTGTGTGCACTGTAACCACTGATGTACAAACAACAATCAAGGGGATGACTCTTTACGGAAAATGTACTTTTTAGTGAAGATTTGGACATTTATTCACAACTGAAGAGAACCAGTTCACTGAAAAGAGTGAGATCAATTGATTCCAGAAGTGTGTGTGTGCGTGTGTATACACACGCAATGTTTGTGCTTTCCAATTTGACTGATTTATGACACTGAGAAGAAGGGCAGTGATTTTTGATGAAAAATGCTTTTCTTGGACACTAGAACTCAATGAAGCTGCAGCATATTTGTATTTTTCTGTTGCAGCATAATGACACTGGCCCGATTTCTACACCCAGCAAAAGAATGTGGTGAATGTGTTAATATTTAAAGCCGACTGCCTCATCTCAGAGTAAGCAGAAATGTGCCTGCATAGGCATAATATGCTCACATCTAGGAAAAGATCCTAATGATGGTTTGTGCCTTGCTTGCCTGCCCACCAAGGCCTGTATGGGTTTATTTACTCCATTAAAGATGTATTACTGCATATGCGCTGACAGCTTTAGGGGGCGGCTATGGCTTAGAGGTAGAGCGGGTCGGTACTAGATCGGCGGACAAGATACTGAACCCCAAATTGCTCCCGAAGGCTGTGCCTTGGGTGTGTGGGCGCGTGTGAATGATTTGTTTCTTTGTTCTGATGAGCACTTGGCGCCTGCCATCGGTGTGTGAACGGGTTGAATGAAATGTAGTGTAAAGCTCTCGGAGTGGTCGGGAAGACGCTATAGTACAGTCCATCTACCATTTTTTCATCTTCCTAGATTCAAGAGATGAGTCCAGTAGGAAGCATCACTCTGCGTACTGGATGTTAAAACAGCTGCTCCTCCTCACTCTAACTTAGGAAATACTTTCTAATCCTGGAAGAAGCCTGGGAGAAGGCAGCGGTTGCTATTGATTGGTCTTGTCAACAGTGAGCCACCCAAAGGCTCCAACAGGGCTTACTTCTAGCCTGCTGGCTCTGCCTCAGCAATAGCATGGACACATGAAGTGCGATATGCAGGGTTCAGTCTTAATGGACTCTGCATGAAATGACCGCTTGCACTGAAGGTCATCAACATGGAAGGGTTAATGACCTTCACACACGCACACACACACAAGCTGGTACATCTATACTTGTGAGTGCGAGTGCGTGTGGAGGAGACGAAGAGGAGCCGATGTGGATCGTTTATAACTCGAAGGACTAAAAGGAAGTTGTTGTTTTTTTTGTTTTGTTTTTTTTAAATAATGCATTCCCCAGCCCCTTAGCCTAACCTTAACCATCACAAGTACGTGCCTAACCCCAACCCTTACCCTAAACCTAATACTAATCCTAACCCTAAAACAAAGTCTTAACCCACAAACAGCCCTTTGAAGGTCTGTTGAAAAATGAGGACCGGCCAAAAAGTCCTCACTCCCAAGGTCTAAAACACAAATTGGGCCTCACAAAGATGGCTGTACACTTGTACAGCCAATACTTCTGATATTTACTGTATACCGCATATATGTATATAAATGTAAATGGACTGTACTTGTATAGCGCCTTTCTAGTAGTCCGACTACTCAAAGCGCTTTCACACTACATATCACATTTACCCAGACACACACATTCATACACTGATGGCAGGAGCTAACTGCCCATCAGTACAAATTAAACTACTCATTCACACACACTCACACACCGAAGGCGCAGCTTCGGGAGCATTTTGGGGTTCAGTATCTTGCTCAAGGATACTTCGACACATGGCTGGGGGAAGCCGGGATCGAACCGCCGACCTTCCGATTGGTAGACGACCCGCTCAGCCACCAAGCCACAGCCGCCTCCGATATAAGCCCATCTATCATTATATAGTGAAGCTGAACTATCCGTAGCTTGGGATCAAAGATGCTATCTGTACGATCACATCAATCCTGTAAGAGAGGAATACTGCGAATGCTCTAACTCCGGTGTTGAAGCACTAATTGCCATTGACATAAAGCACTGACTACATCTCGTGGGTTGTGTTCTCTTTCCTGCTGTGTCACCACCTGATGCTGCTCCATTCAGCATACTCTACGTTTTCACGTTTGTGCTAATGGGCTCATGATAGGCTTATTATCCTCATCAGCTCTTTTTTTTCTGCTGTCAGTGATATCCATAGAGTCTGTCGAGATACGCCGATCTCAAGTCCCAGCAGATCTACTGTATCTGTAGCAAACCGACATTACCACTGTTGCTGACAGCTTGTTAACTGTAACCCAAAAAGTGTCCTTTATTGTTGAAACACATTGGGTTTAGCCTATTCACAATAAGACTCACCTGCTGATGCTGAGAATAGTTGCAACAGCTTCGGACAAACAACATAGTTCTGTGTTTCCTAGGTGAGTGCAGCAGGGACTCTCCTCCCAAATGGCCAGTTGTTACTATAGAAGCTGCTCTATATCTTTTACCATGGTGGGTGAAATCCCAGCATGGGCCTAATGTTGAACCAATGTGCACCTAGATAGTGCATATCTCTCTTTCATTGCGTTCACAGCTTTATTTGAACCATTTTCCCTCAATATACCCAAATGATCTCCCAGGAAGCCGCAGGCAGCTTTTTTGTATTTATTTTTTTTATTTTTTTTACAGCCTCTCAAGTGCCTCTTCTGTGCACTTCCTTCCTCCTCCATGTTTCAAATTAAAGGCTCGATCACCACAGCGCGTCCTTGGCAATGTTTGTGGACGAGCACATTCGGGATAAGTCAGAGCAGTTAGTGAGACGCTCGAGTGGAGTGAAGTATTTTCACACATGCAGAGCTGAAGCTTATTTCCATAGAAATGATCTCAGGAGGTTGTTGTGGGGAATTCTCCTGCTGTTAAGAACTCTCATGGGTCACTCTACCCTCGTTAATGGCAGCATTAGCACCTGTTGTGCCCTGTAACTCTTCAGCAGCTCTTATGTGCAACTCAAACGCTTACTCGCCCTTGTTTTGCATATAAAGGTGGATGTGTGTTGTTTTGTTTTTGGAGTACAGTTGCTAAGTTTAATTGGGGCTAATTAACGTGCATCTGATCAAATGTGTGTTATGACTCCCTCTCTACTTCACGTTGCTGTCAATCACCGGCTAAGGCTGCATTCTTCTGCAGTTTCAAATGGTCCACAGACCACAATTTTTTTTTCTGCTATGGGTAATAAGATTAGAGCCCAGTGTGAGGCCGACACATGAAATCTAACCGGGCAATTTCTGTTTGTTCAGCTCGCTTTCATTTAGCTCCAGAGCAGCCGAACTCCCTGGTTTCAGGGACTGACTCTCTGATGTGTCCCCTTAACTAACAGGCTCTGGGGAAGCACTTTATGATGTCCCTGATCTCCAGTCAATCTCCGTTGACACCACAGCAGTTTTCAGCTCTTCCTCTCTTCTCTGCTCTCTCTCGGTCTAGCTTTTCCCACTCGCAGAAAATACGCCGTGACTTTGGTGCTAATAACGTCACCATTACTGCAACTGGAGCTGCTTGAACACACTTCAGATATCTTGGTTGACGTGTTGCCACGTTCTGACCAATTCTGTGTGGTTAAAGGGGCAACCAGCCCATTTCACGTATCATGATGCATCCCAGACTGATGTGGCTGCATCCGTTGGTAGCGAAGATAGTTTCTCTAAAGTGATTCTATTTTGAGCTTATTTTCAATGAATGCAACTCGATGCAATGAGGGCACTCTAGCTACAGTATTTTAAGATGACCCATCCATGCAATATAATGTTATCAAAGCAATACCATTACCACGAGGAAGACATAACTTTTCTTTTCAAAATGTTGCAGCTGCACACAACAAGTGCACTGAACACAACATTTTTCTCAGTTTGATCGTTTATTTATCTTAATATTTTTAATGCATTTATTGTCAATTAAAATGATAATTTTTTTTCTGTCTGTGTCCATGCAGTGCTTTACATAAAATCTATAGAGTGGGTGTGGGGTTTTTTGAGTGGCTGCAATCAATTTCTTGTCCATTTTGCACTTGGTGGTCAGAAAAGGCAAACAGGAAAGTACAAAAATCCCCTTGGCTGTTGACGATAAGCAAATGGGAAAAGTGACTTTTTTTAGCTGACAAACATTCATGCATGCATCATTTCTCTTGGAGCAAAAATAAATGGATAAAAGTTACACTACGCTTTCCAAAAAAGCTAAATAATGTGGATGAAGCAATCCAATTTTGTTGATCATCTAGTTTTTCTCTTAATAGGTGTGTTACATGTGAGTGTGACATATTTCTTGTCATATCTACAGTAGCTGAAAAAGAGACCTCGAGCAGCTACCTTGAAACACTTTTAACAACCTAATGCATATGATGCTTGATACGAGTTCTTATCTTGGATAAGAAAATACAAGATTTTTTCATCCTAAAAATCAGATTTTATGACATTCTCGCATTGCACTTTTTGTAGATCCTTTGCTCACAGTTTGAACTTTCTGAGATTTCAGTGCCTCCGCCCCAGTGCAATGAAGGCGAATGGACTTTTGTTCGAGATACTCAAAAGCATTGAAAACTTTGATTTAAAAAGTTCAAAAGAAAAACATATTTCTAGACACAGTGTCACGGCCACCCTTGATAATGTACAGAGATACCTGTGGACAGTTTTCACAGAGATAATTTCCTTGGTAAAAATGAGTTCAAGTTAAAACTCTCTCATTTTTCAATGCTGTGAGGACCACTAAATAAAGCCCATTCAAGTCCGTAGTATTGGAATGGTGGCAGAAATGTTAGACCGAAATCTAAAACTCTTGGCACGTACACCAGAGATCGGCATGGCCAGATATCACGAGGGGTAGGGGAAAAATGTCTTTATAATTTGGAAGAGCTGACCCTTTAAATGTCATTGGTTCAGTAAATGCTTCCCATATTGTGTGTCCTCATGTCCTGAGCTCTGTTTGCTGAGATGTTCACAGCTGATAACGTTGTATCCATATCCCATACACCCGGGACAGATGAATTAGGATTTAGGAAGTCATTTGTGGAGGATTTTACCCATCTTGTCTCTCCATGTTACTGAAGCCGATAGAGGTGATGTTATCCTATGTTTGCAGATGAGCTGAGATGAGCTGGGCATTTGGCTTCTGGGAGGGACAGATTGACGAACTGCAGTCACATAGACAGACAGACAGACGGAGCGATTTATGAGGGTGGGAAGCTGCAGCTACAAACAGACAGAAATACAGACAGATCCCTGGGAGTGCAAACCTGCAGGGATCATATCCACAGAGGTTGGAAATGAGCTAATCAAGGGCAGCGGCAGACTGCAGAGGTTCCGACAGTAGGATTGAATGTGTGTGTGTGTGTGTGTGTTGGGTCTGTGTGTGTGTTTGCGTTGTGTGTGGCTGTCCTAGGGTTTTCAGATAAGCTCAGGAAAACACGATGTGTCTCCACCCAGGGTGCAGCACCTGCCCTCACGCTACAGCTAAGCCGCTAAAACTAACAGCTTTTTTATACTCTTCCCTGCTGAGTCTGGTCATACATAACACCAGGAGCCAGAGAAACATGGAAATCTATAATGTTTCGACAAGGTTTTACTCATATACTGTACCACAGACCACTTTATTGTCAAGTCATTACTATCAATGTTCTCAATGCAGTGCTGATGAGAGCTAATGTGATGTGTGCTGAGTGGCATAATGCAAAACAAAGACACTTATTGATTGGGAACAGTTTAGATAATCCTCATTTGTCCTCAGCCTGCGATGATGGGAGCAGCAGTTTTTTTGTGTTTTTTTTTTTTGTGGCAGTGGCGAGAGCGCCGCTGGCTGAATTGGCTCTCACTCACTGGCATTAAAGAATAATTGGCTGTGTTTGTACTTCTGCAAATCAATGAGGTCTCCGTGGGAACTCTGCCTCCACCGTGTTAAAACAAGGATGTAACGACAGGGAATCAAATGGACAACAGCATCTGGCCCTCTTCGGACCTGTACATTGTAGAAAGAGGGGGTTGAGGTGGGGTTTGGGGGGGGGGTACAAATAGGAAACCAGACAAGGCAGTGAGTAAGGTAGATGAAGACAAGGACAAGCTGAAAGCGACCAACGACGTGTTGTAAGCTGTACCCTTCGTAAAAGTTTGTTGGTTTTTTGTTTGTCCTCCCAGAGAAAATACATGCTTAGCATTTAACTTGAAAGTCCTAGACATTCCCACCAGCACCTAAATACACCTGAAGACATGATGATACTTGTAGTTTAAAAAAGCGATAAAACCCCCATGCTCTTATGTCTTGAGGTTCTGGGACATTCTGTCTGTTTTTGTACAGAAAGTCTTTTAAAGAATTCATTGTCATCTACTACAGAAAGTGCCCTGTTGATGAATCCTGAACCGTGCTTTGACGATTTAAGTCAAGTTATGGCCACATGCATTATTTGTGGAAAGCCAAAAATCTGTCACAGTGGGCCGAACAATGAATTGACATCCATTTAGTATTATCAAGACTTTCATTCAGGTTCCTTTCAATATAATTCATTTAGATCTTACAAACATGTCATGTAGTTAAAACTGTTTTTTCTTTGGTACATACACATGGAACATGGCCTCAAGTTTGGCATTTTGGGAAATAGGTGTATTCGCTTTTTGAAGGAGCGTTAGATTAGAAGATCAATACTGTCTCATATCTGTCCATTAAATATAAGGCTACAGCTAGCAGCTGGTAACAAAAATGTTGTTACCATTTGAAAGCGCTAAGTGTTTCCTCAGATCCAAGTCTTTTTGCTAAGCTAACTGGCTGCTGGCTCTTCCTGTTTATTTAACCTACAGATATGAGAGTGACATCGATATAATTTGAACTAACTGCCTGCCAGAAAGTGAATAAGCATATTTCCCAAAATGTCGAGCATTATTTTTACATAGGAGTTCTGCTTTCATACAATGGTGGCATCAATCCAAGTCAGGATGAATTGAACGTCACAGGACTCCAATGCATATAGAGTTAAAGTAGGTCTCTATTTTAGGCTCTAGATATTTGTTTAGCCAAATCTACCGAGAAGGTCAGCCAGGTAACTCTGAGCAGGGAAAGTGAAACAGCAGCGCTTGCCCCATTACCACCGTTGAAGTATCGTTCAGGGAGTCCCCTAACCCCCAACTGCTCCAGTGAGCGCTCAGTGGCCAGCAAATTAGACTGCGGTCGTGCTATGCAGCATCCAGGTGTGAAGTCATGCAACTTGTGTGAATGTGAAACGGACTTATTTTACAAGGAGAGCTCTTTTCACAGCAAAACTAAAGGAAAATTCTGTTTTTTTTTACAACTTGAGTCTAATTTTTGTGCACTTGGCCACGGGTTCCATCGTCAGGTTGGGCTCACCAAGGTAATTGCTGAGATCTAAGGCCGTGGTTAAAAATACTTCCGACTGGGCAAGAAACACAAACCGTCAGGCAATTGTATGGGATTTAGCCAAGGAGATAGAAGAGAAACAAGGGCAAACTGTTTGTTTAAAACATCGATCATAGTTTACAAACCGACTTCCGGATTGCCACAATGAAGCAGTTAAGTTGGTGAGTGCAATGTTAACCTAACTGATAAAAACAATGACCGAAGCTAGAAACATAAGATCCCAGTTGAACTAAACTGGAATCATCCTTTAAATAATGATTCCAAAAAGCATCGTTCCTACCAATAATCAAGCAAACAGACAGGCAGGGTTACAAATAACAATAAACCCCTCTTTTCACTGCTCAGACAAAGATAATGAAAGCGAGGACAGTGTTGGAAAGTACAAGCAGGACTTCTAGCCAAGCTCTGTCCATGGTGCTGAAAGTCTGAGAGCGAGAGGAGAGCGTCTCCGTGAGCAGCGGGTGGATTGACTTGGCCTACTGTGTAACACTGGCAGAGGTCTGCTGGAGTCACAGTGGGTGAGCACTCTGGTAAAAGGTCAGTGAAGGACCTGTAATGAATTACAGTCATTTCACTGAACGACTGTGTGTGTGTGTCTACTCCTCTTCCTCCGAGTCCATCCTCTCCCTCTTCCTGTCCCACTTCTCAAACTCCCTTCTGGGTGGCATCCATCTCTGCCATCTGCACTACACTGACTGCATGTGTTCCAACACAGCCAACGCTGTCCTTGGCATCGCTCCGTTTCCTCGCCTCATTCCTCATATGGTTATTTATCCCTGCTTATTCCCATTCAATTTCCTGACCATTTCTGAGCTGTAGGGGATTGGGGTGGTAATCCTCGAGCCAGAGGGCTTGCTGGCTTGCTGCTCTGCATGGTTTATGGGCTAAAGTGTTCAAATTTCCACTGGAATCGAGCCTGAAAGCTCCCATGCAAGCCTGAAAAACTTATTTGCTCCAAGTAGCCTAATGGGAGTGAATGCAGATTACCTAAAGTCCTGTTTATTTAATTAGCATGGATCAGTGTTTTGCCTCAAGTGTTAGGACAATTTGCTATTCCCTATTGTCATATTGGCTAGATTGTGATATGTTATCAGATTGCCAAATTGATTGTCAGATTTTTAATTAAAAAAAAACATTTTTTTTCTCTATCACACAGTCTATCCTCCTACTCCTTGCATCTCGCTGTTGAGAAAATGTCTTCGTTAATTAAGGCAAAGATCATATCGCTACTGCAATATATATATATATATATATATATATATTATTATTTATTTTTTTTAGAGGAGCCACATTTCAAAAAAACTTTGAAAAAGCTCAGTTTCAGCTGTAAGATTGTTTTTGTAAAGACCTCTAAACTTAGTCATTGTCAGCTTGTCAGTTGCAGTTTGAGTATGGATGAAAGAAATGGCAGGGGCCTCTTCTGACTGGCAATGTCTGCCTGACTCTGCCTATGAAGAGGCAGAGTCAGGCAGACATTGCCATTTACTGACCCTATAGCACTTAATCACAGGATTGTTACAGACATGCAAGCAGAGATGAAGTCTAAGCTTACTTTCCACATCCCTAACACACCATCAATCAAACATTTGTCTGTGTCCCAATTCAGAAGCCCCCTCCTTTAGCCACACAGCCTTAGGACTGAAGGAAAGTGGACTGATCTTGCTCTTCCTTCCCAAATGAGACAGTCCAGCCTCATCAAAACCTACACTGATGGTGCATTTTTGGGATCCCCATCAACTCGTGAAGTTGAGAATTTAAGTTTTAACAAGAAGTTGTTCTTGAATGGCCAAATGCCAGTAAGACTCCTGAGTTTAAAGAATAGTAATTAAGTTTTACTAACCTGTAAAAACCAACCACACAAACACTGGGTATACCAAACTACTTGGTTGTCTGATATATTTCATGTGACTGCAGTGGATTTTAGGACACTGACATCTGCAAAGTATACTTTGATTGCGCCCTCTAAATTCAGGAATATTCAGTTTTGAAAGGCAAAGTTCCAAGGAGTCAGCCCCTGAATTGGGACAGAGCCACCATCTGAACACAGACGAACAAAAACAAACAAAAAAAGATCCCTTAAGGTAATTTCCTGTGTGCTTTTTGCCAGAAGGTGAAGATATGGCTTTGGTCGAGCCTGGAGACGGACAGACGCTCCTCCTCATTCTTCCCTTCAGTCATCCCCAATCCGTTAATTACGGCAGAGACCGCAGGGACTAATGATCATGTTCCACAGGCTGGTAATGACACAATTATGACTGCGAGGACATCAGTCATCTCCACTTAGCTCAGACAGTGTCCTTGGCCTTTTATACACACACGGGCCCACACACACACACACACACACACACACACACACACACACAGGACTAGTGAATAAGACGAAAACTCAGATGACTGAGTGTCATTAAACTAAATTAGTCTTTTACACAAAGTTACTGAACTGACAGGGCTTCTTGAAAGACTAGTATCCAGTGCTGCACCAAGTGAATGCACAGGCTGTGATTAAAAATATGTATCAATGGTGTACAGTACAAATCATTCTGGTCTGCCTAAATATACAGTAAATTAAGTGATGAATGAATGAATGAATATTTCAGCGCCGTCATCCCTTTTTTTTGAGGGAATGATAAGAGAGTTTCTATGCCAAGACTCTAAATTTATCCTGAAGTTTAGCTTTGTTCGAGGATTGATTTTAGCCGTCAGAGTACATGCCAAGGATTTTCCCTTGGAGTAGTGATTTTCTGCTCGGCCCCACAAAGCGCGACAACTCCGAGTAGTTTATGACCCAAACGTTCCGCCAGCCTGCCTTACATTCACACCATATTTAATCGCTGACAATTAACCCGCCAACAACCTTTCATTGTATCTGTCACGGCACTAATTTAATGCTCCAGTGCAACCAAGATGAGCTTTGACTTTTATAAGGAAGCAGGGATGCACACATCACGTCTTTAAAGGAAGTACATACACAGGGGTAAAAGTCATTTGATTGAATTGAATGTTACTGCAGTGAGCATCGAGTGTTCTCCATTGAAAAATGCTTCAATCTTACAGGAACACACTGTAGATTTCCAATGTGATTGCACATATTCGTAACATAGACAGTATAAAAAAATTCACGTCACCTGTCGATCTTTTGATGGGACCTTTTTTTCAAGCTTCCGTTTGAGTTTTATCTGCCATCTTGGCAGTTACCTGTGGAAGAGTGACTTTGTAGTTTTAGAAAGAAGTTGGGATCTTCTTCATGGCTCTTATGGGGGTCTGAGGTGCCATAAGAAAAAGTGCAGCTTTGAGACACTTTGGCATTGGCTTTCAATGGCAAGTATATAATTCAATGTGAAGCAGCCCTAACTATAAGTGGAAATGTACTCAAAGAAATGCCGATGAAACAACTGTTTCATGTCACCTAGATATCTAAAAAAACCCAAAAACTTTTCAACCAAATTTAGCTCAGTTTTACCTTTTATCTCCAGATATCTTTTGACCTAATGTTCAAGATAATGCTCTGTTTGTATACTGTGTAGTGTTTTGACTGACCTTCCTATGCTGTGCAAGATGTAAACAAATGTTGCGCATTTGTTAAAGGGACAATTCACCCCAAAATCAAAAATACATATTTTTCCTCTCACCTGCAGCGCTATTTATCCATCTAGATTGTTTTGGTGTGAGTTGCCGAGTTTTGGAGATATCGGCCGTGGAAACGCCTGCATTTTTTGAATATAATGGGACTATATAGCACTCGGCTTGTGGCGCTCAAAGCGCCAAAAAAATACATTTGAAATCTCTACAGCCGATATCTCTTGGCAACTCACACCAAAGCAGTCTAGATGATAAATAGAGCTACAGGTAAGAAGAAAAATATGTATTTTTGATTTTCGGGGGTGAACTGTCTCGTTTAAGCGAGTAGAAACACTATTTTTTTAACTAAATTGTCCAAGGCTAACATCCTTCAGTCTTTCTGTCCCATCTTTCTTTATTGTTTGGATATTGTGTCCTCTTCTATGTGCAGATGTTGAATCTGTGTCTGAGATTTGTGTGCTTTTACCTGCCTATTATACATGCTTTAGATCTTCTTTTTCATTCCCTTTTGCAAAATTGTTGTTGTGTTGACATTGCATAGGTATGCTGCTATACGTCTCCAACTCTAAAAGCTTGGCATGTTTTTGGTGTCAACAGCACCAAGTGCACGAAGTTAAAGATATTTCAACTTGGAACCCAACTATGCCATGCTTCAAAGTGGTTTTCAATAGTCTCATGGCAACAGCGGGAGCCTCATCTAGTGCTTCCCCAAAAATATCTGCCAAGCGCTCCCAGCTATAATACAGATGCTCAAAGTACAAAGGGCCTCAGCGCTCGGCACCTGTTGCCCAAAGCATGTCAACTGTGGCTGTCTTTGAGGAGTGCAGTTTTGCCTGGGTGCAGCAGTTCAGGCTGCCGGCACAGTGAGGGAAGAGCTCATCGATTTATTCTATATCAAAGCTCGGCGTGAAGCACTGTTATTTATAATTCAGGGAAATCTTGGTTTCCTTCGTTGCGTTGCACAAGTCGGTTTCAGCTGTTTGTCCACAGAATCACCTATTGCATTTCAGGTTTAAAACCGAGCGCTCCAAAGCATCCTTTGGACCAAGGCAGACTTTTGACTGTGTGTGGGTAAGGCACTCTCCGATAAGGCATTGCCTACCTTTAAACACAGGTTCATCACTTGCTTGTAATTGCTTTATTGGTGGTTAATGTTTTCAGCTTTGTAGGTCAGTAATAAACCATTAATAAGTTTAAACTTTGGGTTGCTTAGTTGTGAAACATTCATTTGGCTGGTGTTCTGCTACTTCCGGAAAGGAGAATACACACCAAAATCAATTTATGAACAACTTGTTGACGTAAAACTGCCAACTTATTTTAGGTGGAAGAACCCTTTATTGGATATGATTAACTTACATTCATAACATCAACTGCAGGCTTATTTGAAAATTACACATACATGGCCTTTTACTATGGGCTTGATAACATGTATAAATAGTGACGGCTTAAGATGGCTTAAAGTGAGAAACTCACCTTACTAAAAAGGTAAAAAGAGCAAAAGTCATATTGATGGCTCTCTAGTGCTCAAAACAGCATCGTTGGAGGCCTGCCTCGGTCTTCTTTACAAATCATATTACAAATCACATCATGTTTAACACTGAACATTTTTCAGGTGGAGATGATCTGTTAGTGTGAATATAGCTGATAACCATGACCTGCTAATATTGGAATTGATTTATGTTTTCCACTTGTGTGCATGCATTTCTTGTGAGAGATATCGGAGCATAAAACATTCCCACGTGCCCTTCTTGTATTTACCACCAGGGGGCTGAATGGTGAATGAACTTTATCCCCTTCCTTCAGCTTTTTTTTTTTTTTTTTTTACAATAAATCCAAAATGACAGAACATGGTATAAAGAGAGAGGTTAATCATGTAATGGCAGGTGTTACGCTCAGTGTTTGAGTGTTGTCAGCTTCGTGTTTCTTCACTTGTGACGACCTTCCACTGTGTCTGCTGTTTGTGTACACGCTCCCTCCCGAAAGGCTTTAAACATTCACTTTGCTAGCTGGCAGATGGCTGCATTGAAAGGTTCAGAGTTGATAAAGAGCATCTGGTGGAGTTTTGGTTTCGACCTTCGTGTGATGAACGTCCTGCAGTGAGCGGAGAGGAACTCCCCAATGACAAGTGTGTAACTCGTCTGATGGATGACGTACACACATATCACACACTGGTGTAAGACATTTCTGTACCGTTTCAATGACATTGTAAAATACTGAAATCTTTATTTATGTATGTATTTTTGTACTTATTTCAAATGTCTTCTTCAAGCAAAGGTCCGGTCCACACCCACAATGTTACGCACATCCACACATTACCGTTGCCCAGTATATGTCATAACATTACTCATTTGGCAGACACTTTTATACAAAGCCACTTTTTTACCCCACTTTTACACTCTCATTGTGAGTAGTTTGGGGTTCAACGTCTTGCTCATTACAACTGCAGTCCGATGTGATGACCACTGAGCAACTCTACTGGAACAGTGGAGGTTGTAAGTGTCTCGCTCAAGGGCGCCTCAGTTGTGATAATGAGGCAGGGACAAACACTGCTCTTATACTTTCAAAAACCCAGATTTATCTGGACATCAAACCAGCAGCTCTCTGGCCACAATCCCACTTTTTTCAACTTTAGGCAATGACTGCAGTTTTGCCACACATCCAGTAGTGTAGGTTTAGTGACTCATGGGCGCCCTCTCTCAGTAGGTAAATGCCTGGTACAGTAGCTGTAACTTTGCCAGTTCATGAGCGACATGCCCGAGGTAGGTCAGCGCAAAATTAGGAAATCCATATTGATATGTCCGCTGCATGAAAATGCTGGCGTTTTGACTTATATGCTACTACAAAGTGTAACAAGTGGATATCATGCATTTTACAGTGCCAAATTGGTTATATAATGTG
Source organism: Coreoperca whiteheadi (assembly GCA_011952105.1). NCBI lineage: Eukaryota > Metazoa > Chordata > Actinopteri > Centrarchiformes > Sinipercidae > Coreoperca > Coreoperca whiteheadi. Next base: position 5,450,184 of record CM022485.1, read on the forward strand.
AAATGCACTCAGCAAAAGAAGCTAGGTAGCCGTCGTGCTAAAATAACATGTTGATCTTTTACAGTGAGCTGGGTTTGAGCCGCCTGTGACGACCCAACTGCATGACTGACCAGTGCATCGTATTCTGTTCAGACAATAAATGGCAGCAGAGAAATAGAGGTAGGCCTCTAGCCAGTTTCGGTGAGGTCTGCCTGAGCTCTGCTACATCAAGTTACATCTGAATATAGTCAGTAGTGGCATAGAGATACATTTCTGTAACAGTGCAACTCCAGCATGCACAGGAACAGAACAGTGTCAGTGTGGCTGTCTGAGGCGGAGGTGAGCAGGCACTTGATATTGATATTTGAGCCCTGGGTTATTCACATGTTAGATCGTTTAATAATGAGTCGGACAGGGGAGAGGGTATCCTCTGCTCGGGAGCTGTTGACTTCATTAACAAAAGTAATGGTGTGTAATGATGTGATAAGGCTTTGGCCTGTCAAGAGTTGCAGCAGCAGGCTGTTGACACGCAGCACCATTAACATAATGACAGGGCACGTCGCGTTTTTTACTGCATATGCTGCCCGTCTGAATGGCCGAGCTTGGGTTCAGTGATCAAGTTGACACAATGAACAATGCGAGAGGTTTGTGCACCGCTCAACTTGAAATGTTGGAGTGACTTGCATGGTTTTACCCAAAGTTCCAATTTAGAGATTTAGGAACTTCTGGATTTTGGTTCCAATTTAGAGACTCAGGAACTTCTGGATTTTGTTAAGAGGAACCAAGGTTCATATCTCATTCTTGGGACATAGTTCCTGCTCTCCGAAATCTCCTCGCTCGAGGGGTTAATCTTTAGCCCAGGAACTAATGGGACAGAATTTGCTGTACCTGTGAGTGTCACTAATTGGCCAAACACAAGCCCTCGGACTGCTACAACATGTGAACAAGCTTTTTCACTTACTGGCTAGACAGAGCACTGGCTAGTGCCAATATTAGGACTGGAGGTTGAAATTCTTGCCTTTTTTTTGACGTCTCTTTTTCCACCTCTGCACGTCTCCATTCCAACAGCCATTCAAACATTGTGGTCATACAATAGAAAATAACCAAGAACGACGTGATGAAACAAACCCATTGCTTTCTGATCTGTTGTCAGTGTAATGTCCAAGGTTCTTCAGGTGTGGTGGAAACAAAATAATTACTGTGCAAAATGAATTTTTTGTTTGCAATTTAGTTGTTGGGGTTCCTTAGTTCCTGGGATCCATTTAGTCAAGAGGCCCTTAAATAAGCAAATACACCAAGGGCAAATTTTTATGTCATCAATTCAACAAAATCTGCATGTCTTTGGGAGGAAACTGGAGCAGCTGGAGGGACAGCCCCCAAAGCCAAGGTCAGTTGTGCTTACATCACTAGGACTGGCTTTAGGGTGTCAGTCATTCATATGCAGTCGTTCATTGTCTTTGCCTGACCACTGTTATTCAGGAATACAGGGGAGTTGAGATACCAGAGCCAATCCCAGCATGCACTAGGCAGAAGGAAGAGATCATGAACCATTGACTCTATGAACCATTAATCACTGGGCTTCAGTGCTTCAAGTGCTCTGTGATATAGAAAAGTCAGCTAATATTTTTATTAAATGCAGTGAAGAGATCGAATAAGCTATGTGATATTAACTGTCTATTTTGTCTGTAGACATAAAATTATGTCACAGACAGGGCTTGGTGTACGTTGCCGAAGATTATTAATCTCCTGTGAAATGGAGACAAAAGTTTGCCTTCCTGATGCGTCTGCTTTATGGACTGAGATATGAGATTCAGCGCAGCGCCTGCAGAATTGCACCCAATTTAACGTTCGGTGGCAAACCAAATCGCGTCCGTGGTTGTGATCGGCAGAAGGTTAAACAGCCTCTCATCTGCAGACACAGGGTATATAATCACAGAGGGATGCTCCCATCCCGTCGCCCCAACTGTGAGGCTGCTCTGTCCGCAAAGCCTCCACGACGGGAGCTATCAGGCTATTAATCACGGGCCGAAACAGCGCTGTAGCTGTCACCTGGCTGCTAATGCGTGTGTTCACGTAGCGCTTCCATCAGACCAGCGCGGGATCAGTTCAGGGTTCACTCAACCTTTTATTTTATGCATCGTCCCTGCCAAGCGTTGCCTAACCCAGCTCCCACTCTCTTTTTCAGTCCCCCTGTTTTCCTTTTTACCAACCCAGCATTATTAAAGGAAGCATACGCACTTAATCTTATTTGTGGACAAAATGTCAGGGGCAACATTTACATACACAGGCCATTCTGTTGCTACAGTAATTTGGTTTTGAGTCAATGTATGTGTATACCCCTTATTACTGTTTACAATATCCCAGGTACTGCTATGACGTGTGTTTCATTATATATATATTTAACCAGTATTTAACCTTACTCCAGTGTCTCGCTGAATAATGTAACTGTTGGATCTGAACTTTAATCAAAACTCTAATCGTTCCAATCTGAATGCAACTGTGCACACAGAAACCTTTGACGTTTGGTAAAATTTTCCTTCAAGTAGGGCTCCACACAAACGGGGATTTTCTAATGAAATAAATTATGTTAGCAATTTAGGTTTGTATAATACATAAACAGGCCTTGTGGTGGGTGCAGTGGCTTACGGTAACTTGCATGAAAAATTAAAAGGTAAATGAATCATTCAAAATTTAGATATCCCCTCACTAGGGCACTGATGTTTGTGCAAAGTGTCCCAATTAAAAATACTCATTGACACTCATTGAAAGAAAACTGTGATGCATCGTATTAACAGCTTCTGTTAAAGTGTTGATTGATTTAGATGATAATGAACACGAACTGCTGCCAGCGGACTTTATTTATGCATGAAACTTCATCTTTTCCAGGTCTAATTAAAGTGGTTGAGAGCCGCCCTCAGTTTCACACCTTTTACGCAAGTAGTCCTGTTGCTAAAAACACACACACACGCACAGAGCAGCAGGAAATATGACGACCCTCCAAAGCGCTTGTCGTTAACCTCTCGCAGATCATTAAACCATTTGTGCATTGCTGCCTTTTTAACTATAATGCCAAAGACCACAAAGAACTGGAGAATGTGCACGACGTCATCGTCAAGCAAACACTGAAATTTCAAATCTCACATTTGGACAGTTGAAATTTTAAAAATTTCTTTCAAATAGTAAAACAATCACATTATGGGATGAATTTCCCAGAATATCTCCCTGAAAATGTCTGAATGCAAATTGACAGACAAAACTGGCTTTGAGACGTAATTACTTTAATGAAGGCTGTACTAAACACCTTGAAAATACACGTCCAAACCTCTGCCGAGTTACCAAATGATGACGAATCCCTTTTATGATAACGAAAAATGCTATGTTTGCAACACTCTCAATGCACCACATCATTATTTTACATATTTAGCTGCACTGAATCATGTCTACAAGCACCTCTTCCAAAGTGCCGAAATGATCTCCGTTCATTCCTGTAAAACTAAACTGTTTAGTAAATGCGAACTTTTGACTTCTTCTTAAATACTTTGGTACTGTTTGCTTTTAGTTTTAGACCAACACACACCAAAATCAACACTATACTTAAATATTATAAAATACACACACACACATTTTACACGGATCCCTTTTCCAAGATATATTCTATTTTTACAGAACACACACAAGAACACAACTCAAAATCCCGTCTCTATCCCCCCACACAAATACAAACATCTAAAATAGTATTGTGTAAAAAACAATTATAATAGTTTTTTAAAAAAAAGGTAAAGAAAACAAATAAAAAAACCCAATAAAAATCAATTCACACAAGAGACACTTTAAAATAATTTTGAAAGGGTCAGAGAGGAAATCAATCAGAGGTACTAAGGTCCATAACATACTTTGGCAACAATGTGACCATATAATCCAAAATTAAGAGCCAAATTGTTCTACCACTCTCTAGAATGTGATCTTTTCAAGTTTTGATGTAACTTCTATGAAGTGAGGTAGAGTTGATGAGGTAAACTGTAATTAATTGAACCAGTGTGTTAATATGCCGTTGGTGTCTGTGTGTGTGTTTAAAAAAAATAAAAAATAAAAATATTCCTGATTTAAGAGGTCCTTATAAAAGTCCTTACTCTGGTATTCAAACCAGATGGGAGTACTGGGTTACTGTGGCGACGTGTTGAGTCGTCAAGACGTGCCTGCACCAACAAAACCTGGATGACGACAGAAACAATGAGCTGAATAACCTGTTACTCTTATGTTTCATGCAAACATCATGTTCCAAATAAGATCCAAAACCAGGATAAAACTTATCATTGTTAAACCAGTACACATGTAAACACGCTCAGTGGTAGTCTTCCGAGTCACTTTGTTATATTGTTAAGTGTGACTCCGTCTCTGCTTCGAGTTCCCATATACAACCCCCATCAATTCACGAAGAGTACATTCTGGAAATAAATCTATAAGCACTTCCAACATGAAGCAGCATCAGCACGTCTGTGAGCACTGGTAAAATCATTTTAGGTTCCACGGTTCTCGAAAGAAAAGCTCTAAGTTGCAGATAACGACACAGCAGGCTTCCACGTAGAGGTACGTAGATACAGTTTGTATCCATTTATGATGCTAAATCTCCAGAATCTTATTTTTCAGAGTTAATTGGTGTGGGATCACTTCTCAAGGGTGTTTTTTTTTTTTTCAGATGATAGTCCAGTTTTTGAGTGCCCTCACAGGCTGAGAGGCGCCAACCGCAGCAGCGGCCGCTGCAGATCGTTACTCCCGTGAGCGGCAACGGTGACTCCCCTCCTGAGTCGCTCGAGCAAAGCTGCTGCAGGGCTCTCGCTGAAATTAATCCAGGCAGTAACATGCTGCTTTACACTTCCATATAAATGCTCTAATATTTTTTATCAAGAGTTTCAGAGACATTGTGGGCTATTTGAATGAGTAATAACAGGAAAGGATACTGAAGCCTTGGGAGTATTTTCATTTTAACTGTTAATTCTGCCCACCAAGATAATGGGAAGTAGGGCTGCATGATAAAAAAAAAAAAAAATAATCGTATTTCGATTATTCTGACAGATGTATATAACGATTGCGATATGATTCAGGATTAGTGGGAATGATCATTTTAGCATCACAATTTCACATTTTCACTGGGAATAAAAACGATAAAAATCATGACGATGTGACATTTGTTGGGGTCTGTACCAAACAAACATGTTTTCTTTCATCTGGAGAACGAGATTTGTAGGCTGGGGGCGTCTCTGCAGCACTACAGTACTTCATTAGAATGCTGTTTTGTAACACATTTGACCTTTTATTTTAAACTTCGATAAAGTGACTATTAATTGTACAGCCCTAATGGGTAAGTTCATCCAATTCGTGTAGAGCCTCTTCACTAAACCACATGTCTTTAAGGTTACTGTCTATTCTATATCTATTGTCCCAATATATCTCCTACTACTTGGAGACCATTTGACCTGGCTTGTTCAGTACTAGGTAAAAACCTTATGAGGTAACAGCATTGGTATCAAGGAAAGTTTGGCGAAGGAAACAAAAGGCAGACATTTTCTCACTTGTGGTGGTGCACGTTTAAGAAGTTCACTCTGCCTAACAAAGGCCCTTTATACAGTCTATATATACAGGTATTGTCACTTAGACACAGATACTGTTACTTCTGTGCCACTCACTATAGCAGTTCCTTAAAGTAGTGAAACAAAGTGTTTTTTGACAAGTGCTGCAATAGACTGGCGACTTTCTTTTGCAGACCACACATGCCCTTCTGCCAGCAGTGGCCCTATGTCTGGGAGCCACATTGCTCATTTGTTCTACAAAGTAAGCTGGTAGGTGACCTAAGCCTGGAGCACCAGAGGCTGTAGCAGGTGGCACCTCAGTGGACGGAGAAGGACGTGGCACTGTGGAAGGAGAGGCCGGCGGGGCATCGGACGGGGAAGGAGGTGAAGTGGGCGGTGCATTGGATGAGGAGGACAGCAACACTTTGGACCGGGAGGCAGAAGGCACTTTGAAAGGAGAAGGCGGCCACATAAAGTTTTGTGGAGCCGACCGGCGTGGAGTGGACCCGATCTCGGCCAGGGACAGAATCAGTTGTTCCCTGAAGTTTTTCTGTGTTAATATATGCCGATTCTGCAGTTTGCACATTTGTTTGTGGAGGATGAAGGCGTTCACAGTGGCTATGTCCACGAAATGATAAAACAGAGTTTTGTACCATTTCTGGGTTTTATGGAGGACATTGTAGTAGCCAATGAGTGCATCGGACAAGTCGACACCCCCCATGTACCGGTTGTAATCTTTGATGCAGCCGGGAATAGGCACCTGCTTCACTGTCCACTGTCCATCTTTGTCTTTCACTTTGCGGTTTGCCATGTCGTCGCTGTATGCTTTGTGTAAAGTGGAACACATTGTTACCTCCCGGGTGTCTAACCACTTAACAAACAACAACGCTCCTGTTCTGATCCACCGGATCGTTCCCCTTGGTGTTTTCTTGAGCATGTCGTTCCTTTTCTTTCGGGGATAACCAGCTACGCTGGAGCGAACAGTGCCGCATGCCCAGATTTTTCTCTGAAGGAGGTCAAGGAAAAGAGTTGGACTGGTGTAAAAGTTGTCCACATAGAGCTTGTATCCTTTGCCTAGAAACGGGATGTTCAGCAGTCTCATGACCGCATCATAGCTTAGCCCCTTCCCCGTGGGTTGACCTTCTCTTCCCCCATAGACAAAAAAATTCAGGGTGTAGCCACACGCTGAGTCTGCTAAAACAAACAGCTTAAAGCCCCATTTAGTCGGCTTGTTCTTAACGTACTGCTTAAAGCCGAACCTTGCCTTACTCGCCACCATCCGTTCATCTATGGAGATATGCTGGTGGGGATGAAAGAAAGTGTGGCAGGCCTCCAAAATCTGCTCATATAGTGGCTTTATCTTGCAAAGTCTGTCATACCCCGGTGTCCCTTTCTTCTGCTCATTGGCCGCTTCAACTGCAGGGTCATTCATGTGTAGGCTGCGGGAAATGGCGAGGAAGCGTCTGCAGGGCATGACAGAGGCAGGAAATGGCAGGCTGAACAGCTTAGCTCCTCTCCAGAAGTCTTTCAGAGTTTTTAGCGGTACGATACCCATGTAGAGCACAAGGCAGAGGAAGGAGTACATATCTGCTGTTGTGACAGGCACCCAGCTTTCCTTCTGGCTTTGGCATTTCTTTTTCCCATAGGCATTGGTGTTTTTTACCAATGTGTTGATTACTGTGGTCGAGAAGAACAGCTGGAACAGTTCGAGGGGCGTGTAATTGGCAGTTCTGCTCAGCTGCGGCCCCACGTCCCTCTCAGGTCTGAACCGTGGTTGAGGAGGCTCGACGTCCTCTTCATCAACGTTGCGCCATCTGTCTCCATCATCTGCTTCATCCTCTTCCTCCCTCACACGCCCACTTTCTGCTTGCCTCGTTCCACTTTGAGTTTTCCTGCGTGGAGTGGAGACTGTGTTGCCAGTACAGGGGGTAGAGGGGTCTTTTTCGGGCGTAGATGTATAGAGGGTCTTCTTTCTGAGGGGACTCTGCTCCCACTTCTTAGATGGCGATGACGCTTGAGCAGCAGAAACAGAGCGGCGACGCTTCCTGGAAGCTCTTCTCTTCGTGGGCGTGCCATTCCACTCCTCGTCTGAACTGTCCTCATCACTTAAGTCTTCCCTGTGAATAAAGTACATTGGTATGGATTAATGATATGTAGTAGGTAATAGTAGGTAAACCTTCCCCAAACCATGCTTTACTAGCAAGCCTGAGGGTGAAACAAATCGTGAATAAAGCAATTCCAATGTGGTGGCACTCCGTCTGGATGTCAACATAAGCCACTAACGAGCTGTAGGCAAAGTAACTTCAGTCTGACGAGAACGACAGGAACGTTCACTGAAAAAATGTTTAAATGACAGTCTCGTGATAGTTTTTCTATCTGCTCTCGTGCCCAACGCAGCTCTCTTGCACATGACGTCACTTACCATATTAAAGGGAGCGTCAATAATCAATATTCACTATAAATGCATTTGTTTTTGTACATTTTTATATGTCTTATACATCGAGTAGAAAGTTAGAACTAAGAATTTTGCATGTTCATTACAGCATAGTATCACATTGTGGCTCTTAAATCTAAGTTATCTCCGAAAAAGGTCCCAAAGATGAATGAGGGCAGTAATATGAAGTGGTCATAATAGTGTCTATAATACTGTATTCCTACCAGTGGTAGAATACCACTTGAATAATAATAATATTACGAAAGTGGCGATGATAGCGGGCTATTTTCTATCTATCGAATACAATAGGTAGGGATGGGGAGTCCACTGCGGTTGGGTGATAAGACATGACAATATATACCATGAGATGACATCTTGCCATACCATTAATACCACGGTACGTGTCACTATAATATCCCTGGATGTGTTGGGCCATTGTGGGCAATGTTGCAAATCGGTGAGCAGAACTGATTCATGGCAGTGTTGGGTCTTTGATATGATGTTTGGCATCGACGTATACCTTGATTTGTCAGGTTTTTAATTCCACGAATTAGCCAAAAACACATTGCCATCTGGTTCATTTTTCCATAGACAGTTTCTGAATTGATTTTGCAAAACCTTTACTACATCACAATATATATATATATATATATATTTTGCAATCCAAAATGACATGTACTGTGATAGAGGGTTTTATCCATATTGTCCCTAAACAAATACTATTAATATGGCTGTTGTATTACCATTACTTTTTACACCGAGTTGTCAGTTTATATCCGCCTTGGTAAGACTAATGCAATCGAGAACAGCCCTGTAAGTTTGGGGACTCCTGAGAGTGACATTCTTGTGGTTAAAATCAGATTAACAGAGGCTTAGATATCCTGACTTTCAGTCCCCACAATGTGTCAAGCTCCAAAAATACTGGATCCCATAATGCAACTCAGTAACCTCTGTCTTTACACCCTAAGGGCCCATGTCTTTCAAACTCCACACCTCTGGTGTGTCAGGCAGGCTTTCTGTTGAATTTCTCATACCTGACAAAGCTCCTCCATTGCCACGGGCATTACACAATTGTTTTTCATGAGCTATGCTGAACATAATGTGTCCAATTTTAAGATTCTTATCTCTTCCATAATAATGCACGCGTTATACACCTCCTGGAGTTGAGGACAGCCTTTAACTTGGCAACTGGTTGGAACTGCGATGTGCACGAGCTTAAAGTCGCAAAATGTGGAGGGTAAGTTAGCGTGCGCCATGACGCTTTGTTATGCAGCACACTAACGTGGGCTTTCCATTGTTCCTGCTGTAGATTTTTAGCCAGCGCTGACTGGCTGAGGGCAGCGAGAGGGCAGCGGCATGTGCAAGAGTAGTTGCGCGCGCGCACACACACACACACACACACACACACACACACGAGGCTGCAGGGTAGCAGCACACGCGCGCAACAGGTATTCTGAGTACGCTGCAGGCTACTATTGTGGCGTTACTGTAACGTTTGGAGCACGCCAGACACGACACATTACAACGAGTTTAGGCGCGGAGTATTTCGTTGGACTGAAGCCAACACGGCCTCTGTACTCACTGGTCTGATCCTCGGGCCAGCCCCTTCGGAATGTAGTCCTCGTCCAGACTGCAATGGCTGTTGTCGCTCTCAGAGTCCAAATCCGAGTGGAGCTGTTCTAAATCATCCTCAGACTCTGAGAGAAACATTTCTTAAGTCGGGATGGCTGTAAGACGTTTCCTTTTGCAGAACGTGTTAACGGCGTGCGCTCTGTCCCCGTGGGTCCTCCCACTCTCCCCCCCAATACACTGAATAAAGAAAGATTCCTTTTACGCGGGTGTCTCTGGTCCGAGAGGATGTCCCGTCTCACCTTACCATATATGGCTAGCAAGGCGATTTCATTGGCTAGTGTTTTCCCAGCTGCCAATGAATGACATCTTGCTCCTGGGATTGGCTGAGGACATTATTATACCTCCAGGTTCGCCAGTCTTTAGATTCGGATTAGTTTGTTTTTCTGCTGGGGTTCTGCTAATCTCAGTAATATAATTGGTCAAATGTCTTAGAATTTTTGATGACCAATGAGTGTGTGATTGTATGTGTGTGTGTGTGTGTATATGTGTATGTATATATGTGTGTGTGTGTGTATATATATATATATATATATATTCTTTTTAATGCATACTTTTATGAGTGAGTCTCTTGAGATTTCTACCCTTTGCAACAATGCCCTGGCATTCAAACAACAAAGGGGAAATGTTCATTTTTAAAGAGAACCTTTTTACTCTGCCACTAATGAAGAATAATAAGCAGTGACAGGACAGGAGCAGATTATAAAGCATATACCTTAGAGAGGGTAAAGCCGGTACTGAGGTGCCCTTCATTTCATCAATCGATCATCAAGCCTTGGATTTGACTGATTCCATGATCCCCAATATGGGTATAACATCTGAAATATGCAATCTTAGTTTTTTTTGATCGCTCCAATATCTTATAAAAAAAGGAGCCTTTTCTAGCCAGAAGAGTAGTTAATTTGAACGGGTGCAAGTTATAATATATAGCATGATAGCGTGATGGTTTGCATGGTATGCTGTTTTGGGACGTGTGCCATTGTGACAAACAATACAGTTCTTGGGTGAAAACGATACTTGTGACTTTTTTTTGGTAGGAAAATTAAAACGTATTTAACCGTATGCAAAAATGTAGCTTCAAATGACAACAAGACCACACAAACTTTGTTTTGTCGGACCAGAAATGGAGCCTGACAGCAAAACAGTTCAGAAATATTGCCCACATAGGAGGATTTATCACCTCTGCTGTAACATACTATATCATTACAAATGTTACACTGCCAGCAGGAAGGCATTGCTTTTTTACATGATCTAAATAAAACTGTAAATATACAGTAAGTCAGGTTATTCCTGTCAAAATATTGGCCATTCAGTCATTAAGATTTGACTTTCTTACTTAACGCATATTAATAGAATAATCAAAATATACATCCCTGTACCATTCAAAATTAACCATGCTGTTTTAATAGATGCTCTGTGGTGAGTAAATGTATTACAATGAATCAGTGAACAGATTAACTGAGGTAAAAGCAATGGCATTGCTAACCAGCGAGGCTACACCAGGACACCTGTCTCATCACTAAAGGTAATTACAGACTTCATGCACTTTCCAGAATAATGTGTGGAAGTAACGCAGTTACATATTGACACATTTTACACACAATGAATTGAAAATTGATACGTTCTTTTATTTGTTTTTAAGCTTGTTTTGGGGGGAATAAATGGGAAAGAGGGGGACTTTCTCCAGCCAATAATTTTATCAGTTGTAGCAAAAGTTTGTGGTTCAAAGGGTGCCCGATTGGGTCACGTTTAGTGGATGTTGTGTCCATTCGTTCACTGCCATAGGATAAATAACAGTATCAGCATTTAGAAACAGAAACCTTGTGTGATGCTATCAGTTTTAATTTCTTTCTTGTACTAGTGAGCAGTTGTTTATTTCCTCATTAAAGGTAAAGCATGGTGGGTGAATCTTTGATGTGTGAAGGCAGAAGCCTTGCTATTATCTAAGGCAGCATATTTGCAGCTGCGTGGGCAGGGCATCTTACACAAACATGCGTTTGAGTCTGCCCAGGCAGCTGCTGAGTGACCTTGCTTCTCCTTCCCCATTAAATATCAGACAGTGGCGTTAACCGCAGTGGAGAGGCTGCATAAGCTCCCACTCACTTTCAAAACCCCAGTTCTCGATAGTGTGGAAGAGCTGAATCAAGTAGCCCAAATTATGCTTCTTATTCATCATGTGGACCAGTAACAGAGCTTCAGTGAAGGACGTCATAGTCAAATGGTTTTTTGTTCCATCCTTTTGCAACAAGATAGTTAAAGCAGGTAAAGGGTCAGTTCACTGGGGGGAAAAAAAGAGAAATCTGCCTCTGAACGTTCTGATGCCAAAACAATTTAGTAGAGGTGAATGGAATATCACATCATAAAACCCCCCCCACTAAAAAACATCCACAGACCTCACTGTAAACACTTGGAACTACTTTCTACAGATGACAAAGTTCCTGATTAAATCAATGCTGTGGAAATAGACGTTAAACTCGCTTTATGTGAGATTTTATGGTACAGGTTGTTTTTATTACAGGTTTTTAAAAAAAAATTCAATTTAGGATAAGGTAAATATTTCCTCACCCTCATCTTTTCACACCACAACAGGATGTGGAAGCAGTAAACGCTTGCAAAAACTACTCAGTCTTACTGCTTACAGCCGGAGCCTTGAACAGGTCATGAATTATTCAGTCTGTCATAACTGTGATTTCAAAATCTGGAAAGTTTAAAGGTCCCATTTTACTCACATTTCAGCGTTTTGTGAAGTTGTTTTTCATTGCACCAAGTGTGCCTCATTATTTATTTTATTTATTTTTTCAAATTGGTGGAAATCCTGCTGTGCACAGGGTTTACAGAAGGTGCAGTTCCTACCAGGTACAAACACCAGTAACATGAGCGAATTTGAATATGTCAATATATTTAGAGTGCAATAACTGCTGAATCGAAATCATTCTTGCTTTTGACATCACTTTACATGTCCGTGATCACATTTATATATACAAAGGTTTTAAGTGTAATTATGTTATTAAGCATGATGAATATGATAATGAGCAAAAATCCAAAATAAACACCCTGTTGTCTTACACATTATGGTTTAGTTGAAACACTATATTCCTAGAAACAACGATCTTTATAAAACCGTAAATCACCAAAATGCTTGGCTGAAATAAGGTTTTGACTGATTATCATATGTAAGGCCTTCTGGCAGTCTCAAGCAGCGGGAAAGAATTGAATTCAAATCTTACAGCGTTAATGTATAAATGTATGTTTAGTGTTTTACCAAAATTGCCCCCAGTAATTGGAACAAGGGTAAAACAATGCTCCTTGCTGCAGAGTAAGTCATCTAAGCCAGGCCTCTGAATAATGCATGTTACGGATGACTCTGCTGTGTGTATGCTTGGGAGGGTTTGATGATGGCGATGACACTTGTCACATGTCCTCTGTGGGAGTCTTAGGGGCCCTTTCTGGTCTGAGCTGCGGATGTAATCTCTTCTTGTTTTAATAGAGTGGCTGAATGATTCTGGCTGTCCAGGTTCTGGAAGTAAAAATCTTGTTCATTTCCTAAACCATGTTAGATGGCTGACTTCCAAGACTTTAATGTACATGAAACTCCCCCAGTTCAATCAAAAATTATCCTGTCAATACGATGAGAAGCTTTCTGAAAATAATGATTTAGTATCTCAAAATAATGAGAAACTTTCTCAATATTGTTTCAAGGATAAAACACGAGATGCTATTTTTGCCAAAAATAAAGTTGGAAAAGAGGCTATGATGATCCCTGGTAACTGGATGTCTCCTTCATTAAAAAAGCAGAATATCAAGTTATAAATGGCCAGTCTGGTGTGTGTAGAGGTCTGTATGGTTGTACTGTAGCACCCTGGGGTCGTTTCCAGTAAACACAGTGAATCGCTTTGTGCAATGGCACTGCCTTCTGGCGCGGCACTTAAGGTTACGTTTTAAGTGTATTACATTTATTTAGCACTTTAAAAAAGCAAACAGGTTTTGCATCAAAGTGATTCACAAAGACACATATACATTTATACACATACAGGCATAAAATATCTGTGATAAACAGATGTTGTGGAAATAAAGCAGGATTAAAGCCAGAGGATGTAAGTGGTTCTTAAAGTGCCTCTTAAAACCATCAACAGACTCAGCCTGTCTAATGGTCTCCGGCAGGCTATTGCAGAGCTGAGGAGCTGCTATGGAAAAAGCTCTGTCCTTGGCCTTTTTTCCCCCACAAATGAGGCACATGCCAACATGCCATGGTGGAAGGATCTGAGGGGTCTAGTGGTGCTGTAAGGTGCGAGAAGTTCTCAGATATGTCGGGGCGAGACCATGGAGAGATTTGTAGACCATTAGAGGGGTTTTGAAGTTTATCCTGAAATTTACTGAGAGCCAGTGTAAGGATGCAAGGGTATGGGGTGATGTGGTCTCATTTCTTGGACCTTGTTAATAACCGGGCAGCAGCGTTTTGAATTAGTTGTAAACGGGAAATGGTAGCCTGAGAGATGCCTAGGTAGAGGGAATTTCACTAGTCCTGCCTGGATGATTTTAATGCATGAATGACTCTTTCTAGATCAGAGGGTGATAGGAAATGTCTAATTTTGGATATGGTTCTGATTTGGAAGAAGCTGGACCTGACAACGGAATTTACCTACCTGTTGAAACTTAGATCAGCATCAAATGTGACACTCAGATTCTTAGCATGTGGTCTGATGTAGGCGGGAAGGTAATGGATTAGGATCTCGGTTTTGTCCTAATTTAGCTGAAAGCAATTATGACCCAACCAGTCTTTAATATCTTGTCGAAAGTTTTGTAGTCGAGTTGGCCTGATTTTGGGAATTGAGGGGGAGCTAGATGTGCATAGCCATGGAAAGAGTGAGTTTAGATGATTTTTCTCAATGGGAGTATGTACAGACAGAAAAGAAGTGAACCTAAAATGGAACCCTGTGGAACCCCACATGAAATATTTGCAGGTGTGGAAGATGAGCTGCCAATGGAAACAGTGAACTGTCTGTTTGAAATGTAAGAATGGAACCAATCAAGGGCAGAAGCAGAAGCAGAAGTGTGACCCAGTGTGTCAAGCAATCGAGAAGTATTGTGTGGTCGACAGTGTCAAATGCTGCACTAAGATCTCAAAGAATTAAGAGAGCGATTACTAGCATCTGCAGCACAGAGGAGGTCATTTGTCACTCTTAGGAGAGCTATCTTTGTGCTGTGATGCTTACGGAACACTGGATTTTCTCATATTATTTTGGTTTAAAAATGGACAGCATCTGATTTAAAAACAACCTTTAACCATATTATCACATTATTTTCAGTGCCGATTTTGGATGGAGAGTGTTTAAGTGAAATAATTTATCCATTTGTGTCTGCCTTGCTTTGTCTCTCCCACTTTCTTCTGTTGCTTTGGAACATAAGAGGAAAGAACGCATAGGCCTATGAAAAATTTCTCATTATTTTGAAATGTCATTATTTGGATACAAAGTCATTATTTTGAGAAGGTTTTTCATTATTTTCCAATACCAAGTCATTATTTTGAGAAATGTTATCATAATGACATACAGGAACTTTTTTTCATCACATTGGTCAAGGTGTCTTTATTAGTACAAATTTACCCTCGGGTAACAAATGGGCTTCCACAGATGGTTCTGTGTTTAGTTTGCAATGAAAAACGTTTTTAATTTGCTAAAGGTCTGATTTGCACCTCTGACTGGTGTTGGCGTCTTCTCCATATCAGTGGCAGCTGAGGCTTATAGTTACTATAGTAGCAAATTAACCACAAAAAAAACAATAGTGGCTATACCATAGACATCTTTGATAAATTGTCCAGGAGGCTTGTATGTTATGTTGAGGTACATTTGAGGTTATCATTAAAATAAAATATAAAACCCAAATGTGGAAAGTGACACAGTCCTCACTAAAATAAAAGACAGCATTAGTCATTTGTTCAAATTTTTAACTGACATGGGCCTCTTTTTGGTTGTGCAAGTAATGACTCTTGTCTGACAGAAACAAACGTGAAAATAACATGATGGTTGGGCATAGAAACAGTATGTCATTTTCACTCTGACATGAGACACCAATGGTTGCATTTAGTTTCCATTGCCAACATTGGGTTTCCACCCGCCCCCCTAACCTTAACCAAGTAGTTTTGTGCCTAAACCTAACCAAACCTTAATCATCGTGGTGGGAGGCCAGAGAACGCTCGTATGAATAATTTTTGTAAAGGTCCTTTGTAACGGATTTGAAATGCACTTATACATGATGATGATTCACATTGGAAAGCATTCATTTGATTTGGAAGACAATGACTTAATGGCCTATTTTGTCATAAAGTTTGAAGGACTTCTGGCAGACAATACAATGGGAGAAATTACTTCCACTATTTTGCTGCTTGTATGGAAATTGAGATAGAAAGCAGTTTTGCATTTTTGTTATTTATTTATTTATTTATTTATATAGCGTTTACTTCTAGACCATGCGTTTTACTCAGTTTTGGATAAATGAACAAAGCATTTGGAGAAAATGAGAAGAAGAAGAGGAGACCAGACTGATTGTGATCTCTGCATGAGGTAAACTTGAGCTGTGTGAAACAGTAGTAGTGTGCGTCACAACTGTTTCCCCAGATGAAATATATATGGGACATAATGCATATTGCATCACTTGGGATGCCTTACCCCGTTGTTTTCAACTGCTGTGTAAATACCTGACAGGAAACGGTCAACCTTGACTGAGTTTGAGACTGTGGTGAGCACTTCATGCCGAGCCTCTAAAACTTTCATGATCCTCGGTTAGTGTGTGTGTGTGTGTGTGTGTATGAGAGACAGAGATAAAGGATTAAAAGAATGACAGAGAGATAAGGAATGAACAGACGAAAAGTGGTGTTCTTTACCATCCGTCATCTCTCAGCAGCATTCACATGCTGTTGGAGAAATCAACTCCCCTGACACAGCACAGGGCCGATGTTTACTGAGATCACCATTAAAAACGAAGAGGAGAATGAATGATTCAAACCACTGCAGCAAAGTCTGCAGTATCTGCTGCTCTCTTGGCTCCCAAGGATTTCTGCTCTCACTACCGCCTCGCCTTCTGCTCATCTACACCTCCATCTTTATTTTATTCTACTCTCTTTTTCCATTTGCTCTCCACCTAACCAAGCAAACCATCGCACCTCCTACTCTCACTATGCCTGCTGCTCACACACTCCTCTCATGCAGCACACAGCCGTCCTCTTCTGAAACCTACCTACCCCTGATCTGTGTTTAACAAGTTAACTCATTTAACTTTTCCTGTGGATGTAGGTGTTCTAATTTCTACTGTGTGTTTCTCTGAGTTTTGTTTGGATCATTGATTCACATGCACTGTAGTGATATGATTATCATCCAGTACTGATCCGGACAGATAGCTTTTCCAGGGATTAAAGTTTTGTTCTCACTTGTAGTTTTGGTTGCCTTATTTAGTGCCCACAATAATATATTACAAACTAACCATGTAGTTTTATTTCTGCTGGAGAAACCTGAGCACTTAGCCATGTACACAGAAAGGACAAATGTTGGAACAAATTCACAAATTTCTGTTGTATGCCATTAATTTTTGTCTACAATGGTGATCAGAGGGCTGCTAAATATGTCTTATCCTTTTTGGGAATGGTGGGAGGTAAATCTGATTACTGACCCAAACCACCTGGCTGCCGAAGTCAGATGTTTCAGAGACAAAATCTTATTCATTCATGGTAGCCAACATTTAGCCCAAAGACATTCATTCAGAACTTCACAGTTTTGCCTTTCGTCTCTTTTTTTTTTTTGTGTGAAACTAAATCAATACCTTGAATTCAATAAACCAACTTCTTTACAAATACCTTAACCCTTGAGAGACATTTTGTCCCTGAAGTCTTCTCAGGCAGCTTTTAGGTGGTTCTATCACTCCTATAGTAACAATATTTATTCACAAAGCACTTTTGAAAGTTGACGTTGCCATGTGCCACAAAGGCAGCAGTCAAGAAAACAGACATATTTAAGGAAAAAAATACACATTTACATTTAACAGAAGCTTTTATCCAAAGCGACTTACATTTGAGAACATTCACAAACCGAAGGCGCAGCTTCGGGAGCATTTTGGGGTTCAGTATCTTGCTCAAGGATACTTCGACGCACGGCTGGGCGATTGAACCACTGACCTTCCGATTGGCGGGCAACCATTCTGCCACCAAGCCACAGCCACCCCACAGTTCAAATAAAATTAAAATCAGCATAAGCTCTCCGATAAAATAAAGTTTTAAGAAGAGACTTAGGAAATCAGCCGACCTGATTTCCTCGGGTAGGCTGTTCCAGAGCTTCGTGGGCCCTGATTGCAAACGTTCCGTCCCTTTTGGTTTTCAGCTGGGAATCTGTCCGAGGATTTCAAAGTACATGCCAGTGTGTACGGTACTAAGAGGTCAGAGGTATAGCAGGGAGAGAGGACATGAAGTGCCTTTTAAAATAATCAGTAAAATCTTAAAATCCATTCTAAAACATACTGGGAGGCAGTGTAAAGAGGCTGAAACAGGAGTGATGTGATCACGTTCCTTGGTTCTGGTTAAAAGCCTGGCAGCTGAGTTCTGTACAATCTGAAGTCGATCAATAGATTTTTGCTTCAGGCAAGTAAAAAGGCTGTTGCAGTAATCCAGGCGTGATGAAAGGAAGGCGTGTAAAATGATCTCTCTCTGAGTATTTAAAAGTCTAGATAGATCTTGTTTTCAACACATGATAAGCCCCATCATATCAAATGTTAGCAAACAGTTTCTGACTTTCTACCGAAGTTGATTCATCAATAACATAATGGTCTGTCTCAAACGAGCCAGTGCAGCCTTTGGTCAAAGTAGGGCACCATAATCGCAAGAGACTGACTTTTACCCAAACACACAGTGATTTTGTGAAAACATCGCATTTTCACACTTAAATTCCCCACAAATCTGTCTTTTTAATTAACTGAAATTAACTATGACATTTCAGTTCCACTTTAAACCAGAACCAAACCTACAGTAAATTAGACAACATTCTGACAGCTTCTTAAACACTGATTCAATGACATTTAGCCAGCAGGGGGTTATCAGTGGAATCATAATAAAGCAACATAATGTAAACACGACATCCAATGTTATGCCTTAACCTGATTACTGACAGTAATCAGTTTTTTTATGAGCATGAAAGTGTATTGCATTTTCTTCTACCTCACCGGCAAAATCAAGCAGCATTCGACCCACCGTGAATAGAGCATTTTGGAAAAATGTCACATCGCAGTGAGAGCGAGCGATACAAGATGATGGCACTTCCAATGGTAACAGCCTCCTCTGACCACTCACAGCCATGGAGCTCATTAAAGGTTCAGGCTTGCCGCTTTTCTTATCAGTTCTGTCCTCTGAGAAAAACCCTCAGGCCCAAATAGAGATTCAGTTCAAGCTATAAACCGGCCGCATTCACACCAAGCACACTTGTTGAAGTTCACTCGAAATCTGAAATGCTTTCTCCTTCAGCCCCGCTTGATTCGAGCAGAAGACAACAAAAGCAGTCCAGCTCAGGTTTCAGCAAATCGGCTGCAAAAAGTGAGCCTCTCTCCTTGAAGAGAACTACTTCACAGTCAGTGCAGCAACATGATCCATCCCTCTGGTCTATAAAAGTTGAAGTTAAAACAAAAACCTATTAGTGCTCTTGTATAGTGCATTCCTTGTGATGAGGGGAGATTGTTGGAGTTGACAAAAAAAGTACATTTTTAAAACCTTTTTGGTGTGGCTCTTATTCATCAAACTTGAATAAGATCTCTGACTGTAAGACAACAGCAGAAACAACAACAATAATAATAAAAATGACAATAAAGATGAGGATAATCATAATATTTGTGCACACTGAATCCTGCCACAGAAAAGTCAACTCATTCGGTGGCTTTTGTTAATGTTGTTACATTGAAATCTGCTGATTTCCTATATATTTGCATTAGAGATGATTGTATTTTGAGAATGTAAAAGACCAGCTCTGTGCTCTGGTACAAAGAATAATATTTACTTTGACTTTTTTGTTTATTATTCCTATGTACTTGTCATTGCATAAATTATGTTCGCCTTGCAGTTAGGTTTAGAAACGTATTATTTAATACTTATCAGATTTTGCATGTAGAAATACCATACTTAAAATCTAGAGGTGCTTGAAGTAAGTAAGTGTATGCTTATTCTCTATTGCACAGAGTGAATGCATGTCCTTTTGTCCTGTGTGATATCTCAAGGGTCTAATATATCTGCAAACATCTGCTTCTGCAGCAGGTACAAAAGGTGATTGGTGAGCAATGGATTCATTCACTACAAGAGCGACGAATGAATGCTGTCTGATAGCTGATGCACCTTAAGCTGCCAAAAATGCCAGAAAAAGAATAACTTATGCACTGTAGCAGTTTTGTACGATCATAGTTACACGAACATCAGGTTAGCTAGCTAACTAACACTATTCATAAACTCGAACACATGGATGAAAGACTGGAAGACCTTTTCCTGTTGCTTTAATGAGATAGGGAGAACACGGACTGTACAACAAGAGAGCAACAGCAATTTTCAGTGTAGCTTTAGCCGCTGTTACCGCACTTGGGAGGAGTAAACATTACGGATGTGTCTGGGAAAGATGGGCTCTTTTAAACATTTTCAACATCCGGCTAGAACGTGTTTCGTCTCGAATGCTTTTTGGTGGCATTTGCACTTAGTGGTCATTTAGCCATGTAGTCATTTAGTAATGGAGAGTTGTTGGCACCCAACACAGCTGAGAACAAAAAGGACAAAAATGATCTCAGTAGTTGCCTCACCCACTTAAAATAGCATGTGTAATAAATAAATGAATCATGGACTGGTGCATCGTATTCTTGAGTCTATAGCTAAATCTGATCAGCCTGTAATCAAATCACTGCTCATTCATTAATGCGATAATGGTTCATGAATCACACGTGGACGATGATGTCACATCTCTGCCAGCGCTTCACCCTGCGCTCCTTTGCTGAAGATTTGATAAACGAGAGACCTTGTTTGAAGAAGCAGATGGGTCCCCTGTGACTCTCCTAGCTGACTCGAGCTCTCAAAGCTACATGAGAAGAATATGGCTACATACCAAACAGATTCAGTCCAACCGGCTGTATAACATTCCTCTGACGCTCGGCTGTCCTGGAGAGCAGCAGAGGTAATCCCTCCGTTCGGTCCTCATTATCCAACAATGCTAAATGGATTTGTCGGTTGTTATAGCACCTAACAATCACCCAGTGCAGACATGGGCAGGCATGTACATTTTAGAGAAATGTGAAATGCACATTCTAGTGTATAAATCAAGCTGCCCCAGGCATACCAGGCGTAGTGAAATTGCCCTTTCTTTTTCAAAAATGGCATACATTTAGCTTTGTTCCCCATCATTATGCATGTTTGCTTACACATAGTCATTTTTGTTATTTCCCTCAATTTGCTGGTTGGAACTTGATTTAAAAAAAAAAAAGAACAAATGTAAGTAGTCTTTTTTTATTTATGCATCATACATCGCTGGGATTGAATGTTTGTTTGTTCTCTGCCTTTGGTTTTAGTTCTTCCCCTAAAGAGTTCATTGTGCTGTGCTACCTCTGCTGTGTCATTTTCATCGCCAAGTAATGAGAATGTGACATGTCGACAGACTCTCTGATTTGAAGACAGTATGAAATTACACAGTGGTACCCCAAAGAAAGAAAGTTGGGATATTTTTTGTTGTTTTTTTTTTTTTGCTTAGCCATGCCGAAGGCTTGAGAAAACGTGGCAGTGATGTGTTTGAAATGAGTTCCTCTTTGATCCTGCGACGTTCTGGTGCTCTGACTCACTCAGAGAGGTCGACATGGGACAGGTGCCAGTTTCGTGACCCAGTAATGGCATGTAGAATCATCTGTGGCGAGGGTACGAATGGTAAAGGGAGGACCAATCTGTGTTCGGGTGAGGGGGAATGGGTTACTCCGCTATTTTAGATACCAACCTACTTAAAATAGTGACGTTACAAACAGTAGAGTTGGTATACCGACAAAGTTGTTGCCATGGAGTCAGTAAGTTAGCTGTGAGCTTTCACCTCAGCCCCATTTAGGGGCTTTAGCCTAAAGTCGTTTGCATTTTGGCTAATCTGTACCATAGAAAATCATGCTGAATTAGTTACTTGGACTAGTTCCTGTTTTGACTGTAACCATTAATGTACAGATAACAAACTGGAGTATTTTTGATACAAAAGAAAAAGTTGCAAGGGGTGTTTCTTTTTATGTGATTTTTTTTAAATGGATTTATATATTATTTTCCTCAACGCACAGGACAGAGCAAGTTCACCTGATCTGATTCTAGCAGTACGTGTATGACATCTAGGCTTTTCAGTTTGACTGATTTATGGCCCCGAGTAGAAGGGGTGTGATTTTTGGCTCAAAGTGCATCAATTGTGTGCTAGCTCTTTTCATGTCTTTCCTCCAGTTTCAATTGTAGTTTTGGAATTCTCATGGAGAGGGGAGTAGAAGGAAAGGAAACCTGATTTACAGGATAGTGTGGTGAATGGTGAGAGACGAAGAAAGGCTTTTTAAGAGTGAGGAATTGGGAGAGATTGATGAGATCACGTACACGGATGAGAGAAATGGAGTGAGAGTCGTGAGCTTTAAAGGTAGCAGCATGCATTAAATTCAGTCAGCGGGAGGCTGTTGTCGGGTGTTTCATCTGGAAACAATGAAGCAGGTCTGAATGAGGCTGCAGGCTGAGGGGGGAACCTCCTGTGATCAATAATGTGTCTGGTTGGTCTAGGCCTGGCAGGGGAGAGATTTAAAGAGAAGGGAGCGCTCCCCTCCTCTGGGAGGTGTTTAATCCTCTGAGATGTAACATCAAAGTCCAACAGACCATTCTATTAAGGTACGAGACACACTCACAAAGTGCGGAGGCCTAATCTGGTTCAGGAAAAAGACCTGAAACACACCAGGATTAGTGCTGAGGAGGATACACAGTGGGAAGATTGGACAGGGTGTTCTTTATTCTTACCCTTTGCTTTTATTTTGTCCTTTTAGGGCTGTTAAAAATACATTTTCATGTGAACAAACATGATTTGGATATTCATTTGAAATTTCCCCCCAAAAGACCCTTTGTACTGTAGAATTAAAGCTCCGCTAATCAATATTTTTTCTATTAACGTTGAATGAAATGACTGTGTAATGTGAAAGGGACACTCCCAAACCTCTATTTATCTGCTCTTTGGTCACGTTTACATTGCCTTTCTGCCACCAACTAGTGACGTGGGACATTGCAAGAACCCAAGGGACAGTATCCCGCCCTTTTCTTTTGATAGACATGGACAAACTTTGCGGTAAATGCCATTTCAAGACCTCAAACAATGTGATCTTCTTTTGGTTTTTAGCGATTAAGTTAGTGAGTATTCTCCATATGTTTTATTGCTAATGCAAAAAATAGAAACAAATAGTGCATTATAGAATCTAACCTGTGATGGAGTATGTATTTTTGGGATTTCATTTGACATAATCTAACCCAGGTGCCTACAATATTAATATAGTATCGGAGGTAACAAATCTGTAGCGCTGGACAAAACTTGTTTTCTTTCACTATTCACCCTGAGACGGGGGGGGGGGTGTCTCAAAAGAGTTTTACTCTTATCCTCTGTTGCTTCACCTTTATTACCTCCTCTCTCCTGCCTCCCATCACCAGAGGCTGAAGCTGGTTTTTCGCTCCCGGTTTTTGTTGTACAACATTCAAGGATGAAGTGTTCATATCTGAGCATTCCTGTGTATTCTCATAATATCTGACCCGGGGCTTTCTTTGCGTGAGCTCATGTTACAACTCGCTGAAAAAGACTTGTACCTGTGTTGTTGGTTTTTTTTTCCCATGCCAGGAGGTTAGCTTAGCAACTGTACTCAGTTTTTTATTTTATTTTATTTTAGTCTAAAGCTCTTGTTCTGCTCCAGTCTGGTGTGTGTTCATTTACACGCATGTAAACAAACACACACACAGATGACTTGAAATCCCACAACCCCGTTTGTGTCACTGTGTTGCTGCCAAGGTACAGCCACCCTCCCTCCGACAGCTGCTTGCCTGATTCTGCCTCTGTAATCATCACCTACTGTAATCGTACGCTGTGCTACATATACACGCACATGCAATCACACATACACAGAACACACTGATCACACATCATCATCCTCGTCTTCCACGTGAGTAGCGTGATATTTGCTTCTGCAGCAGGAGCTGGAGCACATCTGACAGCGTCCTCGCCCGTCCTGCCCCCCTCCCCCTGCTCTGCCGCTGCTCAGTGGCTATATAAGATATTTATAAGCATTTTGATAGTTTTCTTCCACTCTCTATCATCCGAGATGAATGCTGTCATGTCGGATTACTCCAGGAGCCATGCCTCTGCTCTCCTGCTATTCACTGAATGCACTGGCCCACTGGCACGTTTCTGTTTAGACCCACATAGGGTTCGTTCTGAATTATTAATCGTATTCATGTCATTAACCAGCTCACGCAGCCTCCCAGGCCAAGGACCCCTGGCTTGACATGAAATGGAAAGAGCAAGGCACTGATTATATTCTCAGCAGATGGGTTAAACCCTCTGCTGCACTGCAAAAAAAAAAATAAATAAAAAAATTCTAAAAAACAACCAGTTAAAAATTCAGCTTGAAACGACATCAATGTGTACAGCATTATTTAACACATTATGTAAGAGATAACAGCATTCACCACACACAGAGCTTCACATCAGGGTCTTAATTCATCCTCTGGAGGTTTATTTTGGAATAATGACCACTGATAATATGACGTCTTGATGATGCCTAAATGACTCCATTCATATACACGTGTAGATAGTATCTGATCCAAAATGACGTATAAATGAGGTACAATCCAAGCCCAAGGAGGAGCCTTAGCGTCCATGCTTATACTGTTTCAGAACTGGAAACATAGCGGGCAAACTCAAGCTGCGAGCAGGCTTTAAGGTCACTGAGGCCTACAAAGACCAGATACCAGTGTGAAAATCCACTCTCATATTACCAAGTGTAAACTATGCTGAGGAAGGGGAGTGAATAAAGAATTTAATAAGAGGGACATGAACTTCAGGTGAACTGTAGCTCTGAATTCAAACTGATGCACTTTATAAAAAAAAAAAATACAATAATTCTCACTCGTATTCACCGTTCATTGTTATTTCTCCCTCTCACTTGTGTGACATTGATAAAGTCATAAAAACTAAACCTATTGAAAATGATCGTAATAAGAATGAGTGACTTTGATCAGAGGACAAATGATTAGTGTCCAAAACAGGCCCAGACTGGAAAGGACACGGCCACTACTGAAACTAATTTGAAAAGTACAAGACTTACCGCCATGCTAGCGGCTCTGTGGGGCTGTACTTTGACACAGCGGTGCGTTGAGCTGAATGCTAACATCAGCATGCTAACACATTCACAGTGACAATGTTCACATGCTGATATTTAGCAGGCAATGTGGTAATATATTACTGTATTACCATTAGTTAATGTGTTAGCATGCTAAGATTTGCTAATTAGCCATTAGCTAAATACAATATAGCTGAGGCTGATGTGAATGTCATTAGTTGAGCAAGTATTTGGTCATAAACTAAAGCATTTTGACCTGATGATGGCGCTAGATGGAAAGTGAATAGTTCACCAAAGTTATAGCAATTCATTCAGAGGGAGACATGAATATGTCCTGCGTGTCTGTATACATTTTCATGGCAATCCATCCAATAGTTTTTCAGTCATTTCAGTCTGGCATTGCCATCCATAGAGCCATGCAGCTAGAGAGTGGCTAAAAATGAAAGTAAAAAACAAAAAGTAGTTTTGCCTCATGCTGTCACTTGTAGTTTTTGATTAGAAGTGCATTAAAAAACCGAATTTGTTATATGATCGGATGTGAGCCAGCAGTCTGTTAATTGAAAAATAACCAAATGACAATGGAGTCCTACACAATAAGCGTGTTTACCGATGGTAACACTTGTGCGGTGTGAGTTCATTAATGCAACTGCTCATGTGCAAAACGGAACAGCGTGCAATGAGCTTGCTGCTTTTCCCCTGTTCCCGTGACTCTCTCCCACACAGAGACACACGGCGCTGGTGCACATAGAAAATGGGTTTTGCCAGTGACAATAAGAGATGAATGGAGAAGTGCTCAGAGTAAATGAGGTGATTTCCATGATGAAATAGAGCGATAAAAAGGCAGAGGAGAGATCACTTTTCCTCTCCCCTTCTCTCTCTTTGCCTCTCCTCTGCTTTGTTGGTCGCCTATTCATCATGACATCACAGTGATGGAGAACACACACACACACACACACACACACACACACGCATTCAGTAGATGAAGTGGAAACAGACTGCTGAACTGAAATCATCGAGAGGAAGGCAGGTTGAAGTTCTGTGCTCAAGTCTGCCTGATACTGTATCCCACCCGTAGGTGACCTTGAAGTGAAGAGGGTGATGTCACTCTGGAGTGTTGAGCAGCAAACCATTGTGTCAGCCTGCATGGATAAGATCTGGCTCTGATCTCCTGAGGATTGAAATAAGCCAGCAAGGAATTATTTAGTGGACAAAGGCAGGTGCAAGGACAAATCCAAGAGTACTGATGTTAATTTACAGTACCTGTGTGAAAGTCATTTTTGCCCTGCTAGGTGAGAGGCTGAAGGGCTTCACTGTCCGTGGGTTGATTGAGCTATCCAAAGCTTTGGTCCATTTTGGTTACTACTGATCAGATAACCAATGCAACCGCAGGGGGGCACAAGCCAGTGTCTTCATGTGCCAGTCCCAAGTCTGGATAAATGCAGAGGGTTGTGTCAGGAAGGGCATCCGACGTAAAACACATGCCAAATTAAAAATGCGAATCATGACAATGACTTCCATACCGGATCGGTCAGGGCCCGGGTTAACATCGACCGCCACCGGTGCTGTTGACCTACAGGGTACCGGTGGAAATTGGACTACTGTTGGTCGAAGAACAGGGTTAGATGGAGGCACATGATTCGCTGTGGCAACCCCTGAAAGGGAACAGCCGAAATGAAAAGAAGAAGACTGATCAGAGAACCATGACATTTGGTGCAGATATTCATTGTCGAAGGAGGATGAATTTGAAAGATTTCAAAAACTGTATCACAAAAACTAACAACAGATTGGAGAAGTTATTTTCAGTTGATAATCATAGACCTCAGAAGATAAATACCAATGTGTTGGTCATGACTTGGCCATTCCTCTTAAGCCAACATCAGACCAAAATTCCCACCTGTACACAAGTACAATCTATGCCAAATGGACAGATTTACTTAACTTATTTATGGACATCTGAGGATGAACCTTATTGACTGTGGTGACGTCTCGATCTTTCATCTGTCAACACCAAAAAAAGGCCCAAATTTGCCCTTAATACATGTTATGTTATACATAACATCTTAAGTAACAAATAACAGCATTGCCGTAAAAGGTTTCTGTACCTCTTTTAGATCTGAAATGATTGGTCAACCTTTCAATTAATCTATGGACAGAAAAATAAATGTTTTGATAACTGACTGATCATGTCAGTCTTTTATCCAGTAAAAATGCTGAACGTTCACTGGCTCGCACCTTCTAAAATGTAAGGATTTGCAGGTTTGTTTGTTTTTTTTAAACAAAGCAAGCACTTTCAAGACATAACATTTGGGCTCTGAGAACTTGTGGTGGGCATTCGACTGAAAAAATCATGACTCGCTTGAGTGATAACGTAGTTGATAACTTGCTGCAGCCTTAGTTTATTCATCGTGTCGAGAACATGACCCCTATTGATGCTGGTGATCCCTCAGCCTTTCGCTATGCTATTTGCATAGTACTTATTGCGAAATGTACGTAGGCTAATTGCCATTAAAGCACACTCAAGCTCTTTAGAAGAACCCATTCGAATTCAGTGTTTCCATGTTCCACCTGTTCTGTAATGGCAACCTGAGGTCAAACGTGACAGATTCGTGTTCTTAGAATAGCAAAATCATCAGTATGTTGTTCTTCTTGCAGGATCTCAACATTGTAACTTCTTGGCTACTGCTGGGCTTCAATATTTTAGCAGTTGTCACACTTGTTTTTTTTTTCTTTGAGTCTGAATCTGAGTTTGACTGCTTATTTGCTATCCACAGCCCACTACATCATTTTGCCAGGAAATGCAGCTGTTTACCTTTGTTGCCTAAAAAAAACCAGATTGACACCCTGATTGTTGTACTCGGGGAAAAATGGAGGACAATGTATGGCCAGGTGGACCCACGTTATTACAACTGAAGGGGGCGCGACCAACCATATGGGCTGCAAATAACTGAAACATGAGTGCCCCTCTTCTACTACCCTCCCAGGAAAAACCTATTGTCTGCATTAACTGTTTATAATTCTGTTGGGACTCAACAGATGAGTTCAATCATGTGGGTCATTTTTTTACTGAAATTTTTTTTAATTTTCTTAAGACAACACACATGTACAATATCACCAAACCAGAAACTATACAGGATAAATAACTCAAACTTCCTAAGCAGTTCCACTGTACTGCTACTTTAAACTCTGTTTACTGCTTTACAATAACCCCCCCCCATTCATGTGGGTAATTTTAATTGAACTTTGTGTTCTTCCCCACGGATTGGGAACGCAACCTCTGGGGTTAGCATAGCTTAGCAGGGTACTTAGCCTAGCTTAAGTACAGGACTGTTTAGTTTACTAATGTACACGTACTGATGTGTTTTCCATCTGTTAGGTTAGTTTGTTATGCTCCACGCAGAGTGTTTGCATGCTAACTAACTCCTTTTTACCTGATAGATCACACAGATGCACACACACACACACACACCTCTGGCCTTACCGCCATTTTTGCATTTCCCTTTGTCAAGCCATGCAGCTACCGCTTAGCCTTACCGCCATTTGAGCTGAGCCGTTCCTTTGCCTGTGCAGGCACACACAGACACACACACGTTCTTTGCTTGACGCCATTTCACGTCCAAGCAGCCAACTTGGACACGCACACAAACACAGACGTCGCTTTGTTTGTAGTTAGCGTATATAGCGTTAGTCTTCGTACTGTTTGTTTGGGCTTTGATTATCTTTTAAAATAAATGTGTGTGTACAATAATGCTGAATGTTGCACAAGAGCGAATCATTTGCCAACCTCCTATATGTTCCAAATCCTTCACCTGCTAGCTATTAATGGTAATTTGTGTTATAGTTATTAATATAATTATTAATCTGAGTTCCAAATTGATAGTTCAGTGTATTTTATTAGACTCAGTCAGTTAACTGGCCATCATTCCCCTTAATATAAAGAGTGGTGCCCGAGGTCTTTATTAATTAAAGTCATTATTTATGATTATCGTTGATAATCGTGATAGCCAAATCTAATTGGTTGCATCTACTCAGTTTGGTGCCCCTTTAATCATGGTAAACCCCAACAATTCTGTAGGCATTTTATTCTCATTTGTCTTGCAAACAGTGCAAGAATACCTCTAATTATTTGAATTTCCGGTGGTGATACAGATTACTCTCTTGCTGTACAGTAAGATATAATATGCCCCCTGCGGCAAATTTGTGGATGGGGATAGTGGACTATATAAATAAAAATGCAGGACTCCGACTGCCAGTGGACCATACCACAGTTCAATTGGATTCCACCTCAAACCACCTCATTTAGGCGGACTCGGATATTTTTTCTTGGGCCATGTCCGATTTTGGAAAACTTTTTCGGTAAACCAGTCCTGTATTGGGACTGAAGTTCCTGTGTGAAAGCGCCTTCAGTGTAATTTTTCTTTACCATCATAGCACTTTCATCAGTATTAGCACTGTGGGAGCACTATATACTGTATACTAAATGTCAAAATGAGTTCAATGTATATTTGTCATTTGACAAATGTTTCATTAGTGAATGTATCCTGGTACCAGTTGTTGAAACTGGTAGAAAGTGTGTAAAGAAACAGGTTCCTTGAGGGCATACTGCAGACTTTAGTCGTTTAAACTACAAGCCTTTATTCTGACAAGCAACACTGGCTGTGATTAGGAGCGTTTGGCAGGTTTGTGATGATGGATGTCAAAACGCTGTCCCCCTCTTTCTCTGATCAAGCGCAACTTGGGGATGAGATACCGGCGTCATGTTTAAGTTTTTAATTCAACAGCTTGTGTTTTACCTGCAGGTTATTTGCTCGAAAGGGATAATTTATATGAATTTTTAACAGCGGAGTGATGTGATTTCCTTCTCGCAAGCAGTACTATATGTTGACAAACATCATGTTCAGCCTACAGAGTTATTCCTCTCTTTCAGGAATATGGTTGAAGACATTAGATCACACTCTATAAAGAATTGAATTGGAATGAGAGTGTCTGGGTTTGGTTCCAGAAGTAAGAAAACCTGAAATTTGCCAAGACAAGGATTGTAGAGTCTTATAAATGATGTGTGATTGCTGTTTTGTACATTTACACTATTTCCCACAAGCCAAAGACCTTAGCAGGTTAAACATCACCAGCTCGACGGACTAAGGCCAGTAGAGTGGCGACCTATGTGTATGCACCAAGCAGAACCTAGATGGATTATGGCTATAAAGATGGAAAGATTAGAAGAGAGTGTAAGTGGATATTATGGATGGACAAGGGCAAAACGTACAGTGGCAGTGAGAGCCAAAGAAACTGCAACTTAATTTGAAAACACAAGCAAATACTGAAAACATCTCCATGACTTTGATAACAGTGACATATCAATTTACAAAACTCATTTACCACTTTGCAACACATAAAGAAATGTGAGTGAATGAATGGACTAGTAATTAGTGAAAGGCTGATGTAACGCTAGGTGTATAGCTAATATATAATAAATGCAATGATATAGGAGCCACGCCATTGCAATGTTGGGGCTCAAATAAAAATGTTTGGTTTATTGTAGAACATCACTGATGAGCAGTCAATGTATTCGGCAGTTTTCAGTGTCCCCCGTAAATTTCAGTTTTGTTCTGTACGACTTGGCACATTTGTGTATTTGCGGCACGTTTCTTTACGTAGTTTTTTTCAATACGAAGAAATGAACCGTTGTTTAACTTTGTTCAAAGCGAGAAGAGTCGGACGTTGTAGTGCGCAGTTTCATGTAGGAACTATCGGTAGAAAGAAAATAGTTCCCACATGGAACTGCTCACAGCAAATCTGTGGATTATCTTGACTAACCGGGTCATAACTTCTGGAAAAGAGACATTGCTGTTGAATTTTTCAAATATGTTTTTTTTATTTGGTGCTCTGAGCACCACAAGCTGAGTGCCACATAGTCCCATTATATAAAACAAAAACAAAAAAAATGCAGACCCCTCTACGGCCTTTACCTCCAAAACTAGGCAACTCACACGAAAACAATCTAAATAGCACTAAAGCTAAGAGGGAAAAGATGTATTTTTGATTTTGGGGTGAACTGTCCCCTGAAATTTAGAGCTAACAGATGGTCAATAGTAGGAATTAATATTTTCAGCAACTCAGTTAATCTAATAGTTAATTACAGTAGTATAGTACTATAGTTAATCCCTTATGGTGCAAAAAATACTGGAAAGGGTTAATTCTGCTTCTGCTGGGGCTCCTCAAGCCCCCACCTCCCCCTCCCTCTCCCTTCCCCCTGCTGTCCATACAATGACAGAACTTCCTTCCCTTAATATTGAAAGAGAGTTGTCACCTCCTATCATTAATCTCTGTCTGCCGCCCTGAGCTCTGTGCCCTTGTAGAAAGGTCTCACACATGCTAACACACACTCTTGTGCACACACGCACTACGTCATACACTTCCCCACCACTCTCTTGCTCCCTGGTAAAGTCCTATAGTGTACAACTTGTGGAACATGAAAAAAAGATGAGCGAAATGGCTGACCTGGCACTCGGGTGAGTGCACCCTGCCCGTATCGCCCTGCCCTGCCCAGTGACAACCCCTCTCACCGGGGGCGACAAGAGTTCACTGCTGGGGGTAAGGACAGAGGACAGGACAGGACTTGGAGCAGCTAAAATAACACACAAGAGCTACAGAACAAAAAGCAGGGACAACACTGAATATAATATCACTGAACACTGATTGTACCCTTATATTTACCTCAAGTGCTTCCTAGAGGTCTGTTTTCAGGCTTTTGCTTAGGGCCCAGCATATGTTTGAATGTGTCTATTAACAAATAAATAAATTGATGTACCACAAAATTGCCATTTTCAGCTTAGTATAACTTCAGTGTTATACAGTACTATGTTAAAGATGCAGGCTACTTATCAATCTGCTCAGAAATACTCTAATGAAATGGGGACCAGTTGTCTCACAACTGTTTCATGTTGTTCTGTAAAGTTGCAAAAGTGGACGATCCTGAGGCAAAAGACCTGGGATAGCTTGTTAGTGACCTCTGCCCAGAAGGACTGGGTTGAACTGGTAAACAGAGAACATGGAAATATACGCGGACAATGAGTTTGGCATTTATTATCAGCCCTGGGCAGTTAACGTGACAGGGATCTACTCTGGAAGTTTTTACTTAATTCTTCAACTCAGCCATTGCTAAAGACAGCCCAAGGTTGGACAATTGAAAGTGGTTCGATGTGTCCTCTCTCACGGTGGTGGAACAATCGGCACATTGTTTGTGTCCACCAAATGTCATCTGCTTCTCAGTTTGTCCTCATTTCACAAAATCTAGTGAGACTGTTTTCTCCTTGCCAGGACAGAAACAGCAGACCTCACTCACACACATTAAATGATGGCTGACTATATAAAGGATGTCACTGCCGATTGAGAGCAAATTTGTTTCCAGACACACTTGCAGCTTGTCTCCATCCCACCGTCGCTGGCATTTAATTGCACTTGATTTTTAAGCGCTGGAGCAGATCACATTACAAGTGGCTCTTCCTCCTGTTTGTGCTGGCGGCGTATTCCATTATACGCTCCTCATTTCCCTAGCTGTCCTTCAGACTGCGTTGAATGTCAGCTGCTCGGGGCATGGAGATTCTGTATCAATTATAAGAGCTGAGGCGGCTACAGTGAATCAGGAGCTGATAGCATCAGTGCAGGCGGAGAAGGGAAGGAGGGCGAGCTCAGCGCAGGTAGACAGAGCCGTGGCCAGTGGAAGGACACAGGTAGATGAGCCAAGGCAGACTGCAAGTCACCTCAGGATAAACTAGAAGAGATATTGGAGATTTAGAGAGAGAAGTTAATGAGAAATGTAATGCAGAATATGAAAGGGGTTGTTACTGTTGTACTGAAATTAGTTGGACAGTTGGTATTAATGTCTAGCTGTCCTATAGTAATTATTATTTTACTAAGACAATATTGGTGCTTTAGCCCATTAGCTACATGCGATGCCTAGTTGACATCACTGCTGACCATTTTGACCAAACATCTGGTATGTTTTTAGATTGCCTGTCTCCAGGCGGACATTCAATATTATTTGATTCAATACAGTAAAAAAAATAAAATAAAGGACTACTAGTGTCAGATTACTAATAAATCACAGCGAACATTTTGTTTAATGTATTTTGTTTTTAAAGTTAAGTTAGGAAGTAGGGATCATTTTTGATCACGGAGGCGTCAACATCTGACTTGTTGCTGCAGAAAAGCATTGATTTCACAAGCAGTGCTGGAAAGTCAGACAGGAAAGACAAACATGGATGTTGTGAAAAGAATAGTGTGTTATATGTCTGTTTCTGGCATTAAAAAGGTTGCTGTGGAGCCTCCATGTTGGAGAGTGTTCTTGAAGGCACAAAGTCACAAACCTAGGTTTCACAAAAGCAAATAGTATGCACAAGATTGATGCTCAGAATGAAGAGCAGGACAGAGCGACTAACTATGTACTGTAGCATGCTATGGGCTACATCTTAATGCAAATAATGAAAACATCAGGTTTCTAAGGGATACTTCTCCTCTCTGATATATTCTGCAATGCTTAAAATTTCAAGTCTCGCTAGGATCGGAGAGGGTTTCATAACTCTGGGTGTTCAGAGATGCACAAAATCTCCCCTTTTCCGCCACTCTTCTCTACAGTAAAATTGTAGCCGACATTACTTCCTCCTCCTGTCAACACCAGAATTCCATTGGACGTGCATTGTCGAGGTCAGCGAATTTGGGGTCAAGTTCAATACAGCTAAACTGAAACCTGGCAGAAAATCTGCATAATGCACACCACTATGGCTGTCACCCCTGCCTGAGTGAGCACAACCGCTCTGTCCATTGATAATAATGGGCTTTGCTCTGCACGATGTCAAAGTTGCGTTTTTGGTGTGAAAATCCTGTCAGCTTGCATACTGCAAAGGTCATGGATTTTAAACTGTGATCAGTCTTTTACAGAGATTCGAACACCGTTATATAGAAATGGGGTTACAAGGTTTGTTAAGCAACAGAGAAAGCAAATTATTTCTTAACTCAACCCATGCATTAACCAAAATAAAATTCACACGCAAACAGAAATTAAGAAATCAGAGCATCTGTTTTGCACACACTTTTTTTTTTGATTGTTGGAGTAGATCATATCTTGTAACCTGTGAGGGTGCACAATGTTCTGTTCTATTGGCCTCTCAGACACATGAGCAGTGTTTTTTGTCTTTGGAGAATTGAGCATTTGAGTCTGAGCTTGTTCTTCCCCCTAACAAACCTAGTGTTTATTAGGTGGTGGTAAACATTGAGCTAAAAAAACTGATTCGAGGGAGGACACTTATTTTAAATAAGATTCTACTTCTGTCATAAGTGCCTTGCAGTAGTTTCTTACAGTGTTTACAAGTGAAGGGTGGAATAAAACTTAGATATGGAGGTCAGCTGTTTTGCAGATGCATTAAATGGCAGTAAAGCAGATTTATCCCCATTAATTGTATATCTGGAGATCTGGCTAAAATTATTGAAAATGTTTAGGAGCTAGGGAAGAGACTGATAGACTCCTAGACAAAAAGCAATATAGCATCTGCATACAAATAAATGTAGTCCTTGGTGTTATGCATGATAATAGGTTAATGGCCATGGTTCAAGAGAGAGCAAATAACAAAGAGGAGAGAGGGCAGCGCTGGCGAGAGCTACAAGATACAGGGAATTGTTTAGAACAGATGTTCCCTGTCAACACGTATAGCAGTGGGGTTTGAATAAAGAACTTGAATCATTCCATTGAAATTGAAAGTGCCAAAACACATGCAGCGGAATACTGCCCAGAGATAATGCCACTAAAGACGATCAAAAGCCTTCTCTGCATCAAAAGAAAGGACAGTTTTTGAGTAGCCAGTGTTATTAGAGAACTCCATAATATGGGGAACCCAGCATACCTTATTTGGATATTTAGGTTTTTTTTAAAGGTAGAGATATAATGGCTGTTATTATTTTTAAATTGTTATACAGGTGTAAAATGTAGTCGAGAAAAGGACTGATGTTGTGAAGAAAAATAAGGATTTTCTCTCAGAGAAGGGTGGGAAGTCCACCAAGGATCTACAACAGAACTATCTAGGGTCCAACTTCATGCATAATGCCCTTAAGATTCTAGGCATTGCCCCATTGACTCAGTCAACCCAGTGTAATCCACGGAGAGTAGCCAGGCTACATTAAAATCACCCCCTTATTAGAGCAAATTCATATAGTTCAAGTATTAGATTATTTAAGTAGTTATAGAACACAGCATCCAATAAATGTGGTGCATATACAGAAAGAAATGCCACTGTTATTATGTAAGCAACTCTCCCTTCAGTATCTCTCCCAGATCCCAGATCTGTGTCGAAAGGTACGTTTTTCAAGGATTACTGTTCTCTTTTGTATTTCAAGAAGATATATTATATTGATAATTCTCCACAATTTGTCCTTTCTGTGGCCATTTTCATTGATGGTTAATATTGTGACTTTAAACACTGTCTGGATCTTTGGTTTCAGCTTTTATTTCTGCATTTCTCCATCTTCCCAGTATTTATGGGACATACTGTATACAGTATATGTTCTGTGTCTATCTTCTCTCCAGCCTTGCCTTCAAAAAATACTTCAATATTTTTAGGTAAAGATCATCATCTTGGTTAATTACTGGAAAAAGTCAACAGTTTGACGGTCAACACGATTCTTTTTTTAATATTTAACCAAACCAAAACCTGTATCCAACCTTAACTGGTGTGTTTTTGTTGGCTAAATCTACCACAAGTCTTGCACTTCATAAACCTACCACCTACTCCAACCACCTCCCTACAACTTGTGTGTGGTACAAGAACGTAGCACATCATAGCCTGCGAAAAACTTCAAGAGTACCTAACTTACACAAAATGGTGGACCTCCGTCCTCTGCAGCAGAAGTTGCTCTTCTTTTATCCAAAGTGACTTACATATGAGGAAGACAATGGAAGCAATATAACAACACAAGTTAACAAAAAGCATAAGTGCATCAAAAAACGAGTCTGATTAAAGCCTAGCACAGTATACAAAGCTAAGGATAGGAAGGGGTTGGGTTTTTTTTAGGTTGGAAAAACGATAGATGCCGAAATGCAGTGTTTCTGGGGGAAGGGCCTCACTGATGTACAAAAACACAACAACTTTATTCACTAATTTTGGTGAAACTGGATCATATATTATGGGGAAAATATTTTCTGGTTCTGAGGTGGTTTTCAAGGCCATTCAGCTAGCTGCATGTTGCCCGCTCGCCCGTCTCCAGTTCTGGTGCCCATTCCGACGCCACTCCCCACCGGCATTCCCCGCTGCAGGACATGCAGGAGTCAGCTAATGGGACGACTACGTTAGCTGAACGGCTAAATAAGCTATGGTGATGGTATCTGTCCATCAGGAAACTCCGTAAATCGCAGAGTTGAGGCAGAGCAGCCGGAGGACAGGGGAAAACCAGAAAATATTTGTTCCATCAAATATGATCAAATTTCTCCAAAATCAGTGAATGAAGTAGTTTTTTCGTCTTTATCCATTTTCTGCCACAAACAGACTACGCACGCACATGCGCAAAGGAGGTGTTCTTGCGAAAACAACAGGAAGAAGACCAACATCCGCTGTGGAGGGCGGAGGTGTGTCTTACAGAGGTCCCTCCTGTCTGCGTCCAGTAAACATAATCCTGGCAGTAATTATGTTTACTCCAAAATGCATTAGGCAAATCCATAAAGTGATTTGGGGAGATAGGGTTGAGCTTTGAAGCCTATAACGAAATCCATGACACAATTAAGGAACTCCAGAAAAGTTGTCTAAATTAGATAAATATACGTTTATATGTCTCATATCATTTGCATCTTACATATCTGTTTAATATAATGCAGTTTGTTTGCCGTTAGCTCCAGAAGTCCTTTAAGTGAAATTTTTGTCCCTCTAAGTAAAAGTTATTGAAACTGGAGATACCACAGTAAAATCTGCTATCATTTACTGGTAATGCTGTACAAAAGACAGTATGTGAGATGCGACAGAGCGGTAAAATTGTGAAATAAGTAAGCTTTAATCTTGAAAAAAACACACACGAGCAGCTATGACGGACTGAGCACTTGGACGCGACTGTATCTGCATCTGTTAAACATGTTCATGTACACGGGTCACCAG
The DNA here is from genome assembly GCA_011952105.1 of Coreoperca whiteheadi. NCBI lineage: Eukaryota > Metazoa > Chordata > Actinopteri > Centrarchiformes > Sinipercidae > Coreoperca > Coreoperca whiteheadi. The sequence goes on from CM022485.1 coordinate 5,487,296, forward strand.
TGGATTCAGATGCACCAGCTTCCCAGCACTGATTATGATGCGTCTTTTGCTCTGTAGTTTTGGAAGTGGGCTGTCTTGCAGCTGGCAGAACAGATGACAAGTTCTGGATGTTGTCAGAAACAGATGTGGCGCCTCCTGCATGGCTGATGTATTACCAAAGTTAGTTGTCAATATCTTGTCTGAAAAGAAGACCTGCAATGTAGAGAAACAGGTGTGAATTTGTGTTTGATGCAGTTGTCACGAGGAGCTGGAGCTGCTCTTGATTGTCCAGATTGTTGTTACAAATGTTGCTTTTGATCCAGTCTCTACCGCGGCACAAGTCGCCAGCGTTGAGGAACAGGAAGGGTTTGTATGTGAGATACATTTGCGGATTGAAAGAAGATGCTCATGCTCATTTTGGTTGGTCATCACTTTTACAAGAGGGATAGTTTTACGGGATTAGGATTGCTATTAGATTTTGGATTAAGACAGTATAAAGGTTGGAAGATAACTGGCTGTTTTGCACCCATCTTTTTTCCCATTATCTACCATACTGACCCTGGGGGGAAAAAATGAATTCACTCCTTTAGTTATTTACTTAATCTGGAAGTAACTTTACATTAAAACATTTTTTACATGATTTTGACCAGAAATTATATAACATCTTGTACTTAGTATTTACTTTTATATTTCATGTTTACAGGGACAGTCCTCAGCTCATCCTCAGTCAACATGAGTGCTAAGCAGTAAGCACTGATGGTGATTTGCAGGTCAAAAGCCTTCTAGATGTCAAGGTCAACACTGGGTGAAATCTAGTTAAATTTTAAGATGTCTCGGTTACATGCTGCATAACCATTGTTTCAACAGTTTTTATATGACTCTATTTAAACATGTAGTTAGGAAAAAGCTATAACTATGCTACATATTGAACGAATTTTAACTTTTTAACCCAACTTAGCGCATTTTTACATCTAAATGTCTTTTTACCTACATGTGACCAAATCAATGCTTAATCAAACAGATTGTACAATTGTACAGTATAGAGGGCAAACAAACTGGTAAGACCAGTTAAACAGGCCGCGGCTAAAATAAACCAAACAATAGATAGCAAGACACAAACATTAGCTAAAAAGGCCAATGACACAATGGAATTAAGCAATTTAACAATTCGTATACTGGCTAAAATTACATGCAGACAAGTAGTCTAACCTTAATGCTATTGAGATGGCTTTACAATGTGAGGAAATCCCATTTTATAGACATTTCTTCCTTCTCAACACATTTCAGCATATTTTGCAACACACACAGCAAAGACGTTTTCCTGGTAAGATTTTTCAGCCCTCTGTTTACATTTCTTCTTCGTCGAACTCATTCAGGCTGCTTCAAGCGGCCATTAGAGTTCCACTTTAAGGTTGTTGTGGGATTTAGATTTAGGGTTGAAATTAGGATTTTGAGGTTATGGTCAGAGTTGAGGGTTAGGCACTGAACATAGTCTTGGTAATAAAAACACGATAATGGAAACGTGCGTTCATGTGACCCGAGGACAAGTGTGTGTGTGTGTGTGTGTGTTTGTGCAAGTGTTGGAACATGAGCGCCGCTCAGCTGCCGTTCGTCTGGAGGATTCGACCTCTTCTCCTCTTCCTCTGTCCTCCAGCTGCTCTCTGCTGTCAGGTGGAACCAGAGGGGCTGGCCTTAATTACGGCGAAGAGGTTGACTGGGACGCTGACGCAGGACGTGGCGGCGGCGTCTCCAGGCCGGGGCCGAACAGGGCACGCCTCGCTCCCTGTTGCCACATCCTGAGACAATGAGAGCTATTGCAGACCATCTGCTGCCGCTGCCCTCCCAACAGTCCCGGGCACAGGGACAAATAACTCTGTGTGTGTGTGTGTGTGTGTGTGTATGTGTGTGAAAGCTGCTTCTTATAGCCTTCTCCTCAGCTACTCTACTGTCACTTTGCTGTTTCTCCCGCTGGGCCCAATGCTGACACATCTACCTTTCAGGAAAATGGGGCACAGCAGCAGCGGGGCATGTAAAAACATTTACAAACTCAATTAAAAATGTAGCAGTCTGTGAAATATCCTGTGGAAAAAAAAAAAAAGACCCTGAAGTCTCAATTAACAAAATGTATTTTTAGTTTTACTCAAAACCAAAACATACTGGGATTGTTGACCTAAAATAAGAAGCTAATAAGGTGGATAATATCAATAAAAATACGCTTATTATTTTAAGGTTTTTCATTACAATATCTGCTAAGTATGTGAAACTTAATTAATAATGTAAAACATTATTTAATCATGACACCATTGCTGTATATTTAATCCATCGGTGGTTAGATTTGATTCTAATTCTTTTTGCAACTAATAGAATAATAAATGAAAAAAATAAAATAGTTATGATAAAATCTTAAATTGTGCCCACAACTTGATTTGATTAGTTAAATTAAAAATGCTCAAATGCACCGTAGAGCTAAGGGGAGTCATGTGACAATTTTCTGTGTTTTCTTTCACATCACAGGTAGTCATGTGATCCAAATGGTACAGATTTTTAATCTAAAAAAAAAAAAAAAAAGGAGAATCTAACTTAATAAAATTACCGACATAATTTTGATCTTAATTTTTTCTTTTTTTATCTGTGTTGTGCCTGGAACATCTCGTCTCGGCTCTGCACTTCTGTCTAATCGCTCACGGCAGCAGTTTGCCAACTTTCTGGCGAACTATGCTTTTAAGATCTGTCTAAACCAGAGTGTCTCTTTTTTTGTAGTTTGATGCATTAAGATCAACCTGTTCAACTCTGGATACTCCGCCATGTTTGTTGTAGTTCAAACATCACTTTGACCATGCCACTCTGCAACCAATGACGTGTAGAAACTACAGATCAAATTTACATTTTCTAAAGTGTCACTTTCTACTACTAACAGTATTTAATTACAGTTAGTATCTTTCAGCATTCTAAACTAATAATCCATGAAGTTAACTTTTTAGAAGTTAAATCCTTCTTTCCCTTCTTGCTCGTTCCTCCCACATAGACTTAAACTGAATTGTGAATAACATCAACTAATGTCAAGTCAGTTTTATTTATACAGCCCAATATCACAAATAACAATTTGCCTCAAGGGGCTTTACAATCTGTACAGCATACAACACCCTTTGTCCTTAGACCCTCGATTCGAACACCCACCACCACCTCCAAAAAAATAAAAAATAAAACTTAATGTGATATCCACGTTTACACAAGCATGTTGTCAGCATCGGCTCCAGGTAGGAGCTGCCTCTGGATGGGAATAACAATGAAGCTAATTAAGCGCTCGCACACTGCGTTGTCAAATATTTATATCCCAATATCAGTTCCCCTGTCAAATGGTTTCTGTCATCGATGAAGTCACAACAAGTGCCATAATTCTATTTCTTTGATGTCTCACAGGTTCTATCTGTATCCTCATCTCTCAGATTTTCTCGTCTCGTTCCGTTTCTGTCCATGTTTCTTTCTATTTCTGCATCTTTTTCTGTCTCAGTTTTTGTTTTCCGTCTCTGATTCTATCTTTATTTTCCCTCAGTTTCTTCTTGTGTTTGTGTTTCTGTCTCGGTTTCTGTCCCTGTTTGCATGTCTCTGTCGGTCTCTCTTCGTCTTCCTCTGTCACTTTCCAAAATGTGCAGTGAATCCGAAAGATGTTGATTTGCCATAGCAACCAAAAAGGCACCTCGCCTAGCTTTCTACTGCTTTCTTTTCCCTACCAGCTACAAGTTGAATGGTGACTGATGGGATGTCAATTAGATCGCACAGGTCGTTAGCCGCAAGGCATCTATCCAGCAACTGTTCACTAATGATTGAATCTGGCCAATAATCTGAAACAAGTTTTCATCTGGACTTGCATAATAGTATGTAGATGACCTTCCTGACAAATTTGTATGTGTGTGTGTGTGTGTTGCAGCAACCTGACACAATGAGAGCTAAATTCAACCATCTGCTGCAGCTGCCCTACCCACAGCCCTGGGCACAGGGATAATCAAGAGTGTATGTGTGTGTGTGTGTGTGCTTATTGAATAGTAATGCATGCTGGCTATGCCTGGGGGATGGGGCGGGAGCAAAATAGTATATCTGGTGGAAACATCTGGTGGGGGATCGATATAAAAAAAAAAACACACAAACACACAAACAAACACGCATGTACCACACTGATGTCAACAGGTCCAAATGTGTTGTCTGTGTTTTGGAATAGACCTTGTCTTGAGGTTCTGTTCTTTAAGGATTTTTCAATTGGTGACGTTTTGGAGAGATATTGTAAACTTGCTTTTTGTCATCTTAAACTTTCAACATCAGGGCATTGTGGCAAGACAGTTTTGATTTAATAATTTGCTATTTTATGGTTCTGATTGTTTTAGGCTGTGTTTAATCAGTGAGGAGAAGTTAAAACATTTTGTCTGTGTGATGTTGGCTAACTAACCCTTGGTCTAAACATTTACTTCATCATGGTGGACAAGCTGTTGCTAATGCCTTCTTAAACTTTGACCAGTTTACCCAGCATTTATGTGTTAGAAGACCAAAGGCACTGATGGTCTGAGGGCTTGGGAGCTTGGGCCCCTATGGACAATTGTGAGCACCCACAGTGAAATCATACTGTGGGGTGAACATTTGGGAAGAATAGTAATGTTGTCCAAACAAGCTATATAGAGGATTGGGCAGTTTTAACTGTGGGCTAAAATGTGTGGATTTCTATATTTAACTTCCGTGGAGTCATCCAACAGTGTCCTGTAGCTTTTGCCCACTTACTGGATTAATACAGTGATGCAAAGTGTGTCAACGCCTTTTTAACTGGCCACCATTGGCTCTTGGAAATGCACATTAAACAAGTGCACAGTAATTTTCAAGCCGAGGCCATTGTAAAGTGGTGAGTGAGCCCATAATCGTAGCTGTATTAGTGTCTGAATCAAATTACCTGGCCAATTGGATCACTGAGTCTCTTGTTTAAATTAGTTATCTGAGTAGGTGTGTATATGTGATGTGTGTGTGGGTATGTAGCCTAGCTGAATATATCTTTGGTGAAACCCAGTCAGTCTTGATGTGCTTTTTTTATTGACTTAACTTGGTTAGTTGGTAGTTATGGGGGTTATCCGGTCTTTACAAAGTTTTTAAACTGCCCAATCCCCTATGTATGTTCATATGTTTCAGTCACCCCTATATAAACTCGCCGAGAATCACTGAGACAGTGTTCATTCAATTTGCTTTCCAAACTGACCCCTGTAACTGTTCATATGAGTGTTTTCTGATCTGCCGCCTCTATAGAAACCAGCATTAACTAAGGATGATGCCATAACACTTTCTTTTTAGCTTCTGAGTGATGACAGTCATTTTTCACATGATGGAAGCTTGCCAGGAAAGACTATGCACTTGAGTAAAGGACCAATGCTGTGGTTTTTCTGCTGAGGTACAGCCAGATCAGGTTTGGGTTGAAGTTTTAGGCCTGTGCAGCACTCGTGGTAGCAGTGTCCTTTGTAGTCCAAGAGCAGAGGGACATTGAGTTCTTTGAGCTAATCAAACATGTGGTGTTTTTTTGATTACAAGTATTGGTCCACAGGACTCAAACGCCACTCGTGTCCTGAAAACAAAGGTAAAAGTACAAATAACACACGAGTACCCAGCTCAGCCCCGCTGCTGGCAGATTATGTCGCTGTTTTCCTCTGTCAACATCAGTGTTTACCTCTCAGCTTCTTACTCCATCATACACAACAGCATCTGCACCGCTTCCTCGTTATCAGCCTGTCACTGGAACAACTTCATATGTGTGTCTGTGTTCGTGCAGGCATGTGCCTGCTGGAGGACCCCGAAATGTCTAAATGAAAAGCTGAATACATGCACTTTCACACAATGAAAAGCCCCTTTCAATCGCCCACAACCACAGCAGATGTGTGCAGCAAATGGCCAGGTGCGCGCAGGTGTAAAAATGGGCATGCGCTAGAAGCACTCCGTCTTCCATATTCCCCACATATCTCCTTCTGTATCTCCCCTGTCTGTGTTTACTGCTAAACTGCACCAATCACCTCTGTGTTGGTAGTGACAGAAGTTGTGTGTTTTCAGAGAAGAGATGGGAGGACTTGACTACATTCTGGATCACATTTCAAAGAACAGCTGGATAGATATGAACCGATAGACCTCGTCACCATGTGCTTGACGTCGCAGCTGGTATTTAACACATACAAAGAGATGTGGCTAGCTGTTCATTGACCTCTTGTATCAAAGTCTACTTGAGTTTTAAAATTCCCCCCAACAATCAGTGCATTTCAGTGCTTCGATGAGGGATTTTTGGCCAGGGGTGCAAGTCAGTGTCAAGTCTGAAAAGATATCTTGAATCTAAGGTCTTAGATGGGTTAAACTGTACAACATATTACCAGACATAACAATACTGTTCAGTTCAGCCAGGAAACATAACAATTTCAATTTCTACAACTACACCACCTTGTATTACTGATGGATAATTGGGGGGGGGGAGTTGTGGGATTTGCTGATACTGTAGGTCAAAGTGTGGGTAGCTGCACGTTTGTACAATCCAGTCCATAAAATATTTAAAACATCTGTCATTCCCCTTAACCCCAAACACCACAGCGAAGTGAGCCCACTGTCTCTGCTGTAAGTCACAATAATCGTGGGTTTGCAGGACAGTTTTACACCACCTTCAAAATAGTCGATCTAAAAAAGTATGTACAACTTGGCTTTTTGACCTGGTGCACGAAGCATTGTCTGACTGTGATCGGAAAGACCACATCATGCTGTATGTAAGCATTTAACGTACCAAACAGATGAAATTGATCATTCTCTTTCTACATCATTTATTTTGTGATGGCGCAAGGTAAACCTCCAGTGTTGGGCAAGTTACTTCCAAAATGTAATACATTATAGATTACTAGTTAATCCCATTTGAGAGCAATTACTTCTTTTACAATATTACTGTCTCTGAATTGTAATGCTTTACATTAGTTTTGCGTTGCTTTTGAGTTATTTTCACCAAAAGAACCGCAGAAGCACGACTCGGCATTCTAAAATGCTAAAACTGAGTTTATTGCAGCTCATTATACATCCAGTGGAGGGCAATGTGGCGAACTGAGCATAATGGGAGCATGTCCATCTCGCGAATGTAGAATCATTCTCTGCAGTCATCATCACAACCATCGAATTGCAGCAACAGGAAATTTCTTTTCTCTGGTGCCGAAATGTTTCGCGCGTTGGTGAATTCTTACCAATCTCACCAATTAATTAATTACCAGAACTTTATTAGTAAGGCGGCTGTGGCTGGGTGGCAGAGCGCTCGCCTGCCAATCGGAAGGTTGGCGGTTCGATCGCCCAGCCATGCGTCGAAGTATCCTTGAGCAAGATACTGAACCCCAAAATGCTCCCGAAGCTGCGCCTCCATTGTAAATCGCTTTGGATGAAATAAAAGCGTCTGCTAAATGTAAATGTACTGCGTAACTGTGTTACAGCAAAATGTAATACATTACTGTAATTGCGTTACTTTTGTAAGGCGTTACTCCAAACACAGTAAACCTCACATAAACAGCAACAGATGCAACAGGTAAACTTTGTGCTGTATGTTGCTTTGCTTTACTCTCTCAATGAGATGTTTGTGTTTGACTCATTCGCTACGCTGATAATATTCAATTATAAAACATCAGAGACAGCTACAGTGGTCTGTGATATACATCTCTCTGCTTCGAAGGCGCAAATTCAGCTTGCTTTTAGGATTTCACTTGCACCAGTAAGTTGTGCAGTAATCCGTTAAACTGTAAGGAAAAGCGCATACTGCACTGCCTTCTTCTGCCTGATGTATGGGTTCATTTCAGTTAGTGGGCACCCAGGTGTAGTTTTCTAAGCTTTGCAGTAAATATACCTGCGTGAACACACACATACACAGCAACTGCCATCGGTAAACTGTTCCACACTGTCTGACAGAAGGATACCGTTTCAGTCTTCAAAGTGTCTCTGAAAGCCTGTCAGTTTGCAGCTCAGTGAATGGCAGCTCCTCGTTGGAGTTGCAGAGTGACAGATTAAACCACCTTGCTCACACGGTTTCCTTCTCCTGATAGAGAACCACACCATTATTCAGTTATCCTACCCACGAGCTGTTCTCTCACAGACAATGCAAACAGCATGTTCCTGAGCAGGCTTTAATCTGCTCAGCCAGAGCACTTCCGGCTCTGTATGCGTCTTCCTGAAGGACATGGATGACGATAAGAGCTGCTGCTCTCTAAAGGCTCTCTAATTAAATGCATCAGTAGTTTGTTTTCTCCACTGGCTGCAAGAGGGGACACGCGGCATCAGAGAGAGGTATAGTCCGGCACTGCATGTGGATTGTTGTTTTTTGTGTTTGATTTCTTTGCAGCACGGAAAGACAAGAGTTTAATCATTGGGTTAAGCCATCTGAGGCCTCTGTGCACCCCCCTTGTTGAGATGAAACCCCTGTCATTAAAATAATTTTGCCCTCTCCATGGCTCTGTCCATATTAAAGGATAATACTACAGTTCTTTTCAAGTTTGTGCCAGCAATCTAAGTTGCAGGAAGAATAGAGCATAGTGAGAGATATCCAGGCTCACTTGTCGAAGATGTTGAATGCAACGCTGTGTGTATGACTCAATAATCATGGTATGTAATTGCTCGTGGAGTTTAATTTATTCCTCCAGGAGAGGCCATTTTCCTGCCATTCATTCTTATACAGTATGGAAAAACATCATCCACACAGGGATAAAATCAGAACCGCATTATGTTGCACTCCGATGCATGTCCATCACCTCAAACAGACATGAAGTGAACCCAGAAAAAAGGAAATAATCCTCACAAACATGTTATCTCTTAAAGCAGAATAGTGGGGGGGACCAACTGTAATCCTAAAATTCAGATTGATGATCATATATACTATGCACGTAAACAGACAAGCTGAGTATCACTAAGTTGACTGTCACATGTTCATGCATCAAAACCTTGGTACGATGTTAGGTTTTGCTGTATTTGCACCAGAGAGAAGGATTCTTGTGTGGGATAGAGATATTGGGATGAATGCGAGATCAGCTGACAACACAGCAAATTTCCATGAAGCAAAGTGTGTTCATTTGGATTTTTATGTTGATGGATGAAGGGGAGAGTCAGCACTCTTCTGGCCTCATCAAGGAAACGTTGCGTCTTACTTTTGCCAGGACAGCAGCCGCTATCAAGCTATTCAACCCTATGTGCAGACGTTTGTGCCTGAAACACACCACAAACTGCAGGTCGCGGCGTTCAACCATCAATGAACCTCACTTGTCCAGCTTTGAACAAAACCCGAGTGATACTTAATAGCACGACTTTGGAGTTATTTAAAGCGTAGATGTGTTAGCTTAACACTGTGCTAAGACCAGTCTCTGCATTGAATGCACAGAGACAAAACTGCCGATAATCCTCTGATCCAACTCCCAGTAAGCGGTCAGCAAGCAAGCTGACCCTCCAAACTGTAGGAGCATAGGAGCGGTACTGGGACTGGTAACAGTAATGTAATTACTGAATTTGAAATTGTAATCCTGGCTGACTCTATTTGTTTCTGAAAAAGGTCATCACAATACTGTAACCCAGTAACTGCCCAACATAATTAGACAACATTTTTTGCGGTCAAAGCGTCGCCATTATGAAGTTAACTTTAATTTCATACATTTTGTTTTCATTGCAAGGACTTGCTGTGTGCGGTGATTGAGACTTGCATATCGACATCATAATTTGTATTTACTGGAAAATGTTTTGGTTTTTGTCTCACTCACACTGTTTCGGGTTGTTGCATTGTGTCTCAGTGAGGTCAAATGGAAAAGAAAAAGCTGATTAGCTGTTTACACCAAGCGCATTAGAGAAAATAAATGAAATAGCCCATCTCTCTTTCAACAGCCTGTGTGTGCGCGCACGCCTGCCTGCTGAAAGCAATGCTCTGTGCAAGCCTCAATTATCATGGTGTGTAATTGCTGGGTGATATTCTGTGTACATGAAAATAGAGAGTTAGAGAGAATGAGAGAGGTCAAAGAAGAGGGGAATGCTGATTACTGTGCGTTTCTGTGTGTGAGGAGGAGCCATCTGCTGCGACAGTGATGAGATTCGTATCAGGAGGGGTGATGACATTTGGATTGGAAGCAGCTCTGGTCAAGTCCTTCTCCAAAAAAGAAATGCTTTTGCAGGAGTCCCTTTTCTAGTGCACATGAATTAGCCATTTGTGTCATTAGCTTTGTTTTAGTTCTGAGGTGTCTACAAATGCTGTATTCATTCGTGCATATTAATATTGGTCACATTCATACCATTTTTAATATACAGTACAGTTGTGATATTGTAGTGGATGGTGCAGCAATACTGGTCAGTAGGCGTACCACTGTGCAATCTAATGCTTTGCAAAATAAAGTGAAATTGTCAGGCCAGGGACAGTTAATCTAAATGATCCGCTTGGGTTTAATTTTTAATTTTTTTTTGGATGGAGATGCATTGATATACTACAGATTACAACATTTCTTAAAGACTCCCTCCAGACATGTTTTAAGACACATAAAAATACCCATAATATATCAGACACTTGCAAATCGTATCTGATATGTTTAGTTTGTTTTGCCAAACAAATGTGTTAAATATTCTTAAAATGACACGTCTTCCATCTCACTCATTGACAAATCCAGACTCAATGAAATGCAAATTTCTTTTTATTTAAAAATTGTAACTGCTGGACACAAGTGAGCTCCATTAGCCTGAATACAACAGAAGTAATATTGCCACAGCCTGCCATCCACGACAAGTGACTACGTCAAATGTACCAAAAAAGCTCATCATAGAATGAAAATATAAAGGAAATACAGCCAAACAAAACATGTAGTGGTGTCAATACTACAGACTCTATGACAGAACATATTAATACAAAAGTTCACATGAGAAATAAACTACAGTTTACACTCAAAGAGCACAATTCTGGACACCTCTCATTATTATCCGTTGTACACCAACACCTCATTTCTAAGTTAAATTTAGTTTCTGACTCTGTAAACATACTTAACTTTTAATATTTGGAATTAGGAGTACAAAAGTGTCTTATTTTCTTCTTAGCTAAACACCACTTGATCTTTCAACCAAATTTCACAGAACCTTGTTCATAAGGCTTTGAAAACACCCAGCTGAGTGAAATCTGGAAAGAATAGCATGAACAATTCTGAGTTTGTTGAGTGGAAAACCCTTGAGGCACATGTTTGGGAGTACACACAAACGCACACGCACAAATGCATTCGGCTCTTTGTCTTCACCAAGCTCCAACGTTTAATATTTTAGAAAAGAATCTGGTGAATGCTTTTGAAGTCCAGAGAGGTACAGCATATCTCTGAATTTGTTTCCATCTCTCCCTCATTCTGAGGCGGCAGCGTCAACCAGTGGGCTTCAAACAGACCAGAAAATGAGCTGCTCCGAGAGACCGATCAGCTGCAGTAGCCACGTTTGCGGACACACCACCCACACACACACACACACACACACACACACACACACACACACACAAGATCTGGGTTGATTAGAGTGAAGAAAAAAAAGGAGTTTTAGTCCGCAGGAGACGAAGCTGTTTCCATTAACCTCTGTACAGTAAGGGGGTGATGCAGATACTAGTGTGTACACATGCACCCACACAAACACAAAAGTATTGAAGTCCTCTCTCTTTCTGCTTCTCAGCATCCAAACACTCAACATACACACACACACACTCTCTCTCTCTCTCGCTCTCTCTCTCCCTCTCCCCCTCCCCCCCAAAAAAAACACACAAAGGATGAGCTAACGAAGCTGTTTCCATTAACCTCTGTACAGTAAGGGGTGATGCAGGTACTAGTGTGCACACACGCACCCACACAAACACAAAAGTATTGAAGTCTTCTCTCTTTCTGCCTCTCAGCATCCAAACAATCAACATACACACACACACACACACTCTCTCTTTCTCTCTGCCAAAACACACAAAGGATGAGCTGGCGCAAACACACACACGCACACGTGCATGCACACAGGGAGTCCTATTCCTGCCTTATTTTTAGCTGTTCCCATCCCCAGCCCTGACCTACATCACAGCATGAATAAGGCATCGGAGAGATGAAGAAAGTGAGCTCAGAGGGGGGAGGAAGAAGTCTGGGGAGGGAGGGAGGGACGGAGGGAGAGACAGAGCGAGAGACACCGGCAAATGCAAAAAAAAATGAATCCCCCCTGTGTGAAATGACAGTTCCAGTTCAGTCAGCCGACCTCACCTGCTACGACACTCCCAGAGGAGGCTGCAGAGGGCGAACACATACACTCGCACGCACTTTCAGACACACGCACAGTTACGAACACAGGGGATACAGGCCCTTCGAACGGCAGAGATCAGAAAGCCTCCTCACACGTCCGACTTGACAGTAGATCCTCTTCCCGCTTTAAATGAAAGCTGACAAAAGCAGCGAGCTCTCGACTTTGAATTATTGAGGCCATGTGTCGGCAACATCTCAGGCCAGCCGTCACCGCGCTTCAACAATGCTTTGGCGCCTTTCGCCAATAAAGGGTAATCAAATGATCAGCTTTCGGGGTGGAGTAGTGCTTCAGGACAAGATGAGAATTCGATTCCGGTACTGTTTTGCAGCCTCAAAGCACTCAAAGCAAGTTCCGTGTTTTTTGATGTAGCAGATCAATGCTTTTTTTACGATGAAGGCCAGCAAGGCTTTGTATGCCTGAATACACGATCCGTTTCTCTTTGATTGTGCAATTCAACCCTCCTACTGTACACTCTCCAAGGATGAAATTTGCAGAGAAAAAACCTCTGGGTGTTGCATGTAAGTCAATTACATACTTCATACAAATTCATTCTGTTGTAAGGGGAAAGTGTGAGCTGAAAACCTCAAAGCTGGAATGTATTTATCCAAAGAGAGGATATGGAAATACTCTCCTCACTCTCTCCTTCCCTTAAGTGTAGCGTACAGACTCCCTTAAGTGGTGGAAAGGCCTGTTAGCCTCGGGAAACTGGTTCTCTGCTGCTCACATCCACATAAATATTCTGTACTGTACACACACACACACACACACACACAAATAAATTTAAGCCCTTCTGCATAACAACCCCCTTGTGTGTTTCCGATCGCATTTCTTCAGCAGTCATGAAGCTCAGCTAATGCCTCCCTGAGCTCTGTGTTTTAATGCTCATACAATGTCTTTCAAGCTACATTAGGAAGAGAGAAATTCTATGTAAGAAGAAAGGCTGTAATGTATCATATTAGCTGAACATTATGGATCTCAGGAAAGATGCTGCTCACCCTGCTGTCCTCTTCTGTTTATATGTCCCTATCTCATCAGCTTTCTCTTTCTGCTCCTTTCCTTTCCTTTCCTCTTCTCTTCTTTCTTTTGTTTTTTTCCTGTCCTTCCCTTTGCTTTCCTGTCCTCTCCTAGGACAGTATGCTCCCTTTTCTTTCCCTTTGTCTCTTCTCCCCTCCCCATCCTCTTTAACATCTCTCCTTTATTTCCTTTCCTTCTGTTCCTTTTGTTTCATCTGCATCGCTGACTTTTCTTCGCTTCTCTTTTCTTCTCTCATTCCTTTTCTCCCCCTTTTCTTTCTTTCCTGTCCTCTCTTGCCTGGTACTCTTTCCCATTGCTCTAAATGAACAACACACTGTAATTTATGCACTTTATTGGGGGGAAAACTAAAGTATCCTTTGAAAAAGTTGCCTTGTTCGTCTGTGTGATTGATGAGAGGAGGTCATTTTTGGGACCTTTTTTGGATGGGCAACACAACGCTAATTAATAACTGTAAGCAACAAGTTGACACCCAGAGCCCCTGCTTTTGTAATGAGTTTAATTCAACAATGATGACACAGTTCATTAAGCTTCATCCACCTGCTTTATCAGTCGCCCGAGGAATTACTCTGTCCTGAGTGTATCTTTAGAGAAGAGAGTTATCAATCCTCTGTATCTGCTCTGTTTGTCCTCAGATATCGATGAGTGTACGACCCAGATGCATTACTGCCAGTCCAACACGGTGTGCGTCAACCTGCCCGGCAGCCATCGCTGTGACTGTCTGCCAGGCTTCATCAGAGTGGATGAATACTCCTGCACCGGTACGACTGCATGCCATACAAGATGTGATGAGTCGGCCTTGTATTACATCATGGCACACACATAACTGTCAACTACTTACACACACTCGCACACAGACGCCTGTCAGTAATAAAACTAGTGGTAGATTTTTTGGAAATAATTTTTTCCCTATACTTTTAACAAGGAAAGAATATCTAGGTGTGGGTTGTTTGACATAGTACATTTACATTTAGCAGACGCTTTTATCCAAAGCGACTTACATATGAGAACATTCACAAACCGAAGGCACAGCTTCGGGAGCATTTTGGGGTTCAGTATCTTGCTCAAGGATGCTTCGGCGCATGGCTGGGGGATCGAACCGCCAACCTTCCGATTGGGAGGCAACTGTTCTGCCACCAAGCCACGGCCGCCCCTATAGTAGACAATAGTGACACTTTGGACTATCGCTATAAATTGACCTGAACTGCTGATGTGTTTGTACTTTTGAACAACATTGGATGTGTTATAATGTCCTACTTACTGCAACTCTGTAAAATACATTTTTTAAAAACTACTTTTCAAGAGGTCCGTGGGAGCTGCTGAACTGAAATGAGGAGGATCTAGTTTTATATGGGTGATGGTTCTGTAGCCTGTTGGGCAGTTTTCTAGCGGCTAGTGAGATGGAATCTTCTCTTGATCTGTAGAGAATACGGTTACAGGTGGTCATAATGTAGCCCTCTCACTTCCCATCAAATTCCCATGTTGTTCTGCAAGCCATCGTAGCCACATTAGCAGGTTTCCATAGATGGTTAAAATTGAAATATCTACACAAATATTGGATTGGTTGGCATTAGAATTTGGGTACAGAGATGCATGATCACCAGAGCATGAATTCAAATAATTCCCTGACTTTTCATTTAGCGCCACAAGCAGGATGGCATTTTTGGGGTGAAATTTCAGTGGAATTTGTTGCAGACATTTATGATCCCCAGAGGATCGGTTTGGTTATCCCCTGACTTTTTAATCCAACACCATCACAATGACTAAATTTCAATCCATCCAGTGCTTTGGTTCATGACCTAATACCCACAAAACAAATCACGCTTTCAACATGCTCAGCTGGGCTGAGTGTTTTTGAGGCTTCAGCCACAGACCTAGATGAACTCCCTGACACTGTGACACGTGTGTGCCGACTAAAACCTTTCTGATTCTGATTCTGGGCTTTTTCTTTAGTGCTAATTAGCAAATGTTAGCATGCTAACATGCTAAACTAAAATGTG
The DNA here is from genome assembly GCA_011952105.1 of Coreoperca whiteheadi. Taxonomy (NCBI): domain Eukaryota; kingdom Metazoa; phylum Chordata; class Actinopteri; order Centrarchiformes; family Sinipercidae; genus Coreoperca; species Coreoperca whiteheadi. The sequence continues at coordinate 5,502,601 of CM022485.1, forward strand.
AAGATGGTAAACATAATATCTGATGAAGATCAGAATGTTAAAAGTGACTCAATCAAAATGTCTGAACCTCAGAGCATTTGCAGACTCACGGACTTAAAAGTGTTGAGGGCTGTCCAAATCTACAGTTCATCAAGTCCACAAGAGGCCTCTAGCAGGCTTTCTGCAGACTTAAAGAGAGTCTGCTTGGGGTGCAGACTTCACCAGGTTTGTCTTGGAAAATTACCCACAATTCTTAGTGATATGGATGTGATGATAAAAAAGAATAATAATAATAATAATACCGTAGCTGTAGACTCTTTGGCACAAAGAGGGAACCGAACTGTGTGTTTTATCACCATTAAAAGTGTTGTAGTAAGTAAGTAAGTAAAGCACCTCACAGTCATACATTACTCTAGTACTTGAGTAGATATTCTTAATTTTTGTATAAGGAAAGTCGAGAAGTAAATTACTGAAGTTGAATCTGACATGTACATTTCCTCCTCTCTTTTTCGGGTTTACTCCTAAATGAAGTTGGTTGCAGTTTTCCCACTGACTCATGCCAGCCTGCCGTGACTCCTAAATGCGCCTGGTCACATGGCTCTCCGCTTATGACCCTGTATCTTTTGTTGTCTGAAATTGCAGAGAAATTAACGCAAAGTGATTGGTGAATACCTCAGCATCTGTCTGTTTAAAGGTTGGGAGAAACGGCGTGTGATCAACGGGTGATTGCAGCCATTCACTTTTTCAGTGGCTCGTCTAAAATACTCTGATTAAAAATATCCTCCGTTCACTATGCATCCTTGACCTTCTCCCAGCTGAATGTCAGGGCAAAGTATGGAAAAAGTTCCACCACCATGTTTACCTACTTTTATCAACGCAATGCAAATGTTCTGTCTAAGTTTATCTGCGTGGATCAAGCTATGTCCCAACATATAGTACAGTGACACCTGTTCTGGCATTGCTGTTTTACAATGTTTTTCTTACTGAAGGGGTTTATAGCAACATGTTTTTTTAAGAGTGAATAGGATGTGCTTGGTTGCTGCTCAGTGTTTCTACGGAGAAGTGTTCTTTAATTAGCTCAGAGTTGGCAGCCACGCAGGGACAGGGATCCATAGACAATCAATCTATTTTGCAGCTTGTAAACTGTCCTGGCTGCTGACTGGGAGCCCCAGGAGCACACTCCACATCTGCTGGGAGAGATAAATCCTGTCTCTGTCTCCTTTTCCCTCTTCCTGCTTCTCCTTCAGCTTCTTCTCGAGGGTTTTAGATCCTCTGCATGAATGTTAAACAGAGTTAGCCTTCACGGCGCAGGGAGGCGACTGCTCATATTTCACAACGCTAACACGATTGCACATTAGCTTCAGTAATTGGTGCGTTGTGCTGAAACCCTGTATTGTTATTTGTCTGGATTTGGAAAGGTTTTTGGTAATGATATTGTTGCCACTGCATAAAACAGGACACACACAGACACAGTGGAAACTAGTTTCTGGTGTCTCTGTTTTCTTGTATTATCAAGTGATTAGTAAGGAGAAAGTTCACTCAGGAAGTCCAGTAGCTCCTCTAATTGATTAGTAGAGGTTGCAAATACCTTGTTCTGCGATATCACCTCCTCATACCAGTGAGTGGTCAAACCACCTGCAATGGCATCTATGACTTGGTAGAGCTGTGACCAGGTAGGAAACCAATTAAAATCTTGAAAATATAAAAGCCATACTAATCAATCATCAATTATCCATATCGCGTACCTTACATTTAGTTGTCTGTGGATGAAATGTGGCCAGATATTGAGTTTCCGGACAGATATATATTGTATATAGGGAAGGGTAATATTACATTGACTTTCCATTTATTTAGCTGGTGCTTTTAGCCGAAGTGACTTTCAATAAATGCATATCAACCATGTGGATACAATCCAAAAAATGCAAGAATCGTGCAAGTACATCAACTTCATGGAATATGCTGAACTGAATAAAGTGCAGAGAAAGGCTTTTTTCATTTTTTTTTTGTTTTGTGGACAAATGTGCAATCTAAACAGATTAAATTTCTGTCTACAACAGAAGAGGTTTAGAGTTTCTGCTGTCCTGATGTCAATGGGGAGCTCGATCCACCATTGAGGATCTAGGACCCCAAACAGTTGTGGTTTTGTTGAGCCCCCTCATAGTGAGGGAGTAGCAAGCCGATTGGCAGTAGCAGAACGTAGTGGACGGGCTGGGGTGTATGGTTCGAACATGTCCTGCGTGTAGGATGGGCCTGGGTATTGTTGTTTTGCACTCTGTTTAAAGGAAACCTACTTTTTATTTGCGGCCAGGGGTGTTCATCCTTTTCCGTTTGAACACTGGAGGCAGTTGCCTCTGCTATTTTTTCATGTATTTTCGTTCCCTGAGAGTCTGTGAGATTGGTGAAACAGAGTTACGTGATAATTGTTGCTTCATCTGATTGGTGAAACGGAGTCGTGTGGTAGATGTACTGACGGCATCTCTCTGGCAAAAATAGTAGCGTTTCTTCTTCACAAATCTACTCAAGTACAAGTAAAAAGTATGGTGCAGTAAATCTACGCGTAGAAGTACATTATTTCCCAAAAGTTACCCAAGTAAATATAATGGAGTAAATGTAACTCGTTACTGCCCGCCTCTGAACCTAACTGACAAAAGTTACATTATTTGTTGTTGTTCGCTCTATATCATGGTATTGGATTCCTCCAGAATCGCATACCCCGCCTTTTAACATGTAAAACAGCATGACAATGCATCACTTAATAAGTTGATCAAATGTAAAATCTTAATCTCCACTGTACCCGGTAGCTAAGGGTGCTTTCACACCTGCCTCATTTAGTTCGGTTGAATCGTACTAGAGTTCGTTTGCCCTGTTGGTGCGGTTCGTTTGGTCGGGTGGGAAAGCAGCAATCGAACTGGGGTGCGCACCAAAAGCGGACCAAACAAGCGTACCGAGACCACCTCTTCAACTCATCGCTCGCCGTTTGCATTAGAACGTTGTTTTCAAGCCGCATCCGCGCTTCATTATAGAAATGTATTGTCTGCATATTGTGGTGTGTACAACCAATGTAACAGATTCTGGCCAGGGACAAAACCAGCCCGCGCAGTCGTCGCTCCATAAGTTGTGTTGTTGTTTGCTGGCTTTTCCTCTTCTGTTGGAATTTTCCGGCACGTAAATTCTGACCAATCGAAAAGCAGTTTAGGAAATACGCCACGGCCAATGAGCGATGTGGATGTTGTCATGTGACTGCATTTTAGTTCTTTTCAACTGGTTCGGACCAAAGCAATAAATATGGTGTGAAAAGAAACCAAAAAAGCAGAAGAATGCTACAATGTATAATTGTTTGCCCTTGGTTCGGACCAAATGAACCGAACTAGAGGTGTGAAAGCACCCTAAATAAAAAGTTCAATATTTCGCTCTGAAGTAGTGCAGTAGCATGAATTGCCACCTAAATATGCAAGCAAAGTACAAGTATCTAAAAATTGTTGTTACATAGCCCCTTAGAAATTGCATCCACATTGCATTTCTTCTCTTTAACCTTTGTCAGTCTGTAACAACATCCGCTGTTTGTGCACAGCAGCCCTCTACAACTTGAGAATTACAATTACAGTTTTCCATGTTTGTTTTGTTTTTTCATGTGAATACATGTGAATGGCGTTTCATGTTTGCCACTCAGGGGGGAGTGACTGTATGTTGACATCACCTACATGTCCTCAGTCAGATGTAAGAAGGAATTGTTACAGTCAAGCCGAACTGAGATAAAACACAGGAACTGCAGGAGAAATGTGTTTGATGACAGTCACTGATGGCAGTAATGTTTTTGTTGCTGCCTTTTCGCTTCAGGCCAGTGTGTGCGTGCGTACTGTATGTGTCTCTCTATGGATATCAGAAAGCTCTTAGCTTCATCCACCCACAGACTTTGCTTACATCACTGTAGGCACCATACAGTCAACAAATGTACCCTCAATATTGCAATCTGAGTAGCTCCTTCCTCAGAGGAATAAAATGTCACCTATTGCAGCTTTTACACCACACATCATGTATCACCTTTTGCATTGGACACTCTCTCAGCCTTATCGCTCTCTGTCTCTCCTGCCCGGCGGAGGAGCCTGTCCTTTGCGAAGACAGCGCCCAGTAAACAATAGGAAGCTGCGGTAATTGTGGTTCCACTTGATTTCACTTCTATGGAAGCAGGCAAGCAGTTCTGGGAAAACGGGGGGTGGGCGGAAAGACGGAGGAATCGAGGTGGCAGGAAGTGTAAGGGTTCTATACCTCATCTTCTTAAAATGCCACAGAGCTGTTGTCCTAGCCATGTTTATGCAGCCCATATCAGTCCACAGTTCACTGTTAGTCCTGGGTGACTTCATCTGCTGTCTGTATGTTGGTGTCCGTGTTTAAACGACATTTGCTGTGAAACAGAATATGTATACATATTTCACTTGAGTATCTTTTGTCAGTGCTCAGCACTCAACACTGCACTTCCCAGAGATCACCTGTCAATCAAACTATGTGTTTAGTACTATGATGTCTTTTTCCTTTTGGCTTTCTCACGGTTAGATGGGACAGTAAAATACAGCAGTTTGATCCCTATTAACCCATTGCTTCTCTTACTCTACAGTTTTTTTCTATGCTGGAATACGAACTGCCCCCTGATTTGCTGTGTAGTCATTTGATTAAACACAATCATTTTGGAATAAAGTATGTATAGTATACAGGCCCAAAAGAGAATAAATATAGGTTTTAAAACAAAATCTAAAGGCCAAACAAATGTTCAATTTGCAAAAACCAGTAACAGTAGGAGCTTTCAGATCCACTGGTGTTCTGGGGCCCTAGGGTTCTTTCCTGCTCTGCCTGGCTGGTAATCCAGCCTCTGGCTTTCTTTTCAGGAGGTATGAGGTGTTTGCCTAACAGCTATCAGTGATCATCCCAACAAACCCAGTTTTCCTTCTGTCAATAAAAAGAAAAAGCATCACTTCAGATGCGATCACTGCCTAAAAGGCGAGGTGTGATGCCTTACTCCCTGTGCAGCTCTGATTGTGATCACTCTCAGGTTACTGTCTACTCTACGTTCTATGCTACTCAGTTCAGGTGAACAGAAGGCACAGTAATTAAAGTCAAACAAATGTAAAACTTGTCTGAAACTCCAAGCAACGCATAAGGTGCGTGCAAAATGCTTCAAACATACACAAATCAATTAGATAAAATGAACCCTACTAGTTAAGCACATTCCGTGTGATCGACACATTTAACAGTGAGTTGAGCGTGGACTCCAGTTTGTTGAAGTGTAGATGATACCAATGTTTACCCTCAGCCTTTATGGTGCAGTGCAAGCTGAGCTCAAGTGATTTCCCCTGTGGAAGGTCAGTATGATCTCTGGCTTCATGTGTTGGTGGATAATAGTGGTCTGCCATAGGTAATTGTTTAAATGGTTGTCCAACTCCCACTGTGCACTAATCTCTGATCTCTGGGTTTTAGAGGAATTGTTTTCTGCATTAAGCAGGCGCCGATAAGACTTGCAGTTACAGATTAAACTGCGGGAATGAGAGGTTTAAGGTCCTTCCTTATTCTCCCCTCCGTCCAGCAAATAAACTCCAACAGCAGGTTCATCTGAGGTCTGGAGATAAAGTGTAGTATAGCCATTTTAAAATGAATTCCTCATCTATTAGAAGCTGTAGCTCTTTACACTGTATGACTGGGTGAAGACTCTGAAACTCTCTAATAGATTAAAGAGCTCACTGACTGCCAAGCTGCAGGTTTTATACTCCTCTCAGTGGAATCAAGACACTGTAAAACCTGTTGCAATTTCAACAATATGTCATCAGGCCAGTATTACTGGCTGTTATTAGTCAAGCGCAAACATTGGTATCGGCTGGTTGTTGGCAGATATGCAAATAGAGTTTTCCGAACAAAAATGTTTTAGGCTGAATTTTATGTATTGATGATTTACTCACCTCTGGTGGAGAGATTTGGGGAAACGTGAACTCTGGCAGGAAGTCGACACTGATTACAGCAAGGAGGGCGAGCCTCCTACAGCCCTCAGAAAGCTTCAACTTAACCGATATCATCTCAGTCAGTCCAGCCAACCAAAGACTGTTTACACTCATCCTATATTTATAACTGCCATAACCGATAGTAAAGTTAGTTGTTCAACTGTGAAATGTCCTGCCCCAGTCTTTGTTGCACCTCTTTTGATGGATCATAGATTTTTAATGTGTAAGTGTTTGTGTTTAAAAAAAAAAGAAAAGGAAAAAAGAACTATAAATGAGTGGATTTGTCTTTTTACCTTAAAATATCAATATTGATTTAAGAATCAGTTCAGCTCTAATCAATATCATTAACCTGTCCACCTGTGACTTCTTTATTGTTCCTCTAGCTGACATAAACACATGGTGGCATTATAACTGTACCGAGCGAACTGGGCAGATTTAAGTGTTTGCTTTCAGTCCACTAATGCTTTATTCAGACAGCAGCCACATCACATGCTGCCACTTTTGATCCTCTAATGTATATTTCTCCTCTATCCTCATCTGCACTCTACTGATCAATACCTGGACTGTTTTATTTTCTTTAACAGCCTGCTGTTCATACACAATGGGCTCAGGTTTTGGTGTATGGCTGACCAAAAGAAGCTGCCATCAATTTCATGCATCAGTTGCTACATGTATTCTCCAAAATTCTAGCATTAGAAAATTCTGCACCCCCCCCCCCCAAGACACATTATATGTTTAATGAAAATTTGATCCAATCCAATTCCAATTATATATGTAATGAATGTGGAGCTCAGGTGTGATGAGTCTGGAAACCTTGGCAACCCTCCCTATATACATTAACTCTTCAAAAATGGAGGTCACGCTGTCAGGCTGGCTCAGCACCAGCATATTTAATAAGCCCATCAAACACAGTTTGGGAAGGAGTCAGATAAGTTTTCCTTGGTCCTCACTTTCATCCATTTGTAATTGGCTCTGAGAAGCTGGTGTTTATATTTAGCTTCCCCATAAAGGTTTGATGCAAGTAGCGTTTCTTCTTCTTCTTCTGCTCGTCGGCAGACTGTGCAAGCATGCAGAGTGATGTCTGTCTTCACGTTACGCTGTAAGCTCTTGTCTCTTCCTCTTTGATGCATTGTCTTCCTGTTCCCCTGGCTGAGTACACATGCAAACGTGTGCAATAATAATGCACCATGGCTATGGGATGGATGTTTACTGACAGAGCACATTAATGGAACATGCTTTCATTAATGTGAATTCCAACCTAAGCATCTTTATTGCCTTGAGCTGTATATTTCATTGGGTAGTAAATGAATCGCATTATCTTGCAGGCTCTGTGCTGCATATGAACTTGAATGGTCAGGACACTATATAAAGCAAACCGAACGCTACTAAACGCCACTAAAGAAGCGACTGTAATTCATGATGTAACTGAACATATTTGCAGCATAATGAGAAGCACTTGTGTTTTGAAGTGCCAGGTCTTTAGTGCTTCATGGTAATAATGACGTGCCTATCACACACACTCCCCTCAGCAGCCGTGGGGATTTTTTCTCTTCTGGTGTCACTTCTCCTGCATCCCTGCCCCATTTCATTGCAAAATGTGCTTATTTACATTTTTTTAAGTAATAAAAGTAGTTAATTCAGTACTATCACTGCTTGTTCAGATGTTAGAGCAGGAAACTCAAGTCCTTATAAATAAGGTTCTATTACCTGTGAATGTGTGTATTCTGATGCGTGGGTGAATGAGAGGCGCATTGTACAGTGAAGTACTTTGGTATGAACGTGCTACATAACTGTAGTCGATTTACCGTTTAAAAAAGTGGAAATGTGGTGCTGTATATGATGATGTTGTGAAACCTGGTTTTACTTATTCTTGTAGCAGTGTAGCCACAGCTTTGTTTCGTTGCTGCCATCAACAAAATAGGTCTCACCACACTTATCAGCGTTTCCAGATGCAGCAGGCAGCA
>CM022485.1:5515468-5579087 GCA_011952105.1 Coreoperca whiteheadi
AGATTGGGGGAAAAACCTCAGTCATCCCTCTGATCCTCCTATTACCCCGCGTTCTCCGCCCGCGTTGACAGTGCAGAAGCCATACTGAGTGTGACGGCCGCTGTCCGTGGTCCTGATGATCAGTCATTACGCATCATTAGCCCAGCGCTTGGGGGGGGTCACCTCAACATGTTCAGGCCTGTCACTGGATTACTCTATAATCATCACTAATTAGACCAAACCTGACGGAGACAGGCAGCTTGCTCAGACGAGGCTGCTGTTATCTCCAGGAGAATCACTGAGTTTACTACTGTAAATGTAATAACTTTCTAGTGACACGATCATTCATCACTGCATTATGTTATTGTATTGTTTTAAACAAAATCCCCCCATGGATACTCTAACTGGTAGATCTTATCAATCTCTGATGGTTTATTCATTCCATTAATTAATCTGTGAGAGTTGGAATTTCTATTTCAGTCCCCCAACCGAACAGCAGCTACCACAGCTGATTTCTTTTTAAGCCAGTGCAGAGATGCATTAAAATGCAGTTTCTCTATTAGCCAGCGAGTGTGTGCCCAAAATATTTTTCAATAGAAATACAAACGTAAAATGTTATATTTCAAGTTGCATTAAGCACTATTTTTGAAATTAACATTTAATCAGATGACCCCCAATGTCAAACAGCCCTTCACCCAGTACAGATAATAACAGACTTAACCCATACAGTACTTATACAATCAATAGCAGAATAGGGAACAGTGCAGCCCTGAGACACACAAGAATGCTCTTGGCATATTGATTGATTTCCGTTTTCATATTGATTTGTAAAATTCAACAAGGTCTTGCACCTACCTACTTGTCTGGAGTGTTTAATGTATGATCCAGGAAGGCCCCACAGGTCTCTGCCACGAGCCTTGCTGTCGTTCTGTTGTGCCTTTGTTGAGGCAGCTTCTAGCTTGTATGCATTGACTGGTTGGTAACAGTCCGCCCAAGGATTTGACCCAAGTTGAAAGTGTTAATATCTTAAAATGTACCTTATTCATCTGGCTTTTGCCTAAAATATTGTAAGTCTGTTAGGCCTATTTATATTTATATATACTATATATTTATATTTATTTTATTTAACTTCTTTCAGAATGAAATCTTTTCATTTTTCTTTTTGTGTGAATTAGTCTTTTGTTGGTTTAGTGGTAATCTCTCTCTTATCTTATTAGTCTTATTTGACAGTAACCTGTAAAAACCCGGTTATTTGAGGTACAATAATAATATACTGTAATTACTCTTTTAACAGTAAGGGCCGAATTTAATCACCCAAGCACAACTACAGGATCTAGGCAGTAGTTCTTGGGCAAACGGACTATGTGAGCATCTCCAAGCGCACCTGCTATTTTGGTTCATCTATGTGCAGCAGCGCAAAGTGCAAATGGGATGAAGGTGAATATAGATTGGAGGCTGTCGTGATTAATAAATGCAATTCTCAACCAGTCACATCAATTAAACTGCTGTGCCGATCACACTGACATATGACGACAGCTCAACAAATGGAAAGACGCCTCTGCAGGAAATTATATTGTTGTCTGAATGGTGCAGAGCGACACGATGTGAACACACAGCACCACAAGTCTGCAGCCAGAGGCAGATGATGTGTTTATTTAAACAGTTAATTTGTAAAATGACAATGGAAATTAATAATAAAAAAATTGTTAAAATGATTGCATCAATCCGACGCTATTTAAGTCATAATTCTACTGTATTTCACGTTGAACATGGTTACATCATATCTTAGAATGTGACAGAAACATTTGCTCTGTAATGCACGGGCCAAGACGGTTGTGAATGATTAAGAAATACAAACAAGCCAGAGCGTTTAAACGAAGTGTGGAGATAGGTCTGGCTATGCAAGACAGTGTTTTGATTGTGTTGCTCTCCCCTCCATCAGCTCACACTTATTAGCTCACGGAATATTTAATCATGTAACTCTATCTCTATTATTATATCATCACTGCAGCCATACCTTTCACACCCCTTCACATGAACTCCCACACATCCAACCAGCGCTGTTGACAATCACCTCCACTTTATAGTTCAACGCGGGGAGGATATCCTTGGGCAGAGAAAAGCTAAATAATTTCTCCCAGTTGCTTCGGGGCTTCGTGAGCACCACTCTTTAATTAAGGAGAATGTATTAGTCATGACTCCCAACAAAGCTTTTGCATATTAATGAGGACTGTGTTTTAGTTAGTGTGCACCTTGTGAGTGGAGGCAGCCTTAGGCCAGGTCCTGACTGGCACTTCAAGACACAGTTCATGGTTTGATATAAAAAAAAAAGTAGTTCAGCAGTGCAGCTCTGGTGTAAATCCCCACCGTAGCATCAACAAAGGTTGCTTTTTAACATATTGTTTGTAATTGTCTAAAATCATGATAGATTCTAATTGAGGAATTGCATTTGCAGCTTAATCAGTTTGATGAGCTCAGCAGTAAGACTCAATCAATAAACACCTTGCCAAAAATCAATGAATCCCACATTTACAAGCAACAGAGAGATCCATAATTATTATTTCATGGTTTTAAAATGATGTCCTTTTGAAAAATGTATGAATCAGATTTCCTTTTTTCCTAATAGCGCATTGCCACTTGTGCTTATGGTTGCCTCAGGTCAACTCCAGAGTAGCCTCATTAGGATCTCTCAGGGTGGGACTCATTGGCAGAACATGTAGTTATGAATCACGATTAATCCATGTATCCAGTACTGCAGAAATGTATTTTACATGTCTGTCATCTCAGGAGCAAAGAGTCTTATATAAACTTCTCATACCACTAATGCAGCATTTTTTTATGTTCCAAACACTTTTTAAGCATGACCAAATACAAAGTGCAGTTAGCTGCTTATATTTGCCATTTGCAATCAGCAAAAGCAAACCTATATAAAGCTAGATAAAGATAAACAGCTTATTCAATTCAATTCAATTCAATTCAATTTTATTTATATAGCCCAGTATCACAAATCACATTTGCCTCAAAGGGCTTCACAATCTGTAACATACGACACCCTCTGTCCTTAGACCCTCGATTCGATTAAGGAAAAACTACCCAAAAAAACCCTTTTAACAGGGGAAAAAATGATAGAAACCTCATGAAGAGCAACAGAGGAGGGATCCCTCTTCCAGGACGGACAGACATGCAATAGATGTCGTAAGTACAGAATAGATTTATAGCATCAAAACTATAACATATACAGCCATGATGGCTGTATAAATATGATCTCTTTTCCTAGTTCCTGTCAGTACACGTGCTGCAGCGTTCTGAATCAACTGGAGAATCTTAAGGGACTTTTTCGGGCTGCCTGATAATATGGAATTGCAGTAATCCAGCCTTGAAGTAACAAATGCATGGATTAATTTTTCTGCATCATTTCGAGACAGGAAGTGCCTGATTTTTGCAATGTTACGTAGGTGAAAAAAGGCAGTCCGAGAGGTTTGCTTCATGTGGGAGTTGAAGGATAGATCCTGATCAAAGATAACTCCGAGGTTCCTCACAGTGGTGCTGGAGGCCAGGGCAGTGCCCTCTAGAGCAATTATATCTGCCGACAGTGAGTCTCGGAGGCGTTCGGGGCCAAGTACAATAACTTCAGTTTTGTCCGAGTTTAACACATTAGAAAATTTCTGGTCATCCAGGTTTTTATGTCCTTAAGGCATGATTGAAGTTTAACTAACTGATCAGTTTCATCCGGCTTAATCGATAAATATAACTGGGTATCATCTGCATAACAATGAAACTTTATGGAGTGCTTTCTAATAATATTGCCCAAAGGAAGCATATATAAAGTAAATAGAAGTGGTCCAAGCACAGAACCACAGTGAGAGGACTGCTTGGTTGGCTCCCTTCCTTCTCATCCAGCCTCCCTTAAGTGTGGGGCAGGGCCACCCACTAATCAGGATCTGGAAGACCTGAGAAACAAGAGCTTAAAGAAACAGAGGGAGACAAACAAGAAAGGGGGGGGGGGGGGGGCGTAACACCATGTACGGTACATACAGTACTGTGTAGTGTACCACTCATTAGTGAGTCAGCGTTTCATGAAACAAAACTCTATACGATTCTCTCATTTTTATGGTCATAGAATCTATCCAGCCCGTGAAGGACCAAGTTACTTTCAATTCAAGGATAAGAAGAGAGAGTTAAAATTTCACTTGCACTCGCTTGTTTTGACATGAACGCAGTCCTGCTCTCTGTCGTCAGCTGTAGAGAACTCGTGATGTGGTGCTCTTTTCGGCGGTGTGATTGGTCCTGTTTGCATCTTCGTAGCCAAAGCCTTTTAAACAGGCAAACCATGAATTGTTAACTGCTTTGATATTTGCAGTGTTATATTGTTTTGATGAGTTATAATAACTGGACAGGAGGCATAAATCAGCTTTATTTGAAAGTTACACCACTTCTTGTGATCCTCCAGTGCTATCTCAGTAGCTGCCGTAGTCCCATAGTTTTTACTAGCAACTTGGAGTCCATACTGACATTATATGAGACACTGGGAAATATTGAGCCATTTTAAGCAACCATTTCACATTAGCGGATGTAAACTCCCTGGAATTAGTGGTCTGAAAGCTTCTAAAAAGCTCAACTTGTTTACATGGTTTTGTTAATGTTAAGTGTTGATGTATTTCTTGATGTTGTGTCCTACTAATCACTAGTATCTTGGCCAACCTCATTAGGCTAATTGATGCTGATACTGCGCAAACAGTCAGCACACCTGGCATATACTGTATCAGCTGTTGTTCCCAAGACCCCTACCACCTAATGGTGGTTTTAAAGTGAAACTAGGCTAGAAACAGCAATTGTGCCTTTGCCATTGTTTGAAGTAACCTTCGTGTTACAGAATTCCCTTCATATCAGCTTTGAACGTGCCAAGCAGAACTGGGGTTTGGAAACATGGATGTTCGTAAAAGTGACTGCTGACAGAAGAAAATCTCAGCTGTGGCCTCATATTCGCAGCCAACTAGCTTGTTGACTGTCCTCTCATCAGTGGAGTTCCCATGGCTGCTCATCTCAAAAAGAAATGAAATAATTTTTCCAACAACCTCTCCATCTTTCACACAACAAACACGCCCATACACACAGCCATTCTGACTATGGAGTCTCTCTCTCTCGCTCTCTTTGCATCTCTCCCTCAGAGCATGACGAGTGTGCCAGCAGTCAGAATTTGTGTGACGAGAACGCCATCTGCACCAACACCATCAGAGGACACCTGTGTACCTGCAAGCCAGGCTACGTGGGCAACGGCACCATCTGCAGAGGTAAGATCCTGCCCTGGATCAGCACTCCAGACACACAAACACACACAAATACAGAGCCAAACCTTCCGCAACATCCTTTGATGGCGGCTGATCCTCTGCTCCGTAACATCACGGTCGGTCAGGTTCACTCCTGGTTCCTTCACATCACCTAACCAGGCAGCAGCTGCCACAGAGATGATGAAAAAGCGATTTCAGCCCGCTTTTCCACGTGTGCCTCCTCTGCCTCATCGCTCACCCTGCTCCCTGTTGAACTGTCGCCCCGCCCAGGCACCCCGCGCAGTTGGTATCATACAGATGGAGGGAAGGAGGAGGGCGGAAATGAGAAACGTTTTTGTGAAGCGTGTGTTTGTTTGTTTGTGTGTGTGTTGTACCTACAGCACTAACATTTGAACAATATATATACTAAAACTGTAGTCTCTTTATGAAGCCTCCATTCTGCCTGCTGCATAGACCTTTAGAGTGTGTTCAGTACACTCCAGCCTAATAGGTAAAGCACTTGTTGGTTGGGTGCTATCATCTTCCGAAAATGACAACAGGGACAGTCGATTAAATCAAAGTGGAAAAGTGCTCCAATAAAAGAAAATTAATAAATCCTGAAATGGATACTTAACTCTGCATGGCGCAGCACAGCACAGGAATTCATGTGGCAAAATCTTTTTAGACATCTAGGTAACAAATCCCCTGTTTGAAAATCATTTCAATGCAGTTAACACCAGCTTCATGTTGAAATAAGGTCACTTAAATGCTGTTCAAACAATAGTTAAATGTAACCGGGGAATTTTCAAAAATCATTCACACGTCAGTGCTTACAGGGAGCCTTTAGTATGTGGCACACAACATATTCTAGTCAATATTATTGATATATTTTATGATAATAGTATTTATTGTCCTGATCATTCATTTAATATTTCTGGAAGTGGAGGTTAATCATTTTGTATAACCCTTACTGATCCATTTCAAGGTTTCAGCTTTGGCCAAATGTGTCTAAAAACAGGCCTGCTTCCATGTAAAATGAGTTGAGAACGTATTGAGCATCACGCTGTAACTGTGCAACCTTGTTACTTGGTTCCAGTAGCTTGTCGCAATCAATGCAGATGTCTTGCCAACAAACATCGTCTTTTGGCCAGAACTTTCCATTTTCATTGGCTGTCCGATCCAGAAATGGCATGTTTAATAAACTCTGCGAGCACATGTTACGGAATAACAGCAGTCAGTGTTCTTCATTTTTACAACAAAAGTGACTTATTGCTGTTTTTATTCTACCAAAATGATTTCCCATTCAGGGGAAGCCGCGCTGTGTTAAACAGCTCCTTTATCGAGCTGAATAATAAAATGAAAAAAACCAAACAAAACATGGAATTGCATTTGTTTGTTTACCAGTTATATGAGAAGCATTTTGGAAGCTTGCAGTGGCATTTGTTTCTCTGTTGAACTTCTTTGACCCCATTTTAGCGTTAATGAGAGTGAATATTTGTGGAGGGCTGTGTGGCTTTTTACATGCCCTCTTACCATTCTTAGGTGTGTGTGCGTGTGTTCATGTACACACGCGACCATCAGTTTTAGAATTTAGGTTCACGTGTCCACCCAGCCATGTACTGTGTGAACTATATTTAACCGCATATTTACACTGAAGGCTGCCGCAGTGGGGGACATGCAGGTTCGGGGCAGATGAAGCAGGACAGTCGATAGCAGTCCACGTGAGTCTGAGGAGACTCGTTAGAGCGTTCGCAGCTTCTTCAAGCCAGAGGAGCTTCACAGCTCGAGCTCCCTGATGTACCACAAATATCACTGGGGTCCAGCATCAGAGCTGCGGAAACAGGAGCATCATCCAGGGAGGTGGACTCCCCTCTTAGCCTGAGTATAAACAGCCACGTTTTCACTGGAGCCAGTGAGGTGAAGAGAAGGAAAACTCACCGTATGTATGTCATTTCCTGAAGCTCGGTCGTTGGCTAAGTAACCAGGAAGTCTGAGATCTTTTTTCAAGAGACACCTGGCTAAGATGTTAGCATAGAATAGATACCACTGACATTAGGGTTGTGTTTTTATTAGCACAAGTTAGCTAAAGTGCAGATATGCAGAACATATGTATTGTAGCATACTAAGTGTTTGAATTCCAATCTTTGAGGTTTATATATTATGTGTTGTTTCTGACCTTTTTTGAAAGCTAAAACCTAATTCTATAAAGGATTAGAAAGGATTAAGATTTGGACAGCAAATGTGATGCTGGATTCAGCATCAAAGCATTAAAATAAGACTTGAGAGACATGGAGGACACCAAGGCCATGCTCCTTTAAAACAGTTATAATAAATAGTAAATGCCTGTTACAGTGGCAACATTTGGTGCTGATATGAAAATGATACTGCCACATTTATCATTTATTCCCGTAGTACTATACACTAGCACTATAAGCCAAATGTATCCTATGCACAACATGAACAGCTGTAGGTACTGAAAATTTGCTTACACAAAGTATAAAATGAGTAAACCTATTATTTAAATTGGAAAATATCTGAAGAATTCATTAACGAGACTAAGAATCAATACCACGGTTTTTCAAAACTTTATTTAATCAAGCAGTCTCACTGAGATCAAGATTTCTTTTCTAAGAGAGACCTGAGAACAAGAACAACACAATAAACAAGGTAATTAATTAAAATAGTTACAAAAATCATTGAAAACTTTGGAGAAATAAGCTTTAAAATCTCCAAGGGGAATGTACGACTGTAGTTTGAGGGTGGTTTGCAGTAGGTTCTCAAAAAGTAGAGGTTTGATATGCAGCCCTACTCACGTCTAGAGCTTAATTTGTAAATAAAGAGATCCCATGAGCTCGCAAGAAGCCCTTTCATGTAGTTTTCGTGACTGTGTGCTTATGCTTGGCCGCTGTTCAAGAGATGGGAATATCATTAAGTTTCATTGGGCTTTGATTTTCCAAACTACTTAAACATGATCTCAATAAACTTGCAGTAAAATATGATGCATCATGGGATATCTGTGGCTGTGAAGGAGCCAACATCACCAGATGAGACCAGTCCTTATAGGCAACCTCAGTTTTGGTTCCCCAACCCCGAACAACTGCAGCTTGCGAGCCTGCAACCTCTGTAAAACGTCATTTTGCTTTTCGTTTCCCAGTGTCCGTTCAAAACCAAAATCTAGCCCACTGAATGCTGGGCGGAACACCTTTTTGAGAGATTTTGATCAACTTTCAACTTATTTAACAGAGTTAAAAATTAAATCACGGTTCATTTTGACCTTCTTGCCATGTGCCACTATGATTTCTTGCTTATTAAGTCATGATCTGGATCTGCACTGTGGCTCAACACCTTGACAACCAATAATATTGTCATTAGAAGGACAGGACAGAGGAAAGCATGTCAGTCATACCAATGATTAGCGAAGGAATGTATGTCATATTATGCTGCAGGTGGTCGTTTATACAGTATGTGTGATACATGGAGAGCGAGGGGGACAGAGATAAATTAAGAAAAGGAAAGCCAGAGGAGGAAAGCGAGGCAGAGGGTAAATGCAATGACGACGATAGAGGAAAGATGCAGAAAACGACAGGAAAAGGAAAAAGAAGTCGGTGTTCCCACCTGCAGCCACCCCTCTCTAACCTTCTGTAACACAGGCATTAGGATGGGTGGCAGGTGGGAGGCAGGTCTAGGGAGAGATCAGTGCAATTTGCAAAGTGCCTTCCACACAGTTTCTACCTCTGGATTGTCTCCAGGCTCATGCTACACACACACACACACACACACACACACACACACACACACACACACACACACTCTTGCAGACAAAATTCAACCTGACTGCAGTGCTACCTCCACATTTTTAACTCTGGAATTCACGGTCAATGTGCAAATGATGGAACAGAGCAGGTAGAGAGCCGAATGTCCCAAACAATGTTTAAAATATGAATTATGGAGTATAAAAACATGGAAATTACTAAACATGGTGAAAAGACTCGTATGTGCATGCTGGAATATGTAATACACTATGGTAAATCGACACCAGAACAAATTATGTGGGCACTTGGACATTACACCCCTGGACATTACAGTACGTGATTATTTAACATGTCATTATAAAACCTTGGACATTAACCTGCTGCTGAGCCCAACTCCTCCAACAACCTCGGGATGAATTAAAACCTTATTGCCCAACATCAGTGCGCACTGCCCAACCTCTGCCGCCAGGGTTCCAAAGACTTCCCAGAAGAGTGGAGGCAGACCAGTCAAGTTCTTCCACACCGAACTTACTTCTTTGCAAAGCTCACTTTGTGCACAGGGGATGTTCATGTTGACACAGGAAAGGGGCCTCCCCCCAAAACTGTTGGCAGACAATTGGAAGCACACTATTGTCCAAAATACCATTGTATGCTGTAACATTAAGATTTCTCTTAAGGTCTCTAGGCCAAATCATGAAAATCAGCCCTAGAACAAAAGTACATGAATAGCCAAGTCCACATACTTATGGCCATAAAGTGTAGCTAATGTATCTAGCTAATAATCTTATAGAGACCCCACATGACAGTGTCAATCTTACTCACTGATGATATTTGTCAGGAGCAGGTGAGGAAATTCTATACCTATTTTTTTAATAATATCATAAAAACTTCCTACGTCTTACCTGTCCTATTCTGGCCAATTAGTATTATGCGAGCAGGGAGTTGGAGGAATTGGCCTCTATTTTTCCCTCCCCCTGAGATCTCATTACCGTGTGATGGCGACAGTGTTGGTCAATCGACCTGTGCCTCCCGTCTCATTCCCCTCATACATCACCGCGGCACTCTCAGGAATAAGGGAATTAGTCTGCATAGGACTGCAGCTCCTCACCCTGTCCCTGCTAATGTTAATAAGGCAAAAAAAAAACGTGTTTTTTAGCCATCGTTGAGCAATGAGTCCATAGTTGACGGGACAGAATCGGGGTTTCGGAGCCAAAAGTGTGTGATTAACTTGACACATTAAAAGCTAAACCTGATGAGTGTCCTTGAGTGACAATGGCTTATTTCCTGTGAAAGCAAACATTTTTGAATTCCACTACCACAATTGGTTTACAAAGAAAGAGCTTTTTATTTGCAAAGGTATAACTTGACCTTTTGTATTTGTTGTGACTCGGAGGATGACAAGGACAGCTACAGATGTGGCTTTGCATACTCAATGACATCTTTCACTTTCTTTTTTTTTTTTTATTAGACCTTAAAGAAAAACCCCTCCCTCAGATCCGTGTCCTTTTTGTTAGAGCTCATCAAGCGATGATTCCTGAATTACAGGGGTTGTTTTGTGATGAAGTGTGGACTTATTGTTCCCTCCTCAACTTGCCTGAATACCTTCTTTTTCATTTAGAGGATTCCTACATTGCCCTGAGTGTTCAACAACCCCTGTAGAGTGGGACTGGACTTTTGGTATTTAGCTTCTATTTAAGTGGAATAACCTTCAGCACTGTGGCAAGAGTTTCCTAAAAGACATCATGATTTGTTTCTGCTTGTTCCCCAATTCATCCCCCACTGTTAGATTGTTGGTGCAAAAAGGAAGCGCTAGAAAGACGCCGATGCCCGTTGATTCTGTGTGACTGACACCAAGACCTGTCATCTGGCAACAGAAAAATGACAGCGCAGGTCATCTGTTAAAAATTACCTACGTTTTCCTGACAAGCAACCGCGTGTGGTCGTGTGAATAATGGCTGTCTTGCTCGCCTCACATCTAATTTCTTTTACAGGAGAGTAATTATGGCTAATACTGTTGCTACAGCAATGCCATGACCCTTTGGTGACTGGTAACGACACAATAGATTTGCCTGCTGCTGATATTATGCAAACAGACAATAGATGGAGAAGTGCTGCTATTGTAGAGGCTCATACTTTTCACTGCGCGCACTGCAGCTTGTTGAAAAACACAATTTAAGATATCAAGTTTAAAATGACTGTATTCATCTCTGCTTGAGAGCTGTTCCAATCTAAACTTTTACATAGCATCTACTCTGGAGAAACCCAGCTTGTTAGGGGACTCTGGAATCACATATGTAGCTTCACATTTAACTCCATATCTGCCAAGTGCCCAGCTCCTAGCAGGCCTGCAGATGGCCCCCAGCCTGCCTGCTGTGACTGGGATGATTGCAAGGGCACATGAAGAAAGGCCTCCATCTCAAGAGCCCGTTTTACTGCTATTGATTGCCATGGCTGACAGGAACTGAGAAGAAATGAGGGGTTAAGACTCCCTCTACCTTTACTTACTCTTTCTTCCTCCCCTCCCTCGCTCTTTCTCTCCCCCTTCCTTTTGTATTGCAAGTCTCTTGGGGAGAAAAAAGGCTACCATTATTTCATCACCCTCAGAGCACAATAAATAAGCCACAATAGTCCAATCGGAAAGGAAAGATTATAGATCAGCATTGTCCCCACTGCCAGCCTAATGATCAGCAGCCTATTGAGGAGCCTTTGTCGGCAGCAGAATGAGTGAGCTAATCTTGTTAATGGTCCGTTTCATTCCCTAGGACTGGTTTGTATAGACAAAGGGGCTTTAAATAGAGAGGATTTGAGTAGCGAGTCTAAACAGCGGCGCAGAGGACAAAAGCATTGACTCGTGCTTTTCTCATCTTGCTATCGGAGCTAATCACAGAGGAACCATGTTGCAACCAGCTAACAGCGAGCAGTGAAACCCAGGCTAATGTATTCTGAGAGACGGAGGGAGGGGGGTGGGTGATTGCTGCTGGGAGGGGAAAAGAGAAATGAGAGGGGAGGGGAGGGGTGTGGGGCTGTTGGATTCAGCCTTCATTTCCCCTACAAGTCTGAAGCATTTAATTTTCTGTTTACATAATTATTGCTCCCCTTCATCCCTTTTTGATAGGAACAACACATTTAGCGGCTTCTCTACTGTGCAGTTCTGTGCTAGAGGGCATAGTGTTTTACAACATTTAATTGGGTGAAAACCACGGTATATCTGAAGCTATGATTAATTGCAAATGTGGAAAAACTGTACCAAGAAAGAAAAAAAAAACCCACTACTTGTTTTTGAAGCTTTGTAGCAATTATCATTTGAGGCAATTATTTTTAGTCTGTGCCCTGCTGTTAGATGTAGCTGCTGTGCAGCAAAGAGGAGAATCCTCTCTTGTGTTCAGCTCTATCAGATCCACTCTGGTAATGTAATTTAATGCACCAGGCGAAAACCTCGCATGCTGTCCTCGTTCTCATCCATGGTGGGGTTTTTTCTTCAATTAGTCTTGTGTCAGTGATGCTCTGCAGTAATAAATCTGTGCAAAGAATACTCTTTGTTTAACATCGAGGTGCTTGTCAGTGATGTAGTATGATACAGAGAGAATGGCAAAACCATAATAATACCAACTATGAACTCTCATACATTAATTCTAGTCTTTTCTGCAACGGCAATGCTAAAACTTATTAATATTACTTATAGTAATATTTAAAATTAGCACTATTCAAAGCTGTAGGGTCAAGTAGGACTTAAGTTGATGTAGTGAATGAAATTGAGACTGCGACATCGTATTGGCCAGCATTCAGAAACCTGCAAGACTTTATCTGCAACTTGACTTTCACTCTGCTTATGAAGACTTGCTCCGAGAGCCTTGATTTGAGATTTACACTTGCCTCAGAATACTTAAAAACAGCTCTGGTGCTGCTACTGCTAATATTAGATAGGTTTTCTGAGTCTTTGGGGAGAGAATGTGAAGAAACCATGCGAGTTCACGTGTTCGCATGTGTTTTATGGCTTGACACCTTCTCAGGAGGAGCCAGCAGGGTCCACTGAGGAATGATTTTGAAGACCAATCCGGTTGAGTTAAACCAATGGTTTGGGTCCGTTGATGCATCTTATCGGTGTGTATTGGCTTTATTGCCCTTTTTCTCTTGCTCTCTGTCTCTTTGTATCCTCTCCTGGTTTTTCTTCATTGCATTAAAGTGAATGTGGGAGAGGAAAGAGGTGTGAGGAGAAAGTTGGCTGAATGCCCACTGTTGGCATGTGCACAGCAGAAAACAATAGAACGCATGTATAGAGTAGAAAAACATGCGTGAAGAATTTGTGACATCGCATATGCTAGTGGTTGTTTGTGGTCTGAAGCGGGGAAAGTGTCCAGTATGTCCCAAATATAAAAAAAAAACATTAAGAAAAGTCAGAAGAAAGCCTGGAGTTTGTTTTAAGGCACGTGGAGGTTTATGCAACTTGGATGAAGCCTGGGTGGAGCTGAGGTTGAGCAGGGAAGTGGCAACCACCATTGCCGACCGTGATTGGCTGAGAGACATGTCAGTCTATCAAAAGCACCCCTTAAATATACTGTTCTTCCTTTGTTAATATTTTCCTCATGAAATAATCATTTTAAAAGTTGTCACCAATAAATATATAAGAAGCTAGTTATTGAGACCTAAAAGAGAAGATTTTCCCCAGATGTTGTGTTTCTGTCCGCTCCGACATGCCTGGAAGCCTGCTTGTAGTGACTATTAGGCAAATTGCCTACCAAAGCACTTTCATGTTGGTTTTAACCCCGAGCCTTTGGTAATTGTCACGTGGGAACACATCACCTGAAATGGGCTTTTCCACAGAGTTAGAGGAGGATTTGATAAATGCAAAGGCTTGAGAAAAAGCCAGAAAAGATTTGCTTAACGTAATGTAATTAACCACTAACGTCAGTGAATTATTCTGTCAACGGCCTTGGTATCTCCTGTAAATATCACTGATGTCATATCATTTGCATTTGCCTGCAGCTAAGAAAACACATTAGTCTATAGTATACTTAATACATTTAAGACCTAACACCAGTAGGGGCTTTGTGTATATTTTGGACATTGTGTCCTTTACAGTAAATTCAAGATTACCACGTATGCAAACCACATTTGTCACATTGCACCTACTTTGCTGTTACTCGCGGCCTTTGTTTCTTATTTTCAGAATATTAAAAGTATCACTTTCTGACATAGGTTTGCAACAGCTTGTTTGTGATTGGTTATCAGGACCGTACTGCATTTCTGGGTACTGCCATTAAAAATTCAAAGACGAGCAGTATAACACACAAAATGTAACATGACAAACACTTAAAAGAAAACATTCATTAGTTGACAGTGCAAAATAGAGCAAAACATGGTTTGTGTAAACACGTTGCTTATGATTAATATTGAAGCACATATAATGAACTGGAAAAAGAAATTGCACTGATGCAGTAGTCTGCTCCCCATTTTAAGTAATTCAATAGCTGCAGCGTAGGCTCTTTTGAGTTAGGAAGTCTTCATATACTGTAAATAGAAAGTGACAGATTTCACCTGATACGTTTTTGTTTGCATAGGAACAACACTGGATATGTGTTTAGACGATAAATAATGCATTAGTTTATCTGTTGATAAAGTTGTGCTTAGAATCTCACGTTAGCTTCATTTCTCTAGATGCCTTCTCCCTGGTCCAATCAACTTAAAATTAAAAGAAAACACATTTATGCTCAGAGCCAAATGTGTCACCCTCGTCGCTGTCTGAATTACAGTGAATTTAATTTGCAACCTGCACTAATGGCATAAAGAAATTCACCTGGTACATATCTGTGGCATAAAAAAAAAAGCCTGTTTTCGATCACAGACTGGGTTTTGACTGGGACTGAAAAGCACAAAGCCTTGGAGGCTGCGGGCTCCAAAACACTTTAGTTCAGAACTGTGGGCCCTGACTGATTTATGGCAAGCTGCAGGCAACACACACACACACACACACACACACACACACACACACACACAGAGACAAATAATAGATAGACAAGTAGAGGAAATAATTGACTAGGAAAACATCTTGAAACTTAAGCTGGTGTGGTCCAATATTGTTTTCTCACAGCCATTGCTGGGGACTTAACTTTAAAAAGGTAATTAATTATTACTCCTAAAATTGCAAGGGAAATTACTTGAGATTCACATCACACTTCTTTAAAGTTACTTTAGTGACAACATTAAGACATCAGACTGCAAAGTTGGACTTGATTCAAATTTGAGTAACAAAAATGAGAACTTGACCTGGACTTCACTGCTTTGAAACGTAGTTAAGACTTGACTGCCTAATGACCTGACTTGAGACTTGAAAAGCAAAAAGGGGACTCCTCCTTCTCGGAGTCATAACTCATGAACACAGACTTGATACACACATTTTTAGATGGTGTAACGTAAACCTCATGATGATAACATGATCTCCGATGCCCATCGCACCGTTTTGAAATAATAGCATAAGACGCTCCTTTGTAACGCCAGAGCGTGCATGAAAAGTATCAATTTTTTAAGCTTTCTTCAGTATCAAGGTAATCCAGGGATATTTGTCTCTATATGTATGGGTACATTGCAAACAAACACTGCTAATAGCTCATGCTGCCTACCTTTAATGGTGCTGATTTGCCTAATTGTAAACACACAGCTAACTCCAATACATTACACTTCCTGTTACCAGTTCAGTGCACCTGATAAATATTTTTGATGAGGTGCTTCCACAGGTCATTGGTGGAGCTTGATGCCATGGCCAGCTGATTCTGACCTATTCTACACCGGAAATGATAGAAGTATTTCCCACTTTAGTCCAAGCATCCAGCCCACAGCTTATCAAAGTTGCTGTCACAGTCAGGATATGATCTGTTACTTCATTCATGATTTGGGATTTCATATCAATAAAGAACACTTGAACAAAGCTACAGAGAGAAAGACAGGCAGTACCCCACCAGCGCGGATGATGGGATCTGCTGTGTACAGTAGAGCCATGATATGTGTGTGTGTGTGGTGTGGCGAGGTGTGTGTGTGCATGCTTTTGTGTGTGTGTGTGTGTTTGTGTGCGTGTGCTCTTGTTTTGCTACATTCGTGGGGCCCAAAAACCAGGAGCCCACTATACTTGTGGGGCCTGACCTCCTTTGTGGGGCCAAAATGCCTGGACCCCACAAGTTTAAAGGGCTTTTTGAAGGTTAAGACTTTTAGGGTAAATGTTACAATTAGATTAAGGTTAGGGTTAGGGTAAGGGTTAGGTTTAGGCATTTAGTTGTGATGGTTAGGTTTAGGGTAAGGGGCTAGGGAATGCATTATATCAATGATGGGTCCCCACGAAGATAGTGCCGCAAACCTGTGTGTGTGTGTGTGTGTGTGTGTGTGTGTGTGTGTGTGTGAGTGTGTGTGTGTGTGTGTGTGTGTGTGTGTGTGATTTATTAGAATCTGATATCCAGGTTTCTTTAGACAATTAGTGCAATGTTTCTGGCCAGCAGGAAATATGAAGGGCCAGACACACACACACACAAACACACACAGAGCTCATCAAAGGAAGAGCCGGAGACATTCATTTACCACCAAGAAAGCAGCTGGAAACAAGAAGGGACAGAAACTGACACAAAAAGGGAAAACAAATCTGAATTATTCTTATTCCTATCCTATGGTATGAATGTCAGTGATAAATAAGTAGTTAAACGTGCACTTATTGTTCCAAAGAAAGTTTGTCTTGGACTCAGATGCTGCTTGATGCTTTCCACAGACAGATAAAATCCCCACGACCAAACACAAAGACTTCACAAAGATACCACAAAGTGCAAGTGGTTACAAAATATAAAACCGTAAACCTCTGCACATGTTTACCATGTTCACCATTTTAGTTAGCTTGTTAGCACGCTAACATTTGCTTATTGCATTGTTCAAAAGTAACAAAGTACATTTACTCTGGTACTGTTCCTACGTACAATTCTGAGCGTGTTTGTCTAGAGTATTCTAGTTTTATGCTACTTTATACTTTACTACTTTTCAGAGGGAAATATTGTACTTTTAACTCCACCACAAGTATTTGGCAGTTCTGCTTTTCAGATTAAGATTTTAAAAAACCTACAATGAGCATTTAAAATGCAATGCACTGTTATACAGTCAATTAAACCACCCAACGATATATAAAATTAGTAAACTGAGTTCTGCTTTAGCCAACCATATGTATGATAATGTAGCTGACAGGGGCCATTTTGGCTTCATAGTAAGTACTTTTATACTTCAAGTGAATGTTTCCAATAATACTTAAGTACTTTACTTGAGTAAAATGTTGAATGCAGGATTTCCACTCGTAATGCAATATTGTAGTAAGTAACAGTGTTATACTGGTATTTTTACTAAAGGGAAAGTTCGGAATACTTCGTCCACCTTTGGCTAATTAGCACTCATAGACCACAGTATGGGCCAAATTGAACTTTTGACCACCAATGTTATTAGGTTACATCAGAAACCATGAATGTCTGTAAAAAAAACATTGTGCCAGTTTATAGTAGATGTTGAGATATTTCACTGGATGGTTGAATACTTTGACCTGCTGGAGGTGCTAGATGAAAATTGAGAGGACCACCAAAGTTGTCAGGATTCATCATCTAGGGATCATCAATATATGCACGAAATGACGTGGCACACCATCAAACATTTGTCGAGATATTTCAGCGTGGACGGCCCATCCGTGCCGTCCCTAGATACCTGCCGCTAGCGTCTAAAAGTGTCCACGATAGTTCTCAGAGGAAGAAACGCAGGCTAGTGTGTTGAGCCGATAGTGTGTTGACAAAGTGGAAGAAATGAAGCAGCAGGCATCTCCTTTCAGGACGATCTGACGGTTTCTGTTCCCTTCACCTGCATTTAATAGCAGCTGCTGCTCCGCCTGATGGGGCTTCCACCTGCATGAGACACACACGCGTATGCAGATTTCTCAGCTGTCGCTTCCATCATCTTTCTTCTCTTCTTTCTTTGCTTATCATCCGTCCATTTCCCACCTCCCACCCAGCGTCCGTCTCTTCCCTGTGCTGTCTGTCAGGGCGACAGTGACCGGTCCAGCATTCAGTCATATTTTTAAAGGCTTTTTGTGCATGATATTTATGCTCAGTGTCTTTGTAGGAAATTAATTAGTGTGTGTGTGTGGGGGGGGGGACTACTGCTGTGGATAGCCACAGAAAATGTTTAAGATTGTAATAATCCACGGGTTAATCCATATTATTCAAACCAATTCTTAGTGAGTGAAAGCAAAGGTACTGAACATACTAAACACACATTCTGCTGAACTGAAATCATTTTGGGGCGTTTCCACTTTATTTGAGTGTGCCAGTAGAGAGAGAGAGAGAGAGAGAGAGAGAGAGAGAGAGAGAGAAGAAAGAGAGGGGTGGCATGCGGCAAAGGCCCCGGGCCGGACTCTGGTTGAGCCACCGGGGAGCCACCGGGGAGCCGTGGCCCTGCAAAATCTAAATGATGTCTACAATGGACAGTTTGGATAATGACTAATGATTTCCTTGATTTGCACTGACCATGAGAAAATACGGTTAAATTTTCCTTCCTTTATCTGATCACGTAATGAAGTTATCTTTAAATCTGGGTCGAGCAGCATCACTTTGTCTCAGTATCTATGCAACGAACCATGGCTAAGAAACAAGGCTAGGGTTAATTGATTTCAGTCATAATTTAAAAAAAAAAATCCAAGCATTTATTAAATGGTTAAATATTAAAAACATTACATGAAAAATCAATAACACAAAGCCCTAGGTAAAAGTCAAATTTTCAAAACACCATTTACATGTTAATACAATACATTTTCCTCTTAACTTCCTTTTCCTGGAGCTTTCTACTTCACAAGAGAACCTTGTTGACTGTAAACTAGAAGGATCTTTGTCCATTAGCAGCAGGAAAGATACCACCTGTGGAGATTGGTGTAAATCATTTTTAAACCAGTCTTATCCAAAATAAAGTCTATTTTTTGATGAAAATCTGTCAAAACTGAAAACAATAAGCCTTAAATTATTAATTATAGCTTTTACAACCTTAACAATTATTATGATTATCCAAACATGGGAACTTTGATTCTTGAAAGATGCATTTCTTTTGAATATTTTGGGGCTTCAATGCAATTCCATTCATCTCCCTTGTATTGCTCAATGGCTAGCCAGTATTTGTGTTTGCTTGTGTTTGGTGAACTGCCTCTTTTGATTATACCCATGTTGTAGAAGAATGCAAACAAAATTTAAAAAAGTGAATTCCCCCTTGGAGCTAGAAGTGGCAAACTTGAATGTAACGGAAATCCCTAGGAGCAAAACAAAATACCGCTCTGGACCAACAAGTGATCAACAATCTTCACAACAATCTTCCTTACATAATCAAATTCACATCATGACTCGATGTGATGCATATCCCTCCTCCAGATTCCAGCAGCATGGCTCATGGATATTTCCACCGCTGCATCTCGCCTCTCAGCAGTAAACGTCATCTCATCAGTGAAACAGCAGAGGTCGGGGAAAACCGCGGTGTCAGCGGCCTACCTGGTCTGTGTGTGGCTCAGAAATGCATTCCGATAGAAGGAGTCGCTCGTCCTGCACCAGCCTTGTTTATGAAGGCTCCTCACATCCAGCCGCCAAGGGCGTCCCTGCTCCTCCCATCCCTGCTGCTCTGATAGGTTCATGCCCCCACGACTCTTCCACTGATGAAAATAGATAAAATCATCCAGACGTGGCGTGAACAGCCAGTTAATGCTTGCCACACACTGATTCAGTCGAAGCAGTGCGACAAATATGTTTTTGTTTTTATTTATTTATTCAGTTGTTATTCAGCAGTTGATTCTTTAACATAAAAAAAATAAAAACCAGACAAACCTCCACCAACAAAGGGAACTGTTTTGGCTTGGGGTTATTTTGTTTTCATTTATTCACAGAGTCCTGCCAGATCGTCTCTTTATAAACTCATAATCTCCAAACTCTTTTCATATACATACTTCAACTTCCTTTGTACACTCAACTGGGCACGTTTTCAAACACATAAATGCATCTATAAGACAGACACACACCCACACTTAGCACCCGCATCCAAGCAGGAATGTGTTCTTTACATAAAGGAGGGTATTCTTGTCGACTCAAAAGTATGAATTCAAGTCATACATACACTTTAAACCTGTATTAATTAACTGTTTTGGCTACTGGGCGGGGGGAAGCAGATGCTGTAAGCACAACACTGACAAGTTGTTATGACAAACTTTGGAGTCGTGTTTGTGTCCACCCGATGAATATATCCAATATTCACTCTCCTTCTAGCTCTGTTTTCGCCCTCCACCAGGTCACGAGGGAAATATTTGGCTTTTTAACTGTTAAATGCTCCACTGTGTCCACCAGCTGGCCGCTGACTTTGTCCATGTGCTGTTTGGTGCTGGGTAGGTAGCGTACAGTGGGGCTTTTAGAACTGTTCCACTGAAAATATATTGTTTTTGTCGGGACTTTCTTGTCTGTGCCTTTTCAAATAGTGAATACAAAGATAATTTCAGTTATGGTCATATTTCCAAATCCCTATAACCTAATAACAAACCTCCCTAAACTATACATATATGAATGTTTTCTGGCCTGGCACCCCAATCGCCGGGAAGGGCATTGTTTGTCAGTGCCTTCCAAACTTGTTAAAAAAGACTATTCGTATCAGCATTTTCTGATCTGCCACGTCTGTGGTTACGGTTTCATTAGGTCTGGGGAATTAAAAGTACTTGGTTGAGGTTAGGAAAAGATGGCGGTCATGGTTAAAAGAAACCAACATTGACTGTTGGCAGCGATCAGGGTGCAAACCTGTGTCAGCTGCCAAAGTATATATTTTTTCTTTCTGTTTTTCTTATTATCTTTCTTTTGTGCGTTTTATTCTGTTACTTGGAGAATTCACACTCTCCGTGTTGTTATGTGGTAATGTAATGTGTGGATGTTTTGATGTTTTAATGAGCTACTGGATGGGCATGAATGTTGCGTTCTTATGCCACTCCCCCCATTGCTTCTGACAGACAGCAGGCATCATTGCAAATGAGGTCGCTTGTAAGGAAAGGGTAAACATAGGCCATTTTGTGAGGGTAGTGTCATAATAATACATGTTGCTGATTCTGTTTGCCGGTGCCACAAGAGCACAGGTGTTTGTCAGGCGGTGATAGATGATAGAAACTTGTAAGTACAATTCTAGAATGATCTTCATTGTGGGATTAACACCCAGGGTGTAGTTTATATATCTTCTAACTGCCTCCTTCCTCTGCATGTTCTCTCTTGAATCTTCTTGGTCTGTATAGTATAATCTGTCACTTCCATCACTTAAACCAAGTGCACATTTGTGACATGCTCATGTTTAGTCAATCTGAGTACATAAACCAACTGATCGTCATGCATTTAAAGGCAAGCAGGAGCGTAAGATAAAGCAGTGGTGAGTCTTTTAAGGCAGCCTCTTATTTGTGGATATTTATAAAAATGTGATTTTTGGATTAGGATTATACAACATGCTTTTAAGAGATCAGTCTAACTCTCGAGACAGCAATCCTCTGATTTTAAAGTGGCATTAAGCAGGGCTGTCCAGTAATGGATAACTATGTAGAACATGTAGTTGTATTTTGCTGCCTAAAATGTAATGACTATAGAAAAAATGCAGTGCTTAGAATGCTTTTAAAGTGCAAGCAAGAATCTCTGAGGGCCACTTAAACATTGACAGCTGTTCTAGAAAGTAGAAAATGTGGCACGGAAAAAAACAATCTGGTTGTCAGTTTGCTCATGTTTTTCAGTCTCTATGTCTAACATAAATTAATGGCACCTCTGTGTTAGCTCAGTCTTCTGCTGCCATCTGGTTATGAAGGCAATGTTTCAAACTGTCTCTTTGCACACACACTACAGATATAGGTGCAATGAATTATGGTCACTTTAGTTCATTGGCAGGCTTAGTTTAATTAAAGATCACATCTGCGAGGACTGACAGGTGTCATTGCACCCGAACTGAATGCAAAAATGTAAGAGTTAATTTGGCAGAATTAGAATGAACATATTATCAGGGTTTCACTTCTATGGTGGTTGGCCAGTATATCTCCAAAATGGCTAAGTGATTTAAGAGCAACTGAAGATAAACAAATTTAATTGCCAAGAATTCCTCCCACTTGCAGTTTTTAATGAAACCCATTTGAAGTAACTCCATGTGTAACCCAGCAACCGCAGCCATTTCTGGACATTTCTGTAACCACACTTGGCCTTGGTCATCCGTGAGCAGTTTTAAATGTGTCGAGGTTCGTTCCAGAGCGAGAAATCTCCGAGAGCACCTGGTGGGATTAATTGTCGTGTCAGCGGTATTGATCAACCACCCTTTCAACCCTCTGCAGATACATTATGGCAGTAAAAATCTTCCTTAATGCGCCTTTAATCCGTGCCGACCGCCTGGCCCGAGTCCTTATTGTCTTGTAAGTGCGGTCATTATCTGTGATGTTCAGTAAACGCCCGACAGAGAGTACAGCCAAGGGTGAACTGCCTCTACTCTGATGCATAACAAAGTGAGGCATTTGTATGAGTAAATGGGTTGGCGTTAATTCTTTGTAAGCTGAGTTTCTGGCCTGCTCAGCTCTTCCTCGGAGGCTGACAGTGGACTTCTACCTCTGCATTTGAACCCGCTGTTGTGCATTCATTAGCAAGGGAAGCTAGGCAGATATTATAAAGACGCACTGCCGAGAGAGAAAAAGAGAGTAGGTCTCTTCCTTCCTCTGAGATCAGGTTTGTGGGAGAGAGAGATGAAGTGGAAGGAGTTTAGAGTCCATTATCTAGATACCCCTCTGTTCCTGTCAGAACTACTGATGGTGTGCAGGAGCGCTCTGTGATGTGTTTTATTGCACATCCTCTCCCGCTTCCTGATATCAGCATCTGTTGGAAGCCATGCTTAAATTTAGAAGCTGCAGCCGTTGATGTTTGCCCACTAGGGGGGCAGGAAAACTGCAAAACAATCTGGCTGAAACACAACCCTGACATATCATCACCTTTTAACATTGTTATGGTTCACTTTTTATCAAACGGTTGCTTATTAACACATCTAGCAGACACCGAGTAACATTATCATTCATTCGAGACCATCTGATGAATGTCCTTTTAGCTCTGATTTGGTCATCCACCTCCTGAGAAAAATAGCTGGCTCTTTAGCTGCTAACTGTTTAACTTTTCCCACCCGCTAGTAGTCTCTGCCAGAGCGTGTTGCTGTAGTTGGGGTTGGTGAGAGTGGCTGACCTGAAAGTCAGACTAAAAGAAAGATGTCAGCAGTGCTTAAATGCTACGGAGACGCGCAGCCATGCAATCCAAACTGACTCTGACCTCTGTTACGGCTGTCACTGTATTGAGAAACCCAGGGTCCTTCCAGCAGCACAGACAGGAACCAGCCGCTGTCTTTACCAGGCTCAGTAATATGAGTAGATTCTGGGTTTTTCAAACATCGCCAGGTATTAATCTTTCGTAGAAATGGATGCTTACCACTGCATCTCGAATGTGATGCTAATGCTAATACATGAGAGGCACAAATTGGGGCTATGGCCGACCCCTCTCCCTTACCGCGTAGTCATTTGATCCAATGTTAGGGCCAAGATTTAAAAAACAGAAAAGAAAAAGAATTTATAGATGAGATCATTATCAGGAGGCTAACAATGTCTTAATGTCACTGAGCTGTGCTGTCCTCCGCAGGACGCAAATTATTAGCTCAGTTCTCTTCTACCATAGCATTACAAAGCCCTTTTTTTCTCTCCTTTCATATTCGAATTTGCGGTGTATATGTATATTGGCTTTCTCTGTGATATCCCTGCTCTTAATTCTGAGATGGATCCATGGGCGCCCAACAACCATGAATGTGGCTGTTAGCCACGGCACAGAGTGGAATGATTCCATTCTCACCACCCACTGGAAAGCAATCTAGGCCCGTAATGGGAAACTCAAATAGCAAATCTCTGGGTATAAGCATGTCTCGGGAAGTCACGAGTCAGCAACAGGCTCAGTTAAGCAGCGAGATAGTTTAGCTGGAGGTCACAGGGACTACAATGGAGGAGGGCAGTCTCCTCCTCGCAGACCTTGCACAAGCTATTTGTCGCTGTAGCGGGGGTCCCGGTAATGTGATGTGGAGAGGGAGCAGAGGGAGGAGCCGGAGAGGCGACGAGGGGGGGGAAATTGTGAATAGGAGTTGGTGCAAGGCACACAAAGAGGAGAGGAAGATGAAGGAAAGACGTGAAGTGTTGGTGTGATGCTTTGTACAAATCGGCGGGGAGATCACGGAGTTTGTGGAGGCTTGAGATATGTCCAGCGACAGTGGAGAATGATAGCGGACTGTAGCATCAATAGCAAAGACCAGGTTTTTGGTGTCAGAAGAGGAAACACAGAGATCGGTTTCTACAACCACCGATGAAGGAATCGAAACAGAATACAATGCAGTTTGTCGTCTACTGTATAGGATGTGAAATACGACTCCTCTTCAGTGCTATGGGAAGTTATGCTGTGGTTGTTGAACAGCAGAACCACGTTTTTATTCTCTTCTCACTCTTTTTTTTTTTTTTTTTTTACGAGAATGGAAAACCATCACCATCACACTTTCTGTGTGTGAGAATAACCAGACTTCCTCTCCAAAAAAGCCCCTTTCGAGAGCACATGCTGTACATTCACCAGAGATCTAGCAAAGCAATTTCAAGGGCAAACCTTCCTGTTGCCATTTGCCACCATCTATCATAAATTGAAAGAATGTAAACACGATCACAATCAGGTATAAAATAAATGCACAACAGAGCCTGACCCTCCCTGCAGACATTTGTGCCTCGCAGCACTGCGAACTGCAGGTGAAAGTGTTCCAACATCACTGAATTCCACTTTCAAAAACAACACACCATTTTATTAGGTTTACTTGTTCGGGAGTGGGAGTCAGTGACAGTTAACGCTTTAACTTGCGGCGTGCGCGTTTACACGTGGGATCGGACATGCACCTTCACGACAACAAACAGGATATATCCTACACTGAATGTTAAGTCACGTCCCGAGCTGCGTGCACTAGGGCCGGGCTGCCGGGGCACCGTGATGGAGAAATATAAAATCTAGCTTCAAGTGAAGTTGTATGGTTCAATATTATTCTTCCAAATTCAAAAAAACATGTCTGCAATACAGTTAACGGAACGTTACTAACTGTGTAAAAGTATCTAATTTTTCTCCAACAATATGAGAAAACTGCAACTGCACGCAAATACGCTTTATAAATGGCTGCAGCAGCATTATTACTGGTATTATTATGATAAACCTGAGTTGTAGTATTCCAGTGGTCTAAGTTTGTGCCGTCTGCGATTTTCTGTCGTCGTCTTTGCCAGCAGCGTACAAAACACCCACCCTCAGCGAAGCCCCCTTATCTTTGGAAGTCATTAGTTCGACAGGCAGGCAGCATTATACTGATGGTGGTGAAATGATAATTAGAGCTGGAGATAGATTGAGTCAATATAAGTGTAATTAATATTTAAGTGTGAGGTTTATTAGTACAGAGGCAGTCAAGCTCCTAATGAGGGCCTGATAGAACTTCTTAAACAGTGGAACCAGTCAAATTAATAGCTCTAATAGCTTCTGGCATGGGACAATGCTTTTATTTATTGCACTTCTGCATTTGTTTGTATATGAAGCACTTTCTTCCAAACAGGGTGATAATTTACACAGATAAATTATGTTTCTTTGGGTTCATAAACCAAGGGGAGACATGCTGCCACACATACATTACGCACACACACAGACATTACACTCACACGCCCTATGTATGTGACTATAAATATATTTTTCAGCCCATTAAGGCTCATCTTTCAAATCATGTCATTAATTAAGCTTAGAAATACTCTGCTAAAAGTAATTTCTCTTTAATGAACTTGCTCAATTATGTCTGCCCTCTTTTTGGTTTAATCCTCCTCGCCTTAAGCACTGACTAACTACTCCTTCTCACTGTCTCTCCCTACACTCGCCCTTCCTTTTTGTTTTGTGGAGTACATTCCTCTGCCAGCTCCCCTCAACCTGCACACAGCCTCCTGCGTGTGTTGGTCCCAGCCATGTTGATACATCACACCCAGTGTGCTCACAGAACAAATCACAGTCATTTGCACTGTCAGCCTGCTTGCAGCAAAAGGCAGCGAGATAGCTGAACACACACACACACACACACACACACACAGTGATACGATTTTCAAATAAATAGACCTCATGAATGATTCAGGTAGCTCTGTAGGGTGATCAATAACGATATCCGTCATCTAACCAAATTTAATCTAAATCTGACTGGTGGTGCAGCAATTATGGCCTGTCAAAGTGAAAAAAAATGTTTACCTTGGATTGATTTATTATCTCCGTTAGGCTAGGTTTTAGCTTTATGTATGGACTTTAGGCTTTTATTCCTCTTTTTTAGACTCGCCAACACATTTTTCCAGACAAGTGACCTCTAGTGGTGGGGCAAATAATGATAATGCCCTCGGTCAGTAGCAAAGGCAAACATATATTGTGACGGCATTATGCTGATGTATAACCTCTCGGGGCTTGGTCACTCCAGCAAAATAGCAGCAAAGTTTTTGACCAAAATCAGCTAATTTCGGTGGAATTCGCCATCTAGTTGCAACAACACATAACTACATTTCCCTGTGGCATCTTCTGCTACGACCAGGCACTCACAGTAGGGAGGTGGTGCGGATGGTCGAGGTGCAGAAAGGGTATAACTTTGACAATGGAGACTACGTTTCGCGTCCCATCTACCATCGACACTGGTTTATTGAAGCCATGAAGGTGATCTTTCCCTAACTTCAACTGAAAGCTGGGGTTAACATAAAGAAAACATACGATTTTACACACTTTTACAGACGATTGAGATACATATTTAATGGAGCTGATGTAAGCGCAGCTCACCGGGCAGACCGCACATGCTGACCGTTAATAAGCTTTGGGGTGCTCCACGCTAGTCTGCAGGGGCGCAGCAGAGGGCACCCACGCTACGCACACAGGTCTCCATGGCAACAATGTCCATTACACGCCATAAAATAAACAAAATACACATAAAAAAGAAAACGTGTTACAGTATAAAAAAATAAGCAGTTAGAAGACTGATGATAAAATGTGAATTAAAATTATTTATAACGCAGAGACAGCGATGGCAAGTGGAATCATTAACTCTGCTACACGTGCAAGGATTTTATCACATTTCTTGGGCGTATGGCACAACAGTAGCTCGGGTGGTAGAGCACGCCGTGCCTGTCACTGGACCTCAGATCTGCTCCTGAGGTTTAGCTGCTTTTGCGTGCCAGCTCCGCCAAAATCAGCGTTAGAATGTGTGTGGGTGAGTGTGTGACTTTGTAAAGTGCTTGCACAAGATTAATGTGCAAAATAAAAGCAGCCCACTTACCTTGGAGCCTAGTCTGAGTATCCACATCCTTGTGCTTGCACAACCAGCACAACCAAGAAAATACAAATAATATTCAGTTCATTTTTGCGGAAGCTTCCCAGCTGTTCATTTTAACCAGTGCTTCCGATAGACAGAACAAATCCTTGAGTCTCATTTTACCAACAAACTTACATGTAAGTTCAAAAGATGAAGTCACAGCGCACATGATTTATAAATGAGTATTTTCTTGGTTGTTTCTCTATGCCAACATCGCTTACACATAACAGGTAGAAATATTTGCCCTGTTGCATTCTGTCCTGCTTCTGTATCTGGTGTAGCTCCACAGGTAGGCTACAGAAAATCATTAAAAGGCACATTTCATCCATTGGAACCGCACATGGGATTTTTTTCATGCCTCCAGCCTTTGATGTAAGCGATTCTATAAGAGAGCGTTTCTTGTATCTTTAGCTCATTAAGTGTTTGCATGGAACGCCTTGTTGTAATTTGTAAACACTTTAAAGCTGTGTTAATTCTGTCCCGCCATTCGGGGACAGAGGAATTCCATGACACACCTAAAACACAACATCTGACATATTATCATCGCCCCACTTCTGTCCACCTGATGAATGTAAGGCCAATACTTACTCTCCTTTTAGCTCTGGTTCTGTCTCCACAAACTAAATAAATCTGGCTATTAAGCTGCTAGATGTAGTTTTTTTTAACCAGCTAGTTGTTAACAGCTGCCTGCTGCTGCTGGAAAGCGGTTTGATGAGAGCGCTTAGTCTGAGCCAGACCGGAAATGTGCTGTAAAACCAAAACAATGAGCTAAAAGAGGCTTAAAATAAAAAAAAGAAGCGCGTCGTAATAATTCCCTGTGGGTTTTCCAGGGGATATTTTAAAAAGGCAGCACTGCTGCCAGTCTCACTCAAAGACATTTTTACCCATGGTGCCTTTTTTATCTCCATCACTTAACACTGATGTGAAATTTGTCTCTCAAGTGGTTATAATCTAGAGGACAGCTTCTCCAAGTGGCTGTAAAGGTATCAGGCACTCTTAGTAAAGCAAAATGAATTTGAGGAGGACAGGTTACAGTTTTATGAGGTGACGTCGTTAATAAAACTATTATTTAATTTTTATCAAATTTTTCTTTGAAGCGCCTCTTTTAGGTGCACAGTGTTGCCATTTCAGATCTTGTGATAATATTTTATCAGGTTGTTCGGTGGCACTCCACATCCTGGCTGCACACACGCACACACGCACACACACACACACACACACACACACACACATCCAAACCTAAAAACACCATCTTTAAACTCATGTGAATGACAAAAAAGCGAGTCATTTTTTCCCTCCCAAAACTGTTACACTGCTTTAAAAAAAATAAATATAAAAATAGTCAGGGGAACCACTTTGCACACGAAGCCGTAAACTGCAGGAATTCAACGGCTTTTTTGTGCTGCCGCTGTGATGTGCGGGACACGGCAAATTGAACGAATACGTTTCTCTTTCTCTTTCTAGCCTTCTGTGAGGAGGGATGCAGGAGCGGAGGGACCTGCGTGTCTCCCAACACGTGTGTCTGTCCCTCAGGATTTACAGGACGCCGCTGTGAGACAGGTAAGACCTGAGGGCCCCACCTGAC
Source organism: Coreoperca whiteheadi (assembly GCA_011952105.1). Lineage (NCBI taxonomy): Eukaryota > Metazoa > Chordata > Actinopteri > Centrarchiformes > Sinipercidae > Coreoperca > Coreoperca whiteheadi. The sequence continues at coordinate 5,544,502 of CM022485.1, forward strand.
CCCTCGCCTGTCCTACTGCTTCAGTTGCCCCTCCTAATTAAAGCTCAGCTGGAGCATCATATTGTGTTTATCGGGTTTCAGAAGTGATATCAGAGGCATGGTCATTAGGTCGCTCTGAGGGCTCAGCAGTTTGTCTCTCTCTCACTCGATCTCTTACGCACACACACACACACACACACACACACACTCACTCATGCGCCCGCACTCTTTCGCGCTCCATCCCTAAAGCCCTGTGTTTAAATTGGACGCTGCGGAGATTGAGGATCCCAGGAGAGCTGTAGAAAAGGACAGCTAATTCTTCTCTACTCTCCTCTTCCATTTTCCTTCCTCTCTCCCTTCATTTCTTCCTCTCCTCCCCCTTTTCCTCTGTTCCCCTTTGCGCCTCCTCTTTCCCTTCATTTCTTATTCTCTTCCCATCTTCTCTTTCCTTTCCCAATCTCTTCCTCTGCTGTCTGTTTTTTCCTCCCCTCCCCCTGCCTCACCTTTTCTCCTCGGTTTTCTTTCCCCCCTCTCCTCCACTCCTCCCCCTACTCTCTTTTCCTCGTCCTTTTTCTTTCTCTCTATCCTCCACTTGCCTCGCCTCCCTTTCTTCCTCTCCTCTCCTTTCATCCTTCCCTTATTCATGTTGTCTCCTCCCTGTTTTCCTCCGATTGTGGTCAAGTGATCAACCAGCTCTCACAGAGCACCACCTTCTCCGGTCAGCTGTTCACAGCATGTGTCAATGGTTACTACTATTACTACCTAGACCTCAGTAACGCTGTCAGTCCATAAAGGATTTAGTTAAGATGTGAAGCAGTGGAAGAGTGCCTGTGTCTGTTTGCTGTAGTCCCCTTGAATATTTCCTGTCTTCATCACAAGTCTGTGGAAACAGTATCAGCCATAATATCAGTGAAACGACTTTTTAATTATTGCCCTTCACACTTTGCACCCCAGTAAAAATAATTGCCATAGACTGGGTTGCAGGTATCACTCATAGCAGTAATGACAATGTGCTTTCTGAAATTAGAATTTTTCTACTTACAGCAGGTTTGAGTTTCCTCATGCGTCTGAATCTAAGTTCTGAATTCTGCTCAAGTTCCTTCAAGTTACTGAACTGGAGACAACATGTGCTCCCTCTGATCTCTATGAGAAATGTCTGAGCTCTGTGTGTGTGTGTGTGTGTGTGTGTGTGTGCATGGAAGAGAAGTACACAAATGCCAGTTTCCTTTATCAAATAAATGGCAAAGTAATCATAAGTTGAACATTGCTAGTTAATTATTTGGAAGCTGTGCATTCTCAAACTTGTCAAACAAAATTGTTATAGTTAATGTCACTCTGTAGTTAAAATCATGCCCTTCTTTTCTTTCACAACACTCTTTACTTTGCGGTGGAGAAAATAACCTCGATACTAAAACTAATTCAGGTATATTCTCAGGTCTGAGCATGTGAACCGCAAAGAGGTAATCAGCGGCAATCAGCGTGCAACACATTTTATGAAAGATGGCCATCAACCAAGGACTAATTAACCTCCCAATAAACAACATCAAATATCTATCAATTCATTAATGTGGCAAGCTAATTCTTGGGAAAGGGAAATTTCACTTCCAATCATAACATTTCGCCGTTGAAACATGGCACATTTGTGCTGTAAATTGAATTTTGATGACTAACAAAATGCAGGATTGGTTTGAAAAATGGCTACATTGCATCTACAAAATGTTTCCACAGCTTCTCTTTGAACCACTTTAGAGTGGGTGAGGGGAGGAAAAGATTATGCAAAGAAGAAAATAAAGTGTTGAAGTGAGGAGCAGATGAGGAGCAAAATATGGACTAACACATCATCGCACTAATGAGGCTCCTCCCTGTGGCCCTCTGGCTGCTGCCTGAGGCTGCTAGAGATGTGATGCAGTGCAAAATCCCTCCGTCTCTCTATATCAAAATCTGTGTCTGTCTCTGGATGTCAAACAATTTCTCTCTATATGTATACCTCGTTTGCAGAAGCTGATTCACTGTATGCTTACGTATACAGTTTACTTTAACAATCTGCTTAGATTTTAAAGTTTGCTACAAGGGGATGAGAGATAATAGAGAGAGAGAACAAAATCTTTATATAAAACTATACATGGGTACATGGGAAGAAAAGGTACGCGTGCTTGATTCCGCTGAAAAAGTGCAGCTGAAATATTGAAAGCAATGTAAGTGTCTTAAAATTGCTGATTGTTGTTGGTGCTTCCGAAAACGTATTTGTACGAGAGTCATAATTCAAATTCAAGCTGTGGCTCAAGTTGAATCCCTGAAAGAGGTTGGAAGTGGTGTTTGAAGTTAAAGTGCTAAAGGGAGTTAAAGTACAAGCACAATCTGTAAGCTCTGTAAAGGAACTGAGGTGTAAATGGTAATAGGATCCGGAAGTGTCAGTTGAAGTGTCACAGTTAGTTCAGATTAAGGGCATAAATCACATTGCTCAAGTTTTTGACAAGAGTTCGATCGTTCTAATTATTATTATTTATTAGCATTATTAGTGTTTGTGTGCATTTTTTGAAATTTTTTGAAATTATGTCTATGAAGCATTAACAATACTTGAATATCAGAGCTACTCATTGACTACTCAGTACTCAAAATAAAAATTTCAAAATGAACAATTTTTTCCATAAGACGTTGCCGTACTTTGTTGTTTGACTTGATGCATCATCTACAACTGTCTTGTGCGTTTTAAGAAAATACTATTATAATTTAAAAAAAACAACAAGACGCGGTATGTTCTAATAGTGTTATGGAAGTAAAATACCTCCATGTCCTTAAAGTGCTGTCGGGGTTCGATGGAGTTTTCCTTGAACACTTGCCGTAGGCAACTTGTACGAGCTGCACAGAAGGTTCAGCTTTAACTCTGTGCACGACATGTTCTCTGTCTGTCTCTGTGTTTCACTCTCAACCTGTCTCTACATCTGTCAAACTCTCTTCCCCTCTGTCTGTGTGTCTCATGTACTGTACATCTGTCTCGATTCTTCTGTCTCCACTTCCATCTCTCTCGCTGCTGCCCTCCCCTACTGTGTAATGAAACCCATCACTGCTCCACTGACTTCTCTCCTCTGTGGTGTATACTGTAGCTCAATAGGAGGTTAAGAGCATCTAAATATAAAGCCGATGGGAACAGAGTCGCTCTTTTCACTGATCTTTTCATGCTCTCCCACGTTGATCCGTTCCTCAGGGTTGCCTGTCGTTCTTCAGTGGGTTCATATATTTTATATTTACTCCAAAGAATCAAAAACTGAACAGCTGACCTAACGATGAACTCCCAGTTCACACGTTGTGAAGTACATACTACTTCTTTGGCAAAACAGCCAATGTAAGGTACATACTACTCTCAATATAATGCACGTTGGACTTTTGAGGTTCAGCCAAACTCGAGGAATAAAGGAAGGATTGCAGCAATCAAAAACTCAAACTCAAAAACTCAGACAGGCTTGATCAATTCTGAACGTATCTTTTTAAAACTTAACTAACCTTGGAAACCAGTGGTCATTGTCAGTTCTCAGCTAAGACTTTTGTTGTGAAAAAGAACTAGTGAGTATGCATTTTTAGCGTGCTTAGTTCACACGTTTCTATCTACATTTACATTTAGTCATTTAGCAGACGCTTTTATCCAAAGCGACTTACATATGAGGAAGACAATGGAGCATCAAAAAGTCTAGTCTGATTAAACCCCAGCACAGTACATAAAGCTACGGATAGGAAGTTTGTTTTTCTTTATTTGTATTTTTTTTTTAATGAAAAGATATAGAAAGGAAGTAGAAGTTAGTGACTGTCAGTTAGGTGTTGGCGGAAGAGATGCGTTTGCAGGTGCCTTTTAAAGGTGGCTACAGAATCTGCTGATCTTGTAGGAGCAGGCAGATCGCTCCACCAATGTGGAACGGATCCAGAGAAGGTGCGAGAGAGTGATTTATTTATTTTTTCTTCCCCTTTTTGGCATGGTACCACCAGACGTTGTTCATTTGCAGAGCGTTTTTTTTTTTTACGTCCTCACTTTCATGGCCTTTATTAAAATTAAACTAGCCGTGTTCGTTGTGTTGAAGGAATGTGTCAACCAGTGCAACAAAATGGCTCCTAAGCTTGAATAGCTTTTGAATGAAAATGGATTTTTATACACAGGCAATACCTTTTCATCAGGATACGTTAATTGTTGATTTTGGTCTTTTCGCGGGATTAGTTGAAAATACCAATATGCACAGCTTTGGTGATTTGCGTCCAAATGGAACGTGCATTGTATGTAGGAGATCTGTTGAAATCTAGTTGTTTAAATTCTGTTGAAACCGTTATATGCATTCTAGATTTCTAAACTTGTCTTACTAACAATGTCATCCTATAAAAACACTTCACACATCTGATCTCCTTCTTGCTCTTACACTACATCATGTCCATAACAAGTTACCGCAACAAGCGGACATTTTGTCAGGTGCGATTATAAGAGGTAAATAAAAATGAGTGAAGATATCAGTAGTAGTACACAACCTGGTCTCACAGAATTCAGCGCTGCATGCATTCATTAGTGCTTGGCTGTGGTCTGTGGTCACTTTAACTGCTCCTTTAATCCAGCAGGTTGTTAATTTGATGCACATTTACAGGTCACAGACTATCAGGTAGCAACAAACACAAACCCTGGTTGTTGTTTCTTTCTGAGGACACGTTGCTGAAATTGCCCCATGTGACATTTTCTGTAATAATGTTTCAGTAGGTTAGTAGGGCTGAGAGAAGTGTAATTATGTAAAGCTCAGCAGGCCAGAGGATTCTCCAGAGAGCTTGGGGATTATTTTAACTATGTGTGGATTAATTCTCATTCCCCCTGTAAGATAGAACTCACAGCTCTTCACAGACCGAGCTGTCATAAAGTCTTCACGTACCCCCATAGGGAAAATCCACAGACGGGGCAGAAGTGAAGTAGTAAGTGCTCTCGTTTGCATTGTAATGGAAGGAAACAGAGGGAAATGTGAAATGCTGTCTGGCAGCTTTCCTTTCCTCTGGCTGTAACAACGATTGATGGAGTGTATGTGTGTGTATATTCTGGCATTTTGTACTGTACCACAGGAAGGTCACCTGTCCGCTTCACTGCCATGAACAATGTGAATGGAGGGCTGTTCACACACACACACACACACACCAGCTAACGGATAGCTTTATAAGACTATTGAGCTACAGGAATTATTGACTGTGTGCGAATGAAATGAGCTTTTATTACGTCTAAATAAAAAGGTCTTACTAAGCGGGGTGATAAATGAGGTTTTAAATAACATGTGCTCTCCATAAAGAGATTCAGAGTCCTGGTGGAATTAGGTATTTCTGTGCTTACAATTGGTGCTGTGGATTATCACAGGTCTCAGATCAGACAGATCAGGTTTTCCGTTTCACCTCCTCATTGCTGGTGGGTCCATAATTACAATTGAGTGTTGTAATGACAAGCATTGTTCAAAACTACAGAACCTTGTTTTAATTTCTAGACATATGATCCAAAGGATATCAATGTCAGGCTTCATTGTGGCAAAATTTGCATAAAGACACCTAGATTGTTTTTAATGTGATGTGATGGCTTAACCATAAAAAATAAGTACTTTTTTGTTTTACGTACTTTGGATTGTCATTAAATTTGTTGTGTATAATCATGGTCCCCAGAGGATAAATATTTTCGGGTAGCCCCGGACCTGTCCTGTAGTGCCATGTTATGATCTCCGCCATTGGGCTTAAAATGTCAGTGCTATCGAGGAAAATATTACAATGTAATGAAACGAATAGAGCACATTCATGCTGCCCAGAGGATGAACCCTGTCCAGGTTGGCTAATGCATGCACATTCCTCTCGCACCACTCTCAGGTCAAATGTTAAGATAAGACAAGTTAAGATAAGACTTTATTGATCCATGGGGAAATTCACATGTTACAGCTGTGCAAGAAACAGTCTAAAGAGGTAGGAAACAGATAACAAACAATCTAAAATAAGAAATTAAGGAAATGACATTTGAAATATGTATACAGTATATACATGACAATACTGGCATACAAAGCCAAAATGCAGTAACTAAATATTTGGTCAAAATCTGACTTTATGACATCTTACCTTACCATAAACATGATTATAGCATAGAATGTTTCATTTTGTGGGGGGAAAAAAACAGTATGAAAAAAATAGAAACCTAAAAACAAACTGCAGCGACTGCACTCTAGTTAAGCTAGCTGGTGAGATGATGAGAAAAGTCATTTCCCCACGTTTTCCTGTTTCCTAGATTTGAAACATCAATTTTCTTGGTAATTGAGTTTGTTGTACCACATAAATAAGACTAACTTCAAAAAATTAAAAGCCAGAAGATTTGACATCAGAGAAACAAAAGGTTTTGTGGCAGCACTTTCTGTTGTTGTCACCGCACACAGGAGCAAAATAACAGCGACACTGAGTAGAGCAATGAGCGAAGTGCGTCGGAAGATAGAAAGATGACGCAATATAGATGGAATACAGATGGAAAAGTTCTGTTTTGAAACTAGATTGGAAGCCATTATTATATGTTGCATCATCCAAGTTTACATAACTTTGCTCTGCAAATTGAGAAAGCAGCACCATGCTTTCCTCTTTGTACCTACTTTGTCATGAGCAAAACTAGTGACAACCAATGGTAGCTTGACCCGACGGTAATCGCTACATCACCAAATTTCCAGTACAACCTATTTTGCAAGGATGTGCAAACAAAGCTTGCTGTGCTAAATCAACCGTGCTTCTCCAGCAAGTCAAACACATGATTAGCCGTGTCGGGGGGGTCAGGTGACTGGTGAGTCAAAACCATTCCACTGTCTGGTCCTTAAAAAACCGTCTTGGTTGCCTTGTCTGTATGTTAGGCTTATTGTTCTGCTGTATTGTCCCATAATACACTGTTTCTACACTGCTCACCCAATATCGAGTTAATCACCTTCACTCACCCACCAAGCTGAAAGTAGCCGGTTTAATTTCACAGTCGTTGTTTCAAATGAGGTGCTGAGGAGAACGGAGTCAAAACAATGAAAATGTCACTGTCCTCTGTCTCATGTAATTAAAGCAGTAAAATACAGAAAAGCCAGAGACAGATGAAACACGGAGAGGCAGAGGAATAAATGTTGAAAATTCAGAATTTTTACAGACAAGAAAATTAGCATTTCTCTCAGAAGATGAAAGAACTGCAGCACCTATACCTCACAATTAAAGTGGTAGTGTTTTGTAGTAGCAGTGAAAAAGCTCTTAGAATGAGGCACTTTTCATAAATTATGGACGGATATGTTGGAGAGCGGGGAAAGAGTCCTGTTATTAGGAAGGCTGGCAGCGCTGTCGCCTGTTGTTTGTGTGCCGTCGGTGTTCGAACTGGGTGTTTTTTGCTTTGCTTCCTCTCCACAAGGAACATAAACATGTTTATTGTGTTTATGCAGAACAGGGAAGTGTTTTGCACGAGACGTCATACTGAAGGTACAGAATGTGGCGTCTCAAAACACGTGTGAGTATGAAGTATGTATTGAAATGAATGAATAAATCACATTCATTTTGCACTAGAAGTTGTGCATTATTTGCTACCGTGATGACAAACATGTAATGTGAATAATTATGACAGCGAGACTGGCAGCAGACATACGTATACACACGCAGGTTAATTAGTCACCCTGTATGCTGTATCAAGTGACATGCGGTCTGCCCATGTTGTATATTAGCCTCTTTCCTGCAGTGACCGATGGCTGCTGTGTTCTGTCGCAGGGTTAAATAAAGACACTCAGCTATGCAATCAGGAAATGTTACATAAATATAATGTGACGAAGATAACGAGATTATTTTTAAGGGTGTTCATTGCAATTTTCATGTGAAGATGCTGAGCATGTTTTTCTTCACTACCATTGTCTCTGAGCCCCTTCACTCCATTTGTATGTGAACTTGAAGCTAACATGAGACTGTGAAGACGAAACGCCACAAACCGTATTACTAGTCATCTGATCACAATCGAGCTACACTTTTTTTAACTGTTGTCTTTACAAATTGTAATGTCATATTAATGCCTGGGTTTGTTCCCCCAATAATTTAGTTGTTTAGTAGAAATTACAATTGAGATATTTTCGAAACAAATCCTCACTGACGAGCAGCTACAATTGAAATTAAAAAAATTCAAATTACAAAACTGGACAGATATTCAAACCTGTCAGACTGGCAGCAGTACCGCCCCTGTTCGGTCACGTGTTGATGAACACAATTGGCTGTGTTTGCGGGTGCGAAGCCGGTGAGGGGAGTGGAATGGGCACCTGCACAGAGAGAGAGGCCGGCGGGATCTGGGTGGATAGCATCGTTTAAACCAATCTCCGTGCTTATCATGTGTCTAACCGGTAGCAATGCAAAGAACATTCATTCATTGGGATGTTTATCAACTTGAGGGCTGAGAAGCCAACAAATAAGTTCTTATATATGGACCACAGTCACATTACTTGTCACAATTTAACGGATTGCAAGTATAAAAATTAACCCTGTTAAATTGAATCAGGCCCAGTGCTTGAAACTTAATGATGCATTGAATCTCCGCTGAAGGAATCCAATCGCTACTGGCTTAAATCATTGCAGCTTGAGCAAGTATAACCAGCCCAAGCATGTGGGCGTATGCCCTCTCATGCACACACGCACACACACAGCACTGCTCTTTTGATGAAGGGTTAGCTGCTCCCAGCCACCGGTCACTTCTTATCTTGGTATGTTTCAGTGGGATGTCAGAGAAGGAATCTTTTGGTGTAGCTCTGACCGGCTCTCTGACCTGAGAGGCTGACAGAGGGCAGCCCTCCCGGCAGCTGTCGCCTCTTATTACCTCCAGCGCACCAGGCTAACAGCCCAACCACAACACATGCTGCTAAACGGTTCGCCCCGAGTCTCTCTTTTATCTGTGTAGAGATAAACATGTGTGTGTTCTTAAGAATGCAAATGTAAATGCAAACAAAAAATGAGACGGACTGGTATTCAGTTGTAAGCAGGTAAGCAAGTCTCCCCACTTGTGTCATTGTTTGTACTGCTTTCATAAGTGTTCGTATTTTAACCACATACGGTTGGGCTTTGAAATATCAAGTCTGTGGGTGGAGCTTTGTCATAGGAAGATTTCATCAGCATCCACTTCCATTTCAAGTAGTCTTTTCCGGGCGTGTTTTTCGCCCTCAAACTTACATGAAAAGACTGAAAGAAACAACAATAAAAAGTAAAGAATTTGACTAAATGGATTCTCCATGCTAAACTCTACAACCCTCGCTCGCTTATAAAAACCCTCTTAGAATCCATTGCATAATATGAAAAATGCCTGCTGGTCAAGCCACAACCTAATGCACTGTTTTTTTGCTGATTTGCTTGCGTTATGGGGTTTTCCCCCTTCAGCGACAATATGAGATATACGCAGACGTGACGGTTAACGAGCAGTCCCTCGCTACCTTTCCCTGTTTGCTGCGGTTGCTTGTGACTGAAGGTCACGCTTTAACCAAAAGGGTGTATGCGCAGGTCGGGTCTTACAGCAAGAAGCAAGAGAGCTGCAGATGAGGAGCAGAGCTCACACCATACATAATGGATGAGAGAGATTTACTCTCCCGAGAAGGGGCGAAGACCTAACGCCTCTGGGCTCGGCATGTGTATGCGCACCGCATGCCAGAGACAAAGCGGGCTGAGTAGAAACGGCAGAATGAGCGGGGAGAAGAAATAGCGAAGGGCACGAAGGAAACAACTCTGCTGCCAAATGGTGGGGCTTCTGAAAAGATCTTGATCCCTGCTGTGGCAGACAGCCTGCAGAGATGTTGGCTGTCTAATGTGGGCAGCCGGTGACCCAGGCCTGCTGTTGTGGTGGCGGTTTGTTCTGATTGGAGCAACCTCCGCTCTTGCAACTAGCACAGATCGAAGAACAGGCCAAAAAGACCCAAATGAGCGGAAGTTTCGGGTCTATGTTCGTTGCCAGGAAAATAATTTAGACTAATGCTTATGCTACTGTGTGTGTCTTCAGATATCGACGAGTGTGCAGAGGGCCTGATTGAGTGCCACAACCACTCCCGCTGTGTCAACCTGCCCGGCTGGTACCACTGTGAATGCAGAAGTGGTTTCCATGACAATGGCTCCTACCTGCTCGATGGGAGCTCCTGCATTGGTGAGCATACACTGAATTGAAAACATCCTTATCACTGCTTGAAAATACCAGTTCCGCAGCCTCACCACCTAGCTACTAGAGACTTTTCCCCCCTCTCTCTTTTGGTGTTCAGTTACTCAGGAATTCTGAATACTGTCACCATGTAGCTTCCTCTTCGAGTCTCTTTTATCTCTGGTCTCCTACATGATCGATTGATTGCCACTCTTTGTCTCATTCATTTATCCTCTTTGAAAATCCAACATCTACAAGCACAGGCTGTGATGTAATGCATGGGTGCATGTGTGTGTAGTTGCTCTGGCATCCAGCAGGCATAAAAGGAGGCTAATCAGAGGTCTTCTCACCTTCACAGCTCACGATCTAACCGTGCGGTGTGAAAAACACACGCGCAGCCCTTAATGCGATAATCATGGGGAACACACATCAGTCTTGTGACGCTACTAGATATGTGTCGTGTGCCATCTCCCGTGTGCTAACCCAAAAAGCCAGAGAGAGGCAGAGTTAAAGATGGAAATAGAGAAATACCCGGCTTGTGTGTTTCCTGTGTCAAAACAGTGTTGATGAACAGAACAGGAAAGTACAGTGAAAGTCTATAGTTTCTATGTATGACCACGCATTCACACTGTAAGCAACTTGCATAATAGTTTGCAAGATTTTCGCCAGTTGTGGCTAATTTTATGATGCCATTAGATGTTAATGGTCTGTATTTTCCACCGCTTTTGTTTTTTCCACCTATATCATGGTGTGATTTTGATGATTTATATGTCATAGCTCACAAGCAAGCACCAATTATAGAGTGAAAATTTATGACAAGGAGAAAGAAATCAATAATTATTCAGCTGAGTTTACTCCAGCATAGATGCTGCTACTCTCACTCCCACATCCAGATACTTGTTCTGCTACTCTGTCAGATAAAAGTTTTAGGAGGCTGCGAGACGCTGAAATCAACTTCAACTGCCAAGAGGAACACTTGTTTATATTTTGACAGGCCTATTTGATCTGATTTCAGCACTTTGTTCATCTTGAATACGTTCCACTTCTTGTCCTTACTAGTGCAACTGCTTTACTGCTGATTTCTGATTCTATGAAATGTCCTTTGAAAAGATAAGTCTTTGATGTCATATACTATGCTCCGATGAATGTTTTACAACAGAATGTAAATTCAATGTAGAAGAGGCAAACCTGTTACAAACTGAGGACGCTGTTGTGTGACCTGTGTGCAGTTTCGTGACTTGTTAGTTGTTTTGGTCACCGTGTAAAGGCATGGTTAGTGAACAGAAAGAGAGAAACAGACTTTTGGATCACAGCAACATTTTTTTGTACGGCCACTTTGGTTGTTAATCTCTTACCAAGGCTAAAGGTTCCGGTAAGCACCGATTAGGTGATTTGCAAGTCAAAAGGCCTCCACTCATTTAGGTGAAAACTGGGCTACATTTTGTTTTAAAGTGAAACTGTTTTAGATGTCTATGTTACAAATAACTGTTGTGTCAAACGCATTTCAAAGCGTGGTATTGACCTGCTTCACATTGAAATATAGTCATTTAAATACTGTTAAAATAAAAATTGCACATAACCTAGACATCCAGGAGTCTGTAGCCATGCTAGATATGCTAATATCTTACAATGACAACTCTAACATGGCAAGCAGGTATAATGTTTACAATGATCTCCATCCAAAAAAACCCCAACATATTTATGATGAACTGCATTCAGTTCTCTTTTATCAGCGTGTTAGCAAGAGCAACCATATAATTTAAAATGTGTGTCAATGTAAACATAGCATGCTATGACTTGCAGATAAGCTTATACCAAATATGGGCATAGAAGTCATTGCAGTAGCAGCCGACTAAGCGTTTAATAGTGACAAGAAATTTAAATACGAGATGATTTATACAGTAGCAGCAGAAATGTTATGTAGTCAATTAGAAATGTGCAAATATTGCAATGGGAGTGGGATGGTGTTCTGTTCAGTGTGTGTGTGTGTCAGTCCAGTCTCTGAGTGTTGAGGAGTCTGATGGCTTGGGAGAAGAAGCTGTTAAACAGTCTTGCCTTGAGGGCCCGAATGCTTCGGTACCTTGTTCCAGATGGCAGGAGGGTGACAAGTTTGTGTAAGGGGTTTGTGTTCATCCACACCCACAATGTTGGTGGCTTTGCGGCTGCAGCGTGTGGTGCAGACGTCCATGATGGAGCGAAGAGAGACCCCAGTGGTCTTCTCAGCTGCTCAGGATGCTCTCAATAGTTCCTCTGTAAAACACGGTGAGGATGAGGAGTGGGAGATGGGCTTTTTTCAGCCTTCTCAGAAAGTAGAGACGCTGCTGGGCTTTCTTGGTTTTCGAGCTTGTGTTGAGGGACCAGGTTAGGTTCTCCATATACTTTACATTCAGTTTTTATAGACAACTGACCAAACAGACGTGATGTTACATCCAGATGTTTTCAGGAGGTGTGTAATGCCGTGTGATAGTCTAAAGTGGTTGGGGTTTGGTTTTAAAGTCAGTCCCTCAGACCGTTTTCACAAGCCAGATTTGTGTTGATGTTCGGCATTCATTAAAGGACAAATCCATGAACAGAAAAGAGAAAATGCAGACACCAATGATTACATGAACAGGAACTGAAAATAAACCAGAATATAAAATTATTAACCAATATATACACCAGTAGTTTTAACACCTAAATGTAAAACTAGGCGTCAGTTTTCTTTCTCATAGGATTGTCAAAAGGCATTCAGGGAAAGAAGGCAGGTTAAGAGGGAGTGGGTGCAACACAAATGAAAATGGAATATATTAAGTATCACAGATATAGTACAATCGTTTAAGTGGATATTTCCCAGAATGGTAATATTAAAGGAATAGACGAGCGAAAAGCTATCTGCTGGGTATCACTAACTCAAAAATGTGGCACTGAAAAGCTTGTAGCTTCCTTCTATGTGGATGATGGCAGCTGTACGCAGCTTGGATTACAGCAGCTACAAAGGTTCCAAATGGTCTCCAGGGTCATGGTGAAATATAATATCAACATTTTCGTAGAAAATCATTCCTGTAGCCTAATCCACTTCTCTGCTGTGGTCCTTATGTTCACTATGTTCCTAACACTAATATTTTCTCCACAATAGAGGTCAATACATTACTTTTGTGTCACGTTATAGCGTCTAACGAATCAAGTGGAGGATGGAAGCTATAGTCAGCTACAAGTCTACAAGGGTAGGTGTTTGATAGTGTCTAGTCGATGCCATTAAACCATTAAAGAATAGGGCGCAACTAGATAATGTAATAAAAAGTCATGTGCTTCATGATTTAATCGCTAAGCCTGTTTCCTTGCACTGTCACATTTTGCCTTATTCAATAAAACTACCAAAATGTGCATAAAACAATTGGATGGAAAGGCATTTAGTGTGGCAAATAGCAATGCACATCCCTTGTCATGGTTTTGGGTTTATGGTCCGGCATTTCCTGTTTTGTTTTGAAATAGTCTCCTTCCCTCATGTGTCTTCTGGTGTTGCCTCCCGTCCTTGATTGCTGTGGTTGTTTTCACCTGTGTCTATTTATCCTGCCCTCATGTGTGTATTTAGTCTCTGTGATTCCTCTGTTCTGTGCCAGTTCGTCTTCGTCCCTTGAGTCAAGAGTCCCAGCTGTTTCCCCAGTGCTTCATTGTGTTTTTTGGATTTTCTGCATTTTTCTTTGGATTCTGGATTTTCTGCCTGCCCTTTGGACTTGTTTGTGTGTTGTTTTCAATACATTACTGAACTTTACCAGATCTGTCTCTATGTGTGCGTGTGGGTCCAAACCCCTGTATCTTCTGCTTGACACCTGATTGAGACTGAACAAACTGGCCATTATGGACCCAGCAGGCACTATGTCTGAGGAACTGTTTGAGCTCATTTGTGACCTGGAGTGCCTTGGAGAAATGTGGAGGAAGGCAGTGTGTGATTACCATATAGAGGCTATCTGTGGTTTGGCCAAGCGCACAATTTGCCCCAAAAGTTCCTGATGGACTTCCTCAGTACACCCAAGCCTCAGCCCCAGGCCCTCAGTCCTCCACTTACCAGCTATCTACCAACTCATGTTCCTGAGTCTGCTAGCTGTCAACGTGCTAGCCCCGAGCCTGCACTCCAGTCTCCTAGCATCCCACTGGCTAGCAACCAGCCTTCACTCCGACCTGCTAGCATCAAGACCTCTAACTCCCAGCCTGCATCCCTATCTGCCAGCAGTGAGCCTGCTAATATCCAGCCTGCAACCCAGTCTATTAGGCTTGGGATCATGAGGCTGCCACCTGCCTGTCCTGAGCTGGCTAGCCAGCCACCTGCCTGGCCTGAGCTGGTCGCAGCTTCTAACCTGTCCCTGAGCACCCGCCTGGCTCTTGGAGGTCCTTGCAGCCATCAGCCTGGTTTCTGGCCTGCTAGCCATCAACTTGCACCTCCGTCTGTTTGTTTCCAGGAGCCAGTTTCGGGGAGCACCTCCAGAAGGAAGCATGGCTTCCGTTGATTTCGTGCCTCTCCACTGCCTAGCTGCTCATCCTTACTGCTGCCCAGTACGCCAGAGACTCTGCTGTTCAGTACCTCTAAGCCATTATCAGTCCCGCCTGGCCTCCAGTCGGCGCTCCTGTTCCCTGGTTGGCTCCAGTGTGGCGACCGTCTCCTGACCCTGCTGAGCTGTAGCCGTCTCTGTCCCTATCTGCTGGATGACGACGGCCTCCTGCTCCAGTTCTGCCGCAACAGCCTCTTGAACTCTTTGCGCTGTAGCAGCCGTCTGATCCTGACAAACTGCTGCACTTGCCTGCTCCAGAGCTACGGCCATTACCAGCTCCTTATCTGCAGTTGCCTTCAGATCTTCAGCAGACTCGTGATCCACCTGAGCTGCAGCCTCCTGGGTGTTCCTGGCATCATGGGCTGCCAGTCTCTCTGTCGCTGACCTCCAGCCCTGCTGTCCTGTCGCCGGTCACTGGCTCAAATCTCCAGTGGTTGGACCCCGGTCCAGCTACGTTGCCGGTCTCAAGAGAGATTCTTCCTCTGCCGTCGGCCTCCAGATGGCTTCTGTCCTCACCGCTGGCATCCTGCCCGGCCTCGGGAGATCTTCTGTCTTCGCCGCTGATCGCCCCCCAGACCTGCCCTGCTGTGCAGTCCTCGGGCCGTCCGCCTGAGGTTTACTGGCCTGCACCTGTGCAACCTGCGGGCCATCGGCCTGAGATCTCCTGCATCACCTTCTGTCCAGCCCTAGGCCGTCTGCCTGAGATTCCCTGTTCCGCACCTGTTCGGCCCTCAGGCCGCCCGCCTGAGATCTCCTGAATTGCCTTCTGTCCTGCCCCGGGCATTCTGCCTGAGGTCCTCCGCTCGGCGCCTTTTACATGAATGGGCTGACGTAGAACTTAGATGGCACCAATTTTCACTTGGGTTGTCTAATTTTCTACAAAAAAGATGGTATAATCACATAAAAAAATCAAAACGTAAGTCATATCTGCAGCAAACGACTGAGACATTCCATCAATCACAAGTCTAATTAGATTTGAATGGACTTGTTTGTTGAGGCTTTCAACAAACATATTCATGACCTGAAATAATGATTTATACAATGGGATTAGTTAAAACGGTTATTTTCCAGAGAGATGGCATTAATGGCTTTGCTTCTCTAGACTCTAGCATACATACAAGTGTCATAATGTGTGTTTTGTGTATGTGCGTCACTCCTTAACACAAGTGCATGTAGCTATGACAGAATATCCGCCCCCTTTTCTCCCTCCATTATATCAGTAAGCTTAAGCTCAGAGAATGAAATTAGCACCTGCCACCTGCCCAATACAGGGTAAATGTTGGCTGTGGCAGGTAAAAATTTCAGGTCACCTGCCACCATGGCAGATAGGTTTTTCTTATATTAATAAATATTATTTTTATAAAGCAATTCTTAAGTGAGGGGTTAAGGTTACATGATTTATTACATATTTTTACTGCCAGGTAGCATTGACTCAGTGTTGTACAATTCTAAAGTATTCTACATAGATTTCAGAAGCAGCAGATAAAAACAAAATTCCACAGTGCAGGTGAGGAAAAAACTTAATTTTCAGACCCTGATTAGGCTGGAAGCCAGCAGAAATAAGTACAAATGACAATTTAACAGGATTTCTTTTCTCTCCACAATATCCCTCCAACAGCTTCTCATGAGTGAACCAAACAGAAAGAAGCACTTTGTAATAAGACAGCCAGCACAAAGCAGAGAGCAGCAGCACCAGCCTGATAACCACTGATGTGGTATATGTTCATTAGTAATTGTGTTCATAATTGCATCTGACAAAGAGCTTAGGTGGTTGTTGTTTTTTTCCGTCTTTTCTGTTAGAGGGATATTTCAAAAACGTATGCACGGATAACTTTCAGATGCAAATCAACAGCCAAAGAGCATCATTTTCACATGCTATTTTCTGGAGAAAAAAAAAAAATCAAAGGCTTAATTCAAAAATCAAGGGGTAATATTGTGTGTTTTGCCCCACATCAAAATTGGGGAGTTATTCAGTGTTGGTGGATGTTTGCCGTGTGAAAAGAGCCTTCCAGTTAAAAGGATGTGTTGTGTTTTTCCAAATGAACAGTGCTAATTCATGTTTGGCACATGGAGCAACTGGCTGTGCTACTCTCAGGGCGTCCTGCTGGGTGAGCCATGAATCTTTCGGAGTTATTATTATTATTTTTTTTTTTATCAGTGTAGTGACTAAGTGTGATCTCCCTGTTTGGGCAGAAGAAAGCTAAGTTTCTTTTCATACAGACAATTCACACATTTCCATACAGTCTGTTTTTTAAATTTTATTTTATTTTTTCCACATGTGGAAAATATGTAGATATACAGTATATGTAACGCATTAAGATTCCACCTTGTGTTACAATACATCATGTGATAATATTTCGGTATGATCTATTGTAACATTAAAGTGTTATAATAGATTGTGTTCAATTGTCACAATACGCTGTATTGTTTTGGGTTATTTCTTGTCTTCTCATGTTGGATTTCATTGTGTTCTAAGTTCTGTTTTGTTGCAGTGCAATGTGTTGAGTTGGTTATGCCGTGATGCAATACTTAATTACGTTTTGTTACGTTGCATTGCGTTACGCTGCATATTGTTGTGGTGAGGTCCAGAGCAGCTGCAAGCAGCAGTCCTTTTGCTTTATTGCTGAGAGCTGCATCTCAAAACACGCTTATTGTGCCTAATGCTTTAGGGAGAGACAGGTGGTTTTAATACACAGATTGTGCATAAAGATGAGGATTATGCACCATAAACCCCCACTGTCTCCCTGCGTGACAGTGTACGCATCATTTTCTCTCTCTCTCTCTCTGTGATGTACGTGACCTTTCCAAATGAGCTGCCTGGGAGACATACGAAAGAAATATAATTCAAATACTGAGCTTCTAGTTGCCTTCTAATTACCTACATCTGTCAGAGGGATTTATTTGTTTTCTGTGCCTGTGTTGTCATGTTCATACACTGCAGGATTAGTGCTTCCATGTGTAACAGCACATGTAGGTGTGAGTGTAAGTTTTTCATATGGTTGGCTGTGCCCAGCTGGTTCCTCCAAAGGGCCTTTTTGTTTAGTTGTAAGACTGTCTTTCGCAGCCTACATGTAGAGTATGCTTCATCTGCGAGCAGCAGCTTGTGGCTGAATGTGGTGAATGTAGCATGAAGAGCATTAATCCTTCACCAGCGGAGGTACAGTATGTCTGACTGGCTGATGGGGATTTCATTTAGTGTATGCAAATAGTCTGTCGCAGGCACAATAAATTCTCGGCTGAGCTGTTTTCCTCTCTCTGTATCCAGCAAACTTGATACGGCAACCAATTAGAGTGTGTATTCAGCACTGTCACAGTGTATTGTTTAGCATCGGCCAAGCCTCACATCCACCCAGAATAGGTCTGCCTGCCGGATTCCAATCATCATTCTCTACTGGAGAAAACATAAATGTATGTTGCTTGGTGTTCAGTGTGAGCAACTTGGCCCAGAGGTTCCAAACATTTCTGTGTAACCGTGTGTCGGTACAAGTCATGTATTTTTGCTGCTCTGATATTTCCTTCCATAGCATTACTTATTATTGTTGGTTGCAATAAATCAGCTTACTTTTGGATTCTGGCTCACTCTTGGATGAATTCAGCAAGTTGCAAGCGCTGTTTTGTTCACAAATTCAACAACCAAGCATTTAGAATTTGGCAAACTGGCATCCAGCACAGCATTTACTACTGTGTTAGAAAATGAGACTTTGTGATTTTAACAACGTTAGAGTTATTTTCTGAGCGTACGAAAAAATCCAGCTCCTTTTTGAGCATGGGGTACCTACGTCATCTTAACTTGGTGTTGTCCATATCTGTAAAATTCAATCAACCAGCTCTCTTCTAAAGTCATTTTTCCAACTTGTTAGCTGTGTTATCTGTTGTCTTAAAAACTTCTACACCCTTCAGTCCTCTCTGTCTTGCTGTTAGTACAGACATGAACTAACCGCATCCCCTCAACTTGTCCATGGACTCATCTCGTTTGTCGAGCGATGACGTTCATCCAACTCTAAACGGTCTGGTTAGGTTTAGGAACAAAAACAACTTGGTTAGGAAAAGATCATGATTCGAGGTTAAAGTACCTGGTCACCAGAAAAACCGCTGCAAATGTCCCGACGTCTCGCTAAATATACCCGGTTTTGTCGGAAGCAAACAGTGGTCTCTCCAGCCATCTGACTAGCAATCTGACCACCATCCAACCCACCTCCTCTAACTAAGAGTCTGCTCTTAAAGATGTCATGTATGTCACTTTCCAAACATGCGTATTTTAGAAATGTTGATATGATACGCATTAAAACATAGATATTCAAAGTATCTGTGGTTTTCGGAAAACGTACAATGCCAACATTTTATTCTGGCGACTGGGCTGCGTTTATCCCTCTTACTTGTTCATGCATTTATCTTCAGTCGACTCGACTACAGTAACGGGATCTTTACAGCTCACTCTAAAAATGTATCCGAATCACATCACTCCATCAATTCTGAGGTCTTTACACTGGCTTCCGCTCTGTCAAAAGAATTGATTTTAAAATGCTGCAGTTGGTTTATAAAGCACCGAATGGTTTAGGGCAAAATACATTTCTGATCTTCTGCTACGTTATGAACCATCCAGACCTCTCAGGTCACCTGGGACAGGCCTGCTTTCTGTGCCCAAAGTCAAAACTAAACATGGAGAGGCACCTTTCAGTTTTTATGCACCACATTTCTGGAACAAACTCCCAGAAAACTGCAGGTCTGCTGCAGCTCTCAGTTCTTGTAAATCAAGGCTGAAGACCTTTCTGTTTGCCGCTGCCTTTTTATTAAATAAAATCTGAGGCTTTTGAGACACTGCACTGTAACTTTTACTCTCCTGTTTTTATCTGATTTTCTATTGAACTCTTTTTTTTAAATTGTATTTAAATGTCTTTTTTATTTTGCCTTGTGTTACTTTTTATGTAAAGCAAGTTGCCTTGCCCCTGTGGTCTAGGGTTTCTGGAAAATGGGGCTCCTTAAAGGCAGCAAAACCCCCCAGAAATATTGAATAAACAATATTAGATCATTTTCTTTAAGAATTATCATCCTTATATAGACATATGAAGTGAGCCACATGGCACTGTTGAAAAAGGGTCTCTTGTAATTTGTGTTATTACAGATTTCAATATATTCAAACTCGAATATGTGATACAAATCCTTCTCTTTTGGAGCATCAAAGCCGGGACGTAGGATAGGAGCATATCTGACTGATGTTATCTGTTTCGCCACCACTGGTGAATGGGCTGAGATACAAAACAATAGGTTGAATTAGAGCTGAAGATCTTCGCCTGAACGCGACAGAGTTGGGTCCCGTCGGGTACGGTCTTAATTTCAATCATTTTACACGGGCTCGGACTTGTCCTGTAAATGAGCAGTCAGGCGTTTCGATTAGCGCGAAAATGGATGCTGAGGAGGTGAAAAGGAGGCTGGCCTCTGGCGATTACATTTTGGTTGCACCGGCAAAGCGTGCGCACAGACCATTATAATATCTATAATAGAATTTCCCCTTTTTTTTTTTTCTTCTGGTGTTAAAAAGTCATGAGGTTACACATTCCAATACAGTAGGTGGCGGCATCCACCTTTTAAGTTGGTTTGTAGCCTGCAGGTAAAATCAAAGAAGAAGAAAGCGTGCGCACATTTGAATAACGTCGGGCTGTAAATGGGTTTCGGGCTTTTAAAAAGCTGCCCGTCAAAATCTACTTGTCGGGCTCGGTCCTTGTCAGGCCTAACTTTTAAGGCCCCATTACAGCTCTTGGTTGAATGCCCATTGATGTGTTGCTGTAAGCATTGTAACTTACTATCTTAGCATTACGCTCAAAGTACACCTGAAATTGACAAAGTACATCTTAGACAGATGAAGGTTGATCCAAGTCTGATCATGTAGAGCTGAGTTTGACATGTCCTAAAATGGCTACCGTACGGAACTCTTTTGATTGCCCGATGGAAATGTTGTTCAATAAAACGTAAACGCACTGTATCGGCAAGGAAACGGGGAGCTTCTTAAACTTGTGACAGTCCCCACAGTTTCCCATCTCACTAAACTGTGTAGAAAGTAACCGAACTCGTTGACCACGTTGCTCATAGTGTGAAAGCGTGGCTACACACACACACACACACATGCAAACAAGAACAAGAATTGCATTTAGTTTTAAAAATGTAGTTGAAGTTTTTCTACTTGGGAGCTTTGTTCATGCAACATTAGTAGCATGCTGTCAGTGTCGTGTGGGTGTGATCGATCGCTGTAGGCAGCAGGTGCTGGCAGGGGAGAGCGGAGCTACTGTCGAAAGGACTTTGGTCTCTTTCTCTCTGAATAGCTCACATTTGTGAGGATAAAGAGAGCTAAATGTCATGGCTTGATAAAAGGTAGGGACAGACGTTTGGCACTGTGTGTCCTGTGTCACGCTGATAAAGAAGAGTAGAAGAAAATGTCCGCCCGTCCATCCTTTCTGTTCATCTTGGTTCTTTTGGTTTGGAGAGAGGAAAAGTGAGAACTAAGCTGACTGAGCAGATGTCTCATTACTTTGATGATTCAGCTGACTCCACTAAGAGAAAGTATAGGCTACGATTGATGTGACTGAAGCTATGATGCCAGTACATATATGCAAGCTGTACTATACTATACTTACAGGGAAGAGGTGTAAAATATGACCTAGTTTCTTCCCTCAAATTTTATAATGCAAATCATTTGTCTGAATTCATTATAACAGAATCAAACCCCTTAAAATGTGTACGGGATAAAAACAAACACAATGATTAATAGTCAAAAGCTAAAATAGACAGTATATCCACATATCTCATGTTTGCTGTTTATTTTGCAGCATGTGCGTAATACTCTCCAGATATAGAATGCTACAGTATTAATTTGTGGAAATTGATTTAGTAAATTAAAGACTATACTAAAACACAGCTGCAAGCCTGCTGCGAATCGTCTGGGTGCTCCTCCCGAACTGACCACAACAACCTGTGATTCCAGTTTCTACTGCTACAATAACTCTACACTCTTCATTTTTAAGGAATGATTAAAGTGACTTGAGGGCTGAAATACTAATTTGTGCACAACACAAATGATTACAAATGTTCCGCCTGATACCCGCCGGGCTCCATAGTAATGTGGGGAAATAGAAAATGTAATTAGAAGTAAATGTGCACCACATCCACCACGGCGTTGAAGGTAAACATTTCCCTGTGTCGAGCTGAGAAAGGGTTCATCTTGTGCTGTAATGCGTGTGCTTTGCCCAACGCCACAGCTCTGAATGAAGAAAACAAATGTTGCCAGTGAACGTAATCCAGACATGATTCATCCAAACTGTATTTGGCAAGAAAATGAGTGGTATTGTATGAAACCTTTTGGAGACGGGGTTGTGGATAAAAGTCGATGTAACTGTTATCAAAGGTATCGTTTGAAATGATTCAATACTAATGCCGAAAGGATTCTTTTTCCGATACCTTACCTTGAGAAATGTAAACGTGTTTTTATACTAAGAGGTCTTGGGTCTTTGGCTCAGCTCTCCAATGTTAAATGCTGAGGAATAATTTTGCCAATTTTACAAAATTCTGATTTAGATCAAGAAGTACTTGATACTACAGGACACATTTTGGCAGAACCAAAGAACTACAGTATTGCATTTACATTACATTTACATTTAGTCATTTAGCAGACGCTTTTATTGAGCTTCAGTACCCAATTTCACAACTTAAAAATAATTGGAGAGGTGTGATGACCCCCCCCCCCCCCCACTCTGTTTGGGGTTTTTGTGTGTTTTCCTGTGTTTTATTGTTCCTGTGTAGACGGCAGTCAGAGTGGCAGAGGTGTGCCCGGAGGATGAGCCGCATCTGAAATCAACTCCTCCTGATTGCGCCTTCTGATTGCTAGGCTATATAAGAGGGCTGGATGTGCAGTTCTGGCTCTCTCTCCACCCAGCTAAAAGGGTTTTTGTTTGGTTGCGTTTTGGGTTTTATTAGACTTGCTTTAAACCTTACACATCACCTACACTACACCTGTCCCCCATCCAGGCACTCGCTGCATCACTGATAACACTGAGTTACACGTGTCATTGTATTTTTGGGCTTAGTTAATTATTGGCTCAATTTGTTTTATTTCAATCCATACGTATCGGCGTGGTCTCCTTTGTTTTGCCTGGACTTGGCAGGTTCCTGACAAGAGGCCAAACTATTCTGTAAAATATTTTGTACGTCCAAATAAAGGGAACTGCCCTCGTGCCAAGCGAGAAAAGACAATATAATAGAACATAACAATCAAACATCATAACTCGCATAAAAACCCTTGCGCTCACTGATCTCAGTTTTCTCCCGAGGAGCTCATTTGTCCTCGTTTTGTTAGTTGTATCCAGAACGAGGCTGACATGACTGGGAAAGACACACTTATACACACGCACGCAAGATCGCATCAATAGATAATTGTCCGAAAAACACAATTTGCCAAACTTTTTTACAACAAGCCGCTCACTATGGCTTACTCTTTGTCTTCCAGACATTGATGAGTGCAGTTTGCAGACACACACCTGCTGGAATGACAGCGTGTGTGTGAACCTCCCGGGAGGCTACGACTGCGTGTGCACGTCTGGTCCGGGCTGCAGCGGCGACTGCCCACAGGAGGAGGGAATCAGACGCAATGGAGACGACTGGAAACCCAGCTTTGACGGCTGTGCTATATGCTCCTGCAAGGTACAGAAGACAAAACACACACATACGATTTCACTGCACAACCTGGTGAAGGGGCTCAACTCTTCCACAACTTCCTGTTCCTAAGCGGTTCATATACTGTATATAGTGAAGAAAATACACATCGACTATCAAGGACATGTGTGTGTGTATATATCATCAAGAATAAGTATTAATTATTTTATTAATATGACAATACTCCATTTCTGCAAAGGAGGAAAATACAAACCTTTAACTGCCACCTGTAGCATTTAAAAAAAAAAAAAAAGTGAGTGTTTGATACCCAAAAGATAGATTTTGGGTGGAGTATCACTTTCCAATTATCCAAGGACTCAGAGAAACTGCTAACAAAGAGAAGAAAGACCAGAACAATAAAAGACAAAGACTTTTAGAAATGGGAGAGAGACGGGGTGAGTTGGATAGATTAACAATGAATAGAAGAAAGACTCTGAAAAAGGGGAATGGAGCACGGAGGTGGGCTGGTAGGAGATATGAAGCACCCAGGAATCTTTTACTTCTCTCTTTCTTTCTTCTGATTGCTTCTCTTGCTTTTATTTCGGGCCAATTAATACAATCTCCACCTTTTTTGTAAAGGATCATTTTGGTTTATTAGAACTTTGTAGTTTCGTACATCCTGTATGGTTTTCGCTTACAAATAAGTTTGACTAAAACTAAATCTGTTCGTCTGACTGCCCGCGTTTCTTGGGTATAAGCTCTTTTAGACACTCTTTTAGCCATGTTGCCGTGTTCCCAAATCTCTGAAATTAATTTAGTGTGTGCAGTGTTATCATAAACTGACAAAGGTGATGACCTAAACTACAAAAATATCACCCAAATTGTTAATAAGCCGGAATTGTTCATTGTTTCATTAATGTCAACCTAATGTCAAAGTAATTGACTGGAGTTGATTTAGCCAACATTTGTATGGATAGTTATGAAACAGACACCAAAATATCTGACTTTTCTGAGCACTTTTACCTCAGGGGACTAAATTAGGCATCATACAAAATCCCCACAGTGCTCCCATCTGTTTGTCATTAGCCTGCATTATATTCTGACAAATATCTATGGCAGCTTAACGACTCAATACTGTGCTCAGGAGTCAGAATTTAAGGTGGTGCAGTGTGGCTTCTGGAACGTGGGATATTGATCAGATTTGTCTTTGGGAAGGTGAGGCTCAGTGAGTGAGATTAGTACGAAACCGACACAGAGGGTTATTTGGAGTAAAATGACAGCTGAGAGCAGTAGTTCCAATGATTTCTCATAGGCTCATAAAATTCCAGATTTTCCCCCCAAGGGGAAACTAAGGCAAATTCTATGATACTATGATGTATCACGAGTTATGGTATTCCAGTTCAACACGTTAGTACATACATCCAAATTACTTCCAATTCTCGGTCATAATATATGAGAACCTGGGGATTAACATCATGTTGCCAACATGCCGACAAGATGCTTCCTCTGCAACAAGGTCATATGACACATGCACTAAGCTTTGGTTCACTTCATGTGACATATTTAGGGACTGATGACCCGAGCTGCATCGCCCTCGGTCTTGGCTCCGTCATGCCTCGGTCGTGGATCAGATGCTCACTGGAAGCTTTTCAGAAGCAGTCTGTCCTTTAGCAGCCACATTTCCAAAATAGCTTAGAGTTGTTTTGCTGATGTTTTACAAGCATAGTGAGTCAATTTGTGCAGCTCATTTATGATGTGTTAACAGATAATTTGGGGCTGAACTTTACCCATTTTATTCACTGTATGCAGAGCGCCATCTTATCTTTCTTTTGTATCTGCATCTCCTGAATGTGTATATTAGCAGAAGGGAATCTGTGGCATTCCTTCTCATGCTTCACAGACTTCAGAGTGACATGAATAAATGAGAAAAACTAGCTTTGCTACAAGTTAATAACAAATGAAATGCAGCGTTAAATATTTGTTTCGTGTCAATTGCCAATAATTATATGCATTTCACAAGGGAGTTTCGTGATTCCGAGACAAAAGCTGTTCCGGCAAAAATAGACATAAAGCTAGCGAGCTGGAGAAAAGAGACAAGAGTGTGACACAAGTGAGATGCTCTGCTCACGTTGGGGGTGTTCAGGATGGCTTCAGGATCCACTGGCCTGCTGGTTTTTGAGTCAAACGTGGGATGCCACTGGCCTGGTGACCGTGAGGCAGCCAGAAAGTTACTTGTCCAAAACAAATCTCCCTTCGGGGACAATAAAGTAAATCTGATCTAATCTAATACTGTGGTATGGGAGGTAATCAGGGTCAGAAAATGCAGACTCGTGGTAAATGCACATGAAACTGTTGACTGGTTTGTTGAACATGAGAGGAAGGTTGGATATGCTTGAAATTTGTGAATGAGGGCCTAAAAACCAGACGGAGCAAGGGAAGAAGACAGAAGTGCAAGAGAGGAGGTTGACAGCGGGCAGAGCCGGAAGGAGTTTGTAGAAACTCACCAGCACACGAAGGTGGAAACTTCGATAAAGATCGTCTGTACTCAACTTGCACCAAAGTTTAATGTTTAGGAAAATGAAAGGAGAAATTGAGTTAAATTAGATAATCGAGTTCTACAGAAGTGACTTACCAAGCACCAAAATGCTCTATAATTAAATGACCTTCAGAAAAAAATACCCTGGAGAGGAACACCTCACCCTAAGACTGTGTTGAAAACAAGTCATGCCTATTGATTAAAGAGAGTGTCATCTGTGGTCGTCAAATTCATCGTAAAGTTGTCCCCATCAAAGTTGACATAAAAAAAAGCAGTATAATGATGTTGTTTTGGTTAGCACAACAGTGCAGTATTAGCATGGATGCCTCGTCTTCGTCCTGGCATGAAAATTAACAGTCCTCCATAATGCGCCCTGTCGGCAAAGTACTATTGGCAGAAATTTCCCAGCAAGTCCAGGGCCGTAACCGTAAAGACCAAGGCCATCGGTATTGGTAGCCTGGGACGCAGCGGTTACTGTAGCAGGACAATATGCATCGATAAAACATTGGCTCTGTATTGCCCTTTTAATGGTATGCGGAATGATTTTATGGCCCCCATACATTTTCTAACAGCCATTTTATGTAACATTTTTACATCTCCATTACACTGTCGTCCCCGGGCCAGACAGTGCTGGCCGTGGTGAGTAAAATGGGCCATAAAGTTTTCTCTGGGTGGAGACAGAGAGCCAGGGACACAGTAGATGGGGAGGCTCCCCCCGAGCCAGCGGATTCCTCTGCGCTTGAAGTTGCGTTTCGGGCCGGACACCAAACTTCGAACCCATTCTTCCCTCATTCACAGCTCTAATAAAGTGCTGTTAGAAAATGGAGATTTGAGAGATGTTACAACACGTTAAAATCCTCTGTAGGTATGCTGGCCTTGAATAATCTGCCTGAATGACCCGGCGTGCGAAATTGTTAACTAGCTCTCCCTAAAGGTTTCCGTGATCATTTTAAGATACGCACCTTGATCATACGCCTTGGAAGTCTTGGATTTGTCTGATAGGGTTCTTTGAGTCGCGAAAGACTTTATTTTTTTACTGTGATTCAGTATCTTTGCAATTGCACCACTTTCCTAGGGAAAAAAATGTCAGGCATTCAGTGTTCTCTCCAGGATTGTACTCATTTCAGAGATGAAAAGGCCCTGAAACGACATTCAGGGCATCAGGGAATCCTTAAACTCTTCACTGTAACCAGACTGATGAAAGCTTTCAGTTTAAGCTGCTTTTGAATGCAGTGTGACCCACCTGTTCAATAATAAAGAAACTGTGGAACTGTACCGTACAGCCCAGGATATGAAGCGACATGCGAAGTTGAAGTCTTTGTTGGCACTATTTCTTTGAAGTCAGTTACATTTGCCGCTTTCATGACCTAAGTCCCCCCCCCCTCCCTCCCTCCCTCCCTCCTCTGTTGTGCAGGACGGGCAGACGTACTGCAGGAGGAGACCCTGTGACTGCGGAGACCCAGACGAGGATCTGTTCTGTTGTCCCGGCTGCGACAACAGGCCCAGCAGCCAGTGTCTGGACCAGAGCGGACGCACACTCTACCGCAGCGGCGCGTCCTGGCTGTACGGCTGCCAGCAGTGTCGCTGCATGGTCCGTACACAGAAACACACACACACACGCGCGCGCACACACGCATTCCCACGCGAGCTACGTGTGTTTTGGCACCAGAAATAAAAGCTGACCATCATATTAAATCCCTGAGTGTTGTGAGAGCGGTGTGTTAGAAGAAACAGATGACCTCAAAAAACACAGACTCTCCTCACCGACATGAAGCTCAGAGCTGGGATTTGTTTAGTGGGTGTGGAGGGCTAAGATAATTACCACCTCTCTAATTAGAGATGAGGCAACAATCAGCGTGTGAGCTGTATCTGCAGCCGCCAGATCAGCTGATTCACACACAAAAACAAACACACACACACACACACTGACATTTGTGTCGCCTCGCTTTATTTATTTTTACCTCTTTCTGTGTCTCTGCAGGAGGGGGAGGTGGACTGCTGGCCTCTGGTTTGCCCAGCGTTGATGTGTGAGTACAAGGCGGTGGCGGACGGCGAGTGTTGCCCGCGCTGCGTCACGGACCCCTGCCTGGCTGACAGCCTGTCGTATGACATCCGGCAGACGTGCCAGGACCCCGCGGGCGTCGTCCGCCTCAGCGGAGACACGTGGCATATGCCCAGCTCACCTTGTACTACCTGCAAGTGTAAGGTAGGCCAACGCAACAGCAACCACAGTGACGGTTTGCTCTACTGTGCGGCGTCCATGTTTGATTCAACACTGGTGTGGCCATTTCAGTGCTCAACCAAAAGATCACTTGGACTAACAGTGTTTTAACTTGTAATTCTCAGAAAGAATTTATGCTCAGTTTGCCAGTTTTTGAGGTGCGATAGTGCTTCTACCTCATCTGTTGTGTGTCCATCCCTGCAACTAGAAGATAGAACACTAGATTTAAAAATCTCTTGCTGCTACAGAAACTCAGTTCATGTTCATTTTTAAATTCTTCCGTACCTTCACAATGTTACAGATAATGGTAGGCATTACAGGCTATTGGTACTGAAGAAAATTCTTGGAGGTGGAAACTGTGGAATAGTGAGTTTATCTAATGTGTGCTGGAGGATATGCAGCGTCTGCTTGTCCGTCTTCCGAGATGAATACAAAAGAAATCTGACAGTCACAGAAGGTGTAATGTTCATTTAACCTTAATAGAACAAAATATGCAGATCAGCGTGTCCGGAACATGTCACCATAACTGAGATCATCTACACACATTTAGCAAAAATAATATGTTGTTCCTCAGTTCCGCTTTTTCTTAGCAATCAGAATTTGAAATAGCTAAAAGAAGCACATCAAATATATGAACCTAAACCACACGGAGGTCAGGTTATTTATGTAGTCACTCTGTTGCTCTGTGATTGGTTGGTCACTCACAGTATGAGCCCAGGCGCTGCGTCGCAGTTGGTAAAGACATAATTTGCCTCTGACCAGCAAGTGGCCTCGCGTTTTGGCCAGCCAAAGCTGAGGCCCCCCACGGTCAGAGGGCACAGGCCCCATTACCCTGGTCAGTTATCTATCGTCCTTGGCTTAAAGCGTCAGTTCAGCCGAACAACAAACAGAAATGTGTTTTTGAGGTACCGAGTCATGCGGTTTAGAAGGTTATGAGATATTGCCGTCTGAAACCCTTTTCACGGTGACTATTTTTTTTTTTTTTTAGTAGAAAGTATTTCCAGTGAAAGTTGTGACGGTGAGGTCTGTTGATTATCCAAAATTGGGACCTTGTCTGTGGAAAGACATATTGCTGTTCAATTTCTCAAATGTGTCACTGCTTGGAGCCACACATCCTAAATTCTGTTCACCTCCAATGTACTGAAGTGGCAGCATAAATCTCATAGACAGATATCTCAAAACCATAGCAGACAATCCTGAAGCTGAAGTACTAGATAGCACAAGTGGTAGGGGGGAAAATGTTCTTTTGTAATTTGTGTGAATTTAGCCTATAATGATATAGTTGACAACATGTTAAGATCTCAAGTTCCCTCTGCATTAAGTCTCTGTATTTTGACTGATTATGGCCCACCAGGCTTTGAATCATGTTATTACATAATACACTACAGCATGTATGATACTTTTATATCTTCTTTCCTGTCTTTTCATGCTGCGTTGCTCAGAATGGGAATGTTTGCTGCTCGGTGGATCTCGACTGCCTTCAGAACAATTAAAAGCTCTCCACCTCCTCGTCTCCTCACTCCTCCTCTCCTCCTTTCACTGTGGGACTGCCACGCCCCCCTCCTCCATCAGACGACTCTCCCCTCGGATTCATAAAACAGATTCACGCGCACACATTCATGTGCATGCCAGCGTGTGCACAGAAAATACACTCACTGGACAGACTGGGGTGTTAAGGCTGTGCTTTTATGCCGTAACTCTGTCAACAAATAGTGAGAGTGTGTGTGTGTGTGGCTCAGGCGGAGACTGAGGCCATAGCCGCTCTCACCGCAGTCACTGTGTTGTGCATGTGTCTTTGTGTTGTTTCCATTTCACTACATGCCTCGAGGAAGCGTCGAACCCCAAAACCAGAGACTAGCAGCGGAGTGTTTTGAGTTGTCATTAAGAAAGTAAGATTCACAGCTGGACCGGTGTTGAGGTGAGCTGTCTGTTGCCTAAATATAGACTATCTATTGCTTGATCACATAGGAAGTCGTTATTAAAAAAATCTACTATTGTGGTAACCAAACTTAGCCAAGTGATCGCGTCTGAAATCCCCTCCTTTCCGATGTTTGAGTTGGGGGGGGGGGGGTTCATCTCACAATTTTTGTAACTTTCGGAAAAAGACAATCTTACAAGCACGCCCACTGAAAGCATTAGGGGTTTGAATCTCCATTTGTCTCTCGCCCCTCTCTATGATGGCAGAGGTTTTCCCAGCGGCCAACACTTTTGGCTTTCAAAGTAGTCGGACGACACTTTGGACGAAGTAGTTAATTTCGTGTATACCCTGGCTTTCAGTCTTCAGGTCCTTTTTAAATGTCCTTCCTTCGTGAGACACATCCTTCAGAGGATCCAGGCTCTGAATTTGGACATTCTGTCTCTCTCCAAAAAATCCCTCAGCCTCAGCGTCTCCTCTTGGATGTGGTTGACTGCCAGACAGCTACGTGTAACAGTCATGATATCAGGTTGATGGGCCACAACAGATTCCCGAAGGCCAGAACAAGCAGCTGCCGTAGCGGTTGATCAAAATCGCCAGAGCTCGTGGTGGGTCGGACTTCTCTGGCGCCCCCCAGGGCTCCTCAGGTCTGAACCATAGACTGTATATAAAGATGGACGACATGACAGCCGAAAGTGAAGCCGAAACATCTCGATCGCCCCCTGGTGGCTGGCCGCAGTATAGTCTAGGTCATAAATCCCACCCCCTTCATGTTAGTGGATGGGACATGAGCCAAACTAAAAAGTCAAAGTACCCGCCAAATAAACTTTTCCCAAAGATGGTTTCTGTCAGTTTAGATAGTTCTTATCACACTAATGAATGTTCAAGTGTTCGTTTTTTCAGATAGGTTTGGTTTTAATTAGTTGATTTGATGCTATAAAAAGGGGGTTACACGTATTGATTGACAGCTGAGGCCCGCTCACGATTGAGTCTGCCGGACGTATGGGCGGGACCTCGATACCGCGACTCCAGCTCCGATCCCTACTGCGCAGACTCTGGTTGCAAATGACCAGGGATATTTTGGCTTCACTGTTTGTACCAGTGGGAGGAAGTGGCGCTGTGTCGTCCATCTTGATATACAGTCTTTGGTCTGAACCATGTGGCACACACAGAGAGTGGGAGAGAGAGTGGGGATCATTAAAGCCCAGTCACGCAGGCCTGGATTTGAGTATGCCAGGAGGTCACCAAGTGTCGCATCTGTTTACAGGCAGCCAGGCTTATTAAGGCAGGAGAGTCCGGCGCTTTTCCTTCTGCAGTTCACACAGTCACAGCTCTGACGCTGCTCTGGTCTCCTGACCTGTCCTCTCCTCCGCACCTCTTCTCCATTATCCTCCATCTCGAGCGCTCCTCGAGAGCGCTAACATTTCCCTGAAGTGACGTCGTTATCACCCTGTTTGTCCATCACTTCGTTTGTTTCCACAGGAAGGGAGGGAATTTCTAACACTGTCTCAAAGTTTTGACTTTGAAATGCAAAGTACGTGTTGTGGCCATGAATTATTCTTTGACTATGAAATGATTACTTGATAACAGCAGCAATTTGACATGACAGGTGCACCTTTTGGTCACCTGCAATAGTTATGCAGTACGCTTTTGTTATGCAGCTCTTTATAAGAACATTAAACTGTTAATTTTAAGTAAAATAATTTCAGTAGAAGGATGACTTTCTTTTCAAAGCTGGTACCAATAGTCAAGGTCTGCACCTTTCTTCTTCCTCTTGGTTTTCTGCGCACTGTCAGCATAGTTGCAGATATCAGGACTCATTTTATCCTTCAGGAGAATCCATTTCTGCCTCCGAATGAAAAACAGCTTCAACAGAATGAGATAATCCTTTCGCAGCGAAAATGAAACCTTCATTTGGTTTTGCCAAAGTTCCTTTTTTACGTGCAGAGAAGTAAATCAGCTGGAGCCCTAAAAGATACTGGTATTCCCCATCTTTGTCCTGAGCCAGCCCACTCTCTACAACATGGTTCTATCGTCAGCTTGTAGAGCACCTTCGAGATAAGTCCGAGACAGGAGATGAACAGTAGCCCATGAGAGCGCAGCAGGCATTTTTTGTTTTGGGGGGAGTTTTTTTCCTTGTCCGAATTGGGGGGCTGAGGATAGAGGGTGTCGTATACTGTACAGATAGCCATGCCCCTTGGGACAAATTTGTGATTTGTAATATTGGGCTGCATAAATACAAACTGATTTGACTTGACGGTAGAGTCGCTTCTCGCATGTTTTCGTTCGCTATGGCGATTTATTCCCTTCAGTCGAGGATCTCTCCAAACGGAATAATCTTGCCATCAGTAAACTTCATCCGAGATCAGTTGTGTCATTTGTGCACCCACACATCGATATGCCAACAGCCCGGGACAAAAGATGTCTTGTTTTAAGAGCAATACAGCAACTGTGAGATTTTGAAAGTGTTGTTTTTGGAATTGGAACCGGCGTCAGGGGTGACCTTGGTCTTTGGAGTTAAAGGTAAATGTCTCTTCTCTATTTAATGTCAAACTAGTTGTTGTTGCTGGTTGAGTTTCTGGTCCGTCACAGAAACAGCAGGGAAACACGTTTTTCTACCGTCTCGTGCACAGAACATGGTGGTCATTTCACAAACATTTGATGCCGTTTCGTTTGTTTTCCCCTCTGGAGGGGACAGCGGCGTGCGGCGAGATGTGCCGCCGCTCTGACCTCTCAGTCACAATGTCCTGGTGATGCCCCCCCCCCAGCCCGCCACCACCACCACCACATCTGTTTGTGTCTCACCTGAGCATTTCTCTGTGTACTCTTCTTCATTATCACAATGCCTCTTGTAAAACTGAAACTGTCAACTGTGCACGAAGTACACACAAAAAAAACCCAGTGATAAATGGTATCTGTACCCATCAAAGTTTAACACAGCAATCGAAAGCAGACATTTGTACAAAAGATCACTGAAAACAAGGTTTTAAGGTTGCTCCGTTGATTAATTTGATATGAAATATAATGAATACTGTAAAACACTATTTGCAAGTCTGTGTGTAAATGTTTTTACATACTGACGCTATGATAAAATTATACAGTTTTTTAATAATCATTGTGTTCATGAATAACGTGTTAATTTTAGTGGAACACTTTTAATTCTTTTTGTGGGATAGGTTCTGTTTTGCTGTAAATACTGTGTAAAGTGCAGGGTTCTGTAAAGAGAGTAAGACTATGTGAATAATTCTCACTACAGCTTCTTAGGATCTGAGCGTTGCAAGTCGAGTATGACAAAGAAGCAACATTTCTATTGTTTTTACTATTTCTTTATTTTTCTATTCTTGCCTTAACCCTTTTAGTATCCTTCATAGTTTAATGTCTCTTCACTGTTCTTAGGACAACATTATGGATTTGACTAGTGTGTGTGTGTGTGTGAGTGTGTGTGTGTGTGTGTGTGTGTGTGTGTGTGTGTGTGTGTGTGTGTGTGTGTGTGGGTGTATAGAAGCGGATTTTGGAAATCAGAATGAGCGTAGACCCGCGTCTGTTCCAGGCGTCGAGGAGCTTGGACAGACTATCCACTTCACTCCCCCCCCCCTCCCCCCCCTCCATCTGTATGAACCGAACTGAAAAATCTCTACATGAGAACCAGACAAAATAGAACTATGTACACATGTAAAAACAAAAAAAACTAAAAAAATGTTGACAATGTTGTTCTTGATTCAGTTCCTACTAAAAAAAAGCAAGCCATTGTGTTTCTCCTTTAATGTCTGACTTTTTAAAAGAAGCAGTTTTGGACCTTCTAGATCCTGATGTGCTTGTTCATGTTTTTGATAGAGGACCAAGGCGGAGGAATCCCCCAGGTCTGTTCATTGTTATTTCTCCAAATCAGAGTGGCCAACCTAATTGTACTCAAAGGGTTAAGTGTCATTTGACTTGAAGACTGTGTCGTGATAAGAGTTTGCTGTAAAAAAAAAAAAAAAATCTTCAGTTAATAAATATTTTAGTTGTTTACTTTATTTGCTGAGAGTATTTGACTTCAACGTGTGATGATGTCTTGTCAGTTGAACTCACAGTTTCGCAGGTAAATGAGTCGTGCTTCCGGGGTAATGGCAAAAATATAGGATAGATATATGGCAGAATCCTGAGAGATGACCAAAGGGCTCGCCCTCACATCATCCACCGGCAGCTTAAATGAAAGCAAAGTTTCTGAGCCTCAGAAATGAAAGCCAATCGTAGCATCCAGATATAGTCCTGGAAAATTCTTTCATGTTTTTACTTTTATCAATAGCATACTGCTGTTCTCCATTTCCCAGAGGGAAATGTATGAAAGGTTGTGTTGCAATAAAGATACATCCTTTTGATGCTTTAATGGAGCGCTGCTGTGCTGCTAACAGGAGCAGGTACAACAACACTATTGAAGCTACATTGTGCGGGGGGAAAAAGTGAACGCTGCTCAACATGGAACCTCATGTTTAACATTTACCTGCAGCACCACAATCGATCGACAATAAAAAAAAAGTATATAACATACACAATTCCCTGAAATGCTGGTATTCCCAAAACAGTAGGAGGTTACTCTTAACTACATACCACAGTGTGAGATAACTTGGAGCTGTTGAATTTTCTTCATT
>CM022485.1:5583731-5596713 GCA_011952105.1 Coreoperca whiteheadi
TTTATTAAAATTTTATAAAAGGTGATTTAATGAAAAAAAGGGGAATTGGTTTTTTTTGTTGTTTTTTTTTTTTGGTACAAAGTCAATTGGCTAACTTACTAAGCAGATAGACTGTTACAAAGTTAAGCGCAGTGATGCCGGTAACGCGGCGTTCTAATCCGACCACTTTTTTCAGTAACGAGTAATCGAACGCGTTACTATTTCAAAACCAGTAATCAGATTATAGTTACTTATCCAAGTCACTGGCCGTTAATATTTTTTTCATTTCCGTTAATAAAAACATATTTTCGTTTTCTTCTCGCATCTCGGGGGGTAAAGTCACGTATGCGACAAGTCCAGTGTCCAGCATGAGGACAGTTCGCGTCACGTGTAATAACACACATCACGCAGCGACACAAACGGAAACAACAGTGTAGGGGGGAGAGAGGAACGCGTTTTCTAGCTGGAAAAACCGACACTATTTTGAGTTTGTGTCAGCTAAAGATGGCAATATTAAGGTTCGTTGTGGCGACAAGGTGTCATCTAGCTACAGAAACACTACGTCAAAGTTAAAGAAACATTTGGAGTGGCAGCGCTGCAGCGGTCACACGTACAGAGCGAGTCCCACCAGAGAGCAGAAGGCCCCCCCACCACCCATACCACAACAGCTGGACTTCGGTAAAAACAAGTATTTATGTTAAGGGAATTCAAGAAAGAGCAGCATTATTTTATTTTTTCAAAAAAAAAGGAAATAGGAAATAGGATATTTTCAGCAAATAGCTTTTTAAGTTCAACTTAAAATGTTTGGCGATACATTGTTGACATCACTGTTAAAAATGCACTTCTAATAAAGAGAGTGTTGTCATTGTTATGTTGAGGCGGCGGGGGTGTTGTCGGCAGAGGCTGAATGTAACTAACAAAGAAATTTGTAATCTAACTTAGTTACTTTTAAAATCAAGTAATCTGTAAAGTAACTAAGTTACTTTGTAAAGGAGTAATTAGATTACTTTTTTAAAGCAAAAAGTAACTGTGGCAACACTGGTTAAGCGCTTGTAATCTCTGGTGCTCAGTCACCTTTTGAAACGAGACAGACTCTGGAAGTTAATCAGAATCAGAAATACTTTATTATTTCTGATTCTTAAGAGGAGAATCACTGGGCAACCTAAGGGTTAAAGAGGTCTGAAATGTAGCCTGGGGCCAAGCCTTTAATCACTTCATTTGCGATTAGTAAAAATCGTAAAGCGGCAGTAACTGAGTTTCGGCCACCGCGTGCCACAAATGCATAAAAACAAGAGGACAGACTCCATATCGCAGACAAGTCAGCTATGGCTAACATGTTAGCAAACACTTGCCTATTTACACATCAGCATTCATTTGGGGTTGTGTTTCTTTCACTCCGAGGTTGGAAATGCAGCATCTGGCTCATCAGCAGCTGGATCTTCCACTTTTTTTCTGGTTGCTAACTTTTGTCTGTGTACACCATTGCCCTCACTCTCTCCACACGCACTCCTACGTGTGAAAGACACACCTGAACACGATTTCATGGCCCTTCAGGGTTTGCTAAAAGGCATGCTGGTTAATGTGGGGAATCAATTACAGTGACAGAATTGCAACATTCATCACGAAGTAACCCTTGGTCTCCTTGAACATCAGATTACGGATACCTCAGCCAAGCAGAGACTGTACTTCCTGAGAATACTCAGGAGCAATAACGTCACACAAGGACTGCTTGTGTCCTTCTACAGAGCCTCCATCGAAAGTATACTAACATACTGTATAGGCATTTGGTACACCGGCTGTACAGCGGCTCAGAGGGAAGCACTCCAACGGGCCATCAGTACAGCACAGTCGGCTGTCCTCTCCACACACTGGAAGACCTACACAGCTCCCGCCGTCTCAAAAAAGCCCAGAACATTATAAAAGACACTTCACACCCAGGCCCACTCCCCGTTTGAACTGTGGCCTTCAGGCAGAAGGCACAGATTAATTAATGGAGGGACAAATAGATTCAAACACAGTTTTTTTTATCAAATTGCAATAAGCACTCTTAATGCTGCTAAAAAATAACACGTATTATGTAATGGATTAATGACGGAAGTATGGGTGGGTGCAAAAGCCTGTTTATGCCTTTATGTTTTGACTGTAAGTGTGTGTGTGTGACATTTGTGTGTACGGATACTTAAGATGATTTTTATTTTTACTTCTATTCTTTTCTTGTGTTTTTAAATGTAGCTAAATTGTACTTTTATAGACTATGAATGATGCACTGACTGGAGAAGCACTCTTAATTGTCCTTGAACTTGTGACCAGGACAATAAAGATCTATCTATCTACTGCAACACTATAAGAGTATCCGGGGAAGGCTTAGTAAATCTAAAAGGCAGCAGTACAGTCTTTTGGGTAATTTGGTGGACTGGATCCTGATTAAAGTGCCAGTAAGTGTGCCAGAATTGGCCATCAGGGGGGTTTTAGGATGCTGTGTCTGGCTAGAAACAACTTGAGAGCTGAGTAAAAGAAAAACCAATTAAACCATCAACCGTCAGCCTTCACCACGACCTTCACACACGCGCTATGACCAGCGCCATTAATTTTCTGTCACAACTTATTAAGCGATAACATTTATCAATTAGGCAAACAGATTTTAATTGGAGAGGGCACGCAGCCCAGAGGCACAGCATCCACAAGTGCCAGGCCTATTTAAAAAAAAAATACTAGACATAAATGAATTCTTGAAAAGACCTTGTATATCAGGAGGTGTCAGCAGATGCGCTGGCCTCTAATGTGCTTGTTTATCACTGTGTATAGAGACTGCGGATAATAAGTTGAGCAGGCAGCTGGCCTTTATTAAAAAAAAAAACCAAAAAAAAAACATGCATTCACAATCAGCTGTTCAACAGCTCGAGGCCCTGTTATCCCCTCAGAGGCTGGTTATGAGAAAAGACATGTTCTAACATAAAAATCCCTCTGAATCCGTTTTTATTTCCCATTTTTGTTTCATTTGAAAAACAACACAATATCTTCCACCATTATTAATGCAGACTGTGAAGTAGAGGTCTTTAAATTTCCAGTTGCAATGCTGAACTTCATATTTGCGTGGAAAGCTGAAGTTAAAATATTATGTAAATGCAGACGTTAAATGGTTGCTGTTTCTCATTTAAACATTAAGCTTATGTTACACCAGTATGACACACAGCTCCTTGAAATAAAAAAACAAACAAAACAGATTGCATAACGCTGAATAATTACATCTAATTATACATTCCCCCCCGACTCCCCGTGTCCCACTATTTCCCTGTGTTTTTGTGATTCATTTTCCATCGACCGTGCTGTGAAATTCTTAATCTGGGCCGAGGAGAGAAACTGGGCTAGATATGGATGATCAATAGGCTTTCTGTGATAACCTGACAGATTCTAATAGATGTGACGGGCTGCAGCCTCCAGCCCTGCCATCATATTCATCTGCACTCGCACAGAATGACTTTGAATATTTGGATCTGAACAAAGCCGGCCGTGACAGCACCCAGCCTGAACCACCTGACTGCAGAGGTCTTCATTTCCTGAAGAGACGGTTTCTTCCGCGCGCCGGCATTAGAAGGAGGAGATGTAGAGTCATTCCTGCTTAATGCACAGAGACCAGTTCACCCAAATCACAGAAACATCTTTACTGGCCCCGACACTTCAGCCTCCAGCCCAATACAATGTTCTGGTTACTTAACAAAATCTGCCGCCCCGCCCACCCATACAACACACAAGGGTTTACCTGTTCCTATTCTAAGATAAATGAGTATCTACTCCTGAACTTAATAGAATTTGAGCACCTCGGCATTTTAAATAAAACATTGTTTTATTAGTAAGAACTGCTCCCATTAGATTTTGTCAGCTCAGCTGTAGTATATTAAATACTTACTGGAGCTTTAGCTAGTTTATTTAATTCCTTGTGTATACACATTCATTTCAATATGGCTTTCATTATTTTTTTATTTTTTTTTAAATATGACACAGAAAGTATCACCTGTCTCAAAAGTATAAAAAAAAAAAAAGACACTTGCATTTTGCCTACCACTTACAAAACCCTAAGATATTAATCACTGTAGTGTATTCAGATGCGTTTAACTATTGGATCAAGAAACTGTTTGGGGAAAATAACTTTTAGATGCAAGTGTTTTTGTCTCTTTGGCTATTTGTTTGACATTTGCACCATCTAAAATGAGGACTATAGAACATCAAAAACTTGAATTTGACAAGAATTTATTTCATAAATGATATGCTTTAAATAGCACATTTATTTTTTTAAATATAGATATTACTTTAAAATACTTTTGTGTGTCTGTATAACACACACACACACACACACACACAGTGGATATATAGTATGTATGTCTGTGTGGTCTCATGGGCGCACACACATACTGATTAAACACTAAGTAATTATTCATTATAAGCACTGATGTCAGGATTATGCCGTTAACAAACATGACAGCTGTGTGTGTGTGTGTGTGTGTGTGTTTGCGCTCCTGAGAAGGCAAAGGTCTGCTCGGTAAATATGACTGGAACAGATAACACGACTCTCACTGGGTAATGAGACAGGAAGAAATGTTAAGGGAGCCCTGGGAGAGACATGTAATGAAGCATTGTTTTGCGGGATGAGAACACACACACACACAGGTAATGAAGCATTGTAGGGGGGTGAGCCTGGCTGAGGCTGATAACATCCCGCTGTGCCTGATCGAGGACAATGGGCAGTAGAAATGGAACCACACCGTCTGTGCAACAAACTCCACCACCATCATCACCCCCCCATGCAGACATACACGGCCAGATGGATGGATGTACCTTAAGTGGGGGTAAAAAATAACATGGAGGCCAACAGAGGAAAAGAGGTCTGAAAATGACGCTCCACCCTCGCTCTTGTGCCGCAGCTCTGTTCCTTGGCCAACACGGATCATCACCGGCGTCGACCCCTGCGCCCGATGCGTCCCAACGACTAGTTTAATTAAAAGACACATTTTCATAAGAGGAGAGCAGGGGGATCTCCGTGGGAACTGCTAAATATGGTGGCCTTCCAGTAAAATGTTACGGTAGCTGAGAAATGTTCCTGTGGAAGCACTGCTTCGATGGCGGAGTGATTTCTCTTCTCCAGAATATTTACCACAGCGCCTGTACTTTACTAGCGTCTGGGAGGTGTATTTGATGCAGGTAGTTAATTATATGGTGAGTGGGTTAGCCAAGGCAGACTGGTAAAAACCCCCATTGGGCTTTTGTTTCCAACATCGTGCTCTTGTCTTTGCTTCTTGTAGCTCTCACACAGGCAGAGCAGAATGCGAGTACGGCTCGACTTGCAACACAAATGAAATTGAATGTTTTATCGGGGTGAGCAGATGGAGAACACCCCCTGGAAACTGATGGCCCCTCACTGTACACTATAGTCTAGACAGAGTTCTTACCAGCAACGAGGGTTCAGAAATTATTATGTGGTTTGTTATGTTTGGAACGGCTGTTTTGTTTGC
The DNA here is from genome assembly GCA_011952105.1 of Coreoperca whiteheadi. NCBI lineage: Eukaryota > Metazoa > Chordata > Actinopteri > Centrarchiformes > Sinipercidae > Coreoperca > Coreoperca whiteheadi. The sequence goes on from CM022485.1 coordinate 5,589,218, forward strand.
TGGAATAATGAAGTGATATTGATACGGCTCAGGCTACAGAGAAATACGAGTACTGGAAATGGATTCTAAGAGTCAATTAACCCTGGATAGATGGGGGTTGCAATGCACTTGCTTCCAGACGCCAGTCTTGAATTTTGGATATCATGCAAAGGAAGCCTGAGGAAGAATGTCTGCTTTCCATTATGAAAAGGCTGGCATCCATTTCCCTGAGATAATTTCAATTATATGAAATAAGCAAGGAATTTTCAAATTAAAAATGTGTCTCGGATATGGTGGAGTTAGGAATAAAAAATTGCAGCAAGAGGAAAAGTAGAGAAAGTGCATGATACATTTGAAGCCTATTTGTGTTTGCTGTATAGCTTTATATGCTGTAACCTGACAAATAGCCTGCTCAGTTTGAACGAGATTCTACTGTTACAAATGTGCTGCTTCGTGCACAAATACAGTCAGTCACAAACTGCAGAGGAAGCACCTTTGTGGCATGTTATTCTTCCTGTTTCTCAGCTCTCTTCTGTTCCGAACGAGACACGCAGGTCGACACTGTAACTCCTCATGCCGCCCCACACTGTTCAACAACCCATCTGTATCGGTATTTCTGGCACCCGCCACAATCTGGGGCTGCCTCCCCCTCCAGCCCCGTGCCAAATGCTGTGGCCTGGTTTACAGACAATCTGCTGCCCAGCAGGAAGCAGTGTGAAGAGTGCTGCAGAGTCCCTTGCAGGCTGACCTAGAGGGAACAAACCCTCTTGCAGCTTTCAGGCTAAATTGCAGTATGCTCTCATATCTACATGGTTGTCATAGTTACAAGAAGTGGGCTAATACATCCAAATTTCCAAGTTAGATATTCTAGAAATCGAGTGAAACAAAGGGTGGGGCTCATGCGACTTAAACAAGTAGTTTGACAATTATTTAAAATACTAAGCCTGATGTTCTGTCTAACCCACACTGATACTGAATCACTTTCTGGACAAGTGACATCAGATTAGGACACAGAGGATGAATCGTCATGTTTTTGATGAGCCTCCGATCCTTTACTCATGTGCAACTTACAAATTATTACCTGTTATTACAAAGTGATCTAAAGTCATGTTAGGTGGACAGGAATAGCATCATCAATAAATACAGACAGGAGGTTGAACAGTTGGCCCTGTGCTGCGGCCAGAACAACCTGGAGCTGAACATACTCAGATCTGTGGAGATGTCAGTGGACTTCAGGAAAAGCTACACTGCCCCCCATCTGAACAACACTGTGTCTACTGTGGAAGCCTTCAGGTTTCTGGGATCCACAATCTCCCAGGACCTGAAGTGGGCATCCAGCATCAACGCTGTCATCAAAAAGGCCCAGCAGAGGATGTGTACTTCCTACCAGGAAGTTCAACCTGCCTCAGGAGCTGCTGATCCAGTTCTACTCTGCGGTAATCCAGTCTGTTCTCTGCACTTCCACCAGTGTCTGACCACCAAAACAGGACAGGAACAGACTACAGCGGACGGTCAGGTCATCATCGGCGCCGACCTGCCCTCCATCCTGGACTTAATACACGTCAAGAGTCAGGAAACGGGCAGGAAACATCACTGCAGGTCCGTCACACCCTGCACACGACCTGTTCCAACGCCAAAGAGCACTGTACGCCAAAACAACCAGACACAAGAACAGTTTCTACCGTCACGATGAACAGTTAACTCCAGCCACACAGTGACCTTAACATCCACTGTACCTGTACATTTATCTCATGGTTCATGTAAATATTAATAAACACGCTGTACATACTAGATATATACATGTATATACTGTCATATCCAACTACCTCATGTACATAAAGCTAACCGTTACATCCATCCTATTTCACCAACATTTCCAATCTGCACCATTGCACTTACTGTCATACTGGGTTTTTTTTTTACACAAAAATACCTTTTAGCCATACTCGGAGGCAAAGTCCTTGTATGTGTACAGATACCTGGCCAATAAAGCTGATTCTGATTGGTTTAAGAGATATCTTTCATGTGCTGGAGCGTTGGACAAGTGGAAATTTTAACCTGCTGGATGAAACCAACGGTCATTGGGATTCATCCTCCTGGATGATGAGAGTCTGTACCAAATTTCATGTTAATCCATCGAATAGTCGTTGAGATATTTCACCAAAGTCTAAACACAAGCGACCAAATAACGGCTACACCTTGAGCCGTACGCCACTAATGTAGCTAAAAATATGACGTAATATCTGAGGCATCACCTACAGGTAAATAAAGAAGAATTTTGAAGCTTGATTTAGTAACCAGAGGCGGAAAATCATAATCGGGGCAACATTGATGAACCTGGCTGGAGCTGAACAGCGAGGTGCAAGCATTAACCACTGCAGCAAAGTGTGACAGGCTAAGACACTGATACTGCTTGGTGTTTTGTCCCACTCGGAATTACATGCATGTGTGAATAAAGTAGGTTTACTCACGGTATGTTTTACACTCCCAACGTGCAGCGCTGGTTGGATGTGGCGTGATCGTTGCATGACTTCAGTCAGCATGAAACCTTCAGAGGTCGCTGGAGGGGAGGAGGATCTGAACGAGGGGGGGGTGGGGAGGGAGTCAGACCACAGCATTTGACATTTACTGGCCTTTGGCTTCATTATCAGACACTCTGCAGGAGAGACCGCTGAAGAAGTGCTGGAAATCCTACACACAAATTTAAAAGAGCATTTCCTAGCCTTGGGTTGAAGTTCAACATGTGGTGGACATAGAGCATGTCTGCATCATAAAGAATTATGTGAGCAAACTGGATGTGAAAATAGTATTTTCACCTGTATGTCTTATGAAAGTTAGATAATGGTTAATCAACAGTGAATATCTAGGCTGTAGTCTGTTTATTGGATTATGTTTTGGTTATTTTAATTAACAACATTGCAGGTATTTGAATGGTTTATTTATCAGATTTATTAAAATGCCTTTCTCATTTGTCTTACTTTCTTTTAGGTTTGATTAAGCACAAAAGGAAATTTTGCCTTGCGTTAATGTTATTCACATGAATTTGAACGCTGAAGACTACTCCCTGTTTCTACTCATGTCTCCAAACAATAATGCGTGTGCAGAGAGCCACACAATATTTCCCTCCTTACACCGCTGCTGCATGTCACCCCACAGCGTCGGGGACTTCTTGTTCTCTGGTTTTGCTTCCCTGTCAGCACGCGGTTGAGATTTGAGCCTTCCGTCAGCGCTCATTCAGTAAATACCATGGCCCCTTCTGTGGGCTGAATCCCTCTTAATACCCTGCAATCCTTAACTGCACTGGACAGAGAAGCATGGACAGAAGATTGACCCTCTGTTTTGGAGGGATGATGCTTCATGGGGTGCCAGAGTTGCCGCAGATTATGTTGGTTATCTATAAAGGATTCAGAGACAGAATGAGGCCTGGCCACCAGAAGATGACAGTCTTATCATCGTTTAAGTACAGAGAGAAGAGGAGGAATCAGTCTTTGTCTTGCCATTTTGTCAGCAGAAGTAGTCCACACAACACGCAGGGTCTGAAATGAATATTTGGGAAGCACAAACGATGGTGAAGGTTTTCTTGGAAAAATCGTAGATAGATCACTAAGGATCACCAGAAGGACTCCTTTAAATTACAGAATTTTGAGTAATTAATAGTTTCACTCAAAGATATGTATATTCTGACAATACATATAGCAAAACAAGCCTTGATTTTCTGCCTGTTAAAAAGCTCTGCACAAAGCATCACCCTGCACATTAATAAAAACAAGCAAGCCTAACGATACCTTCTCCTTTAATGTGCAATAAACCGGAACAGGAATGGCAGCACACCAGAAAAAGTGTTTCCTCTCGTCACAGGTGGGAAACTTGGTGCTGATAATGAGATGATAAAGGGTGTTGCCGCGAAATCGTAACGTTCTCGTTTCATATCCAGCAGTAGCAGATGCGGCACAAGTGCATCTGCACCAAAAAAAAGGGAAAAAATGGCCTGCAAACAGTAACAGCACGCAGTATTTGTGGACAGATGGAACAATTCATTGATGAAGTACAGTAATATGATTAGGGCTCATCTTTTACATTTTTAACAACTTTCACCGGACGTTTTTTTTAAAAAGGAGCCGATGGTTGTTGGTTGATCAGCCACTCTTCCGGAAATGGCAGTGAAACAGGACTGCTCCACTGTCAGCCAATAGGAGGAATGGGTCACATATCATGCTCTTATCATATTAACCTAAAAGCAGCTTGTTTTTATTAGAGCTAGCTGTGAAATTCTGGAAATTACTTTTGGTCAAACCAAAGACCAATTCTTTCATAGACATAAGAGGAAAATGCCAGGACCCGCTACTCCACGGTTCATAGTCCAACAGATATAAAAGGGATAACTGTGCATGTAGCTGCACGCTGCCATGTTCACTCCATGTTACCCTGCTTCAGGGTGGTGTCTGCTGAGCAGTAACAAGAACTGAAAATAAATAGCGGGGCGGTGACAGATTCGGGAAAAAAACGGTACGCTCCGTCGCAAAGCGATGTAAATTTGTCTTTGACATGGCTCATAAATAACTAAAAGAAAATAAACATTACACACAAACAGAGAGACATGTTGAATGGAAAAATAGAGTAAATAAGGCTGTGCAAGAAGTGAAAAATATGTGGAAAGTGTTAGCACGCAAAGGCACAAGGTTGTCCCAGGATGTAATGTTGAAAGTGGAGATATACGTTGAAAAGCCTATAAAATACATTCTTCATAGTCAACTTTAGCATGGAAAGAATGAAAAGAATAAATGTGATTACATTCGCAAAACAACACACAAAATGAGAAGCTACAACATTTCCTACCATCGCCAGTTAAGACAGCTGCTCTCGGTTGCCTACGCGTCACACCGTGGCTCTCAGGTATCACTGAAACTTCCCACTTTCTTTCATGTGCAGTTTAACTTGTACTTTCAATATTTTCGACAGCACTTGCGGTCAGCCGCCTTTATCTCGGACAGCCAGGCCTTTCTTGTCAACTTCAAGACTCCAACGCCTTTCTGTGTCAGTGAAAGCATCGTCAATCAACACACATATTCAACTGGCTCCACAAACACACGCTCAAACGTCTCTAAAAAAAACACACACATTTTAGCTCATCACTTTTGGCGTTCGCTCTGTAATTCATTCTACCCGACATATCTTCTAACTAAATAAATGACATTTAAAGAATCCAAGTAATGATTAGAAAGGATCCAGACAGAATAAAGCAGAGGGTGGTGGTAAGATGGAAAGATACAAAAATCAATACCAATTAGGATACTTTTTCTCACATTGAATCAAGATAAAAGCCACATCAGAGAAGGATGTTGCCCAGAAACTATTCCGGGAAGAATATAAAACCAGCCTATCCTGAGCCAACATTAAAAAAAAAAAAAAACACCCAAACTTGGACAATGTGGAAAAGACTATCTACTATATTTTGTGTTTTTAAAAAAAGAATAAAAATAATGCACGCAGGTCTTAGAAAAAGGGTTCCAAATAAATCAAACTTTGATGTATTTAAAGAATTTCTTGCACGCTAATATTTCAATTATAACACCTTAGACCATGAAGAATATATTGTCTATTTAGAAAAGCAATGCTGCTACGTTAGAGCAGTGCTGTTATTGAAGACAAGTGTTGGGGAAGTTACTCCACAGGAAGTAAGAGAAAGTAACCCATTGTTTACTGTAAAAAAAAAAAAAATAAAAATAAAACTGAAAAAAAACAATCCCATCACAATTCCCCAGTGTCCTAGCTGGCGTCTTTAAATGACTTGTTTTGTCCAACAAATGGTTGAAAACCCAAATTCAATTCTCGAATTTGAGCAGCTGTAAGCCGCAAACGAATTTTAGGTTAATAAATGGCTTAAATCATCAACTGATTGGTTGATTCCACGATTATTAAAATTACTCTTGTTAAATGTCTTTTGATTTACTAATCGCCAAATTGTTTAAGCGCTTGATTACCTATTATTGGAAGCATACTTTGTCACACTACAGCGCTTCTGAGAAAAGTAATGTGATACAGTAACCAATTAAGGAATTACTGTAATTAACAAGTTTTCTGAGTTGGGACAAGGTTGCAGCTTCTACTTAACATTTAATCTAAAGCTTCCATTAATAGAGTGCACCTGAACGAAATATGAATAAACTATTTCAGCATTTTCCCCTCCAACAGCTTTAGAATTGGTGGAAGGTGGATTTGTTTTTGGATGAAGCGATGCTAACACAGTTCATCTAAAAAGAAAAAAAAGGCCCAATCCGTAACTTCCAAACACACAACACAAGTTACAGGTATGCTCAGATACACACTAGTCATAAAATGTTTCCGTTAAGTTAAATAAAACGGGCATTTTTAGGCTTTCGTCACTGAGCGTAACAAGAAATGTAGCCCCATAGATGCAATGCTTTCTGACCGACGCGTGTTGCACTTAAGTCAACCAGATTCAGATTGATCTGGGCATTCTTCATCTTTACAAATTGTCTTCAGAAGGGATAATATTTTGAAATCTTTCAAAACTAAATCGGCGTTCAGATTTAGAAACAGACAGAAATGCACTAAATGCTCTGAACCGCTGCCACAGTGTTGGAACAGTCTGTAGTCCCTTTCTGTCCAAGGTACTGATCTTCACTGAGTCCAGCAACCACGGAAACACATTCCAATTTATAGATGAAGAAATCACATAAAAAGACTAGAATATCCGCCTTCACGGAGATATGGCAATCTAACTCAAAGAAATCTTTAAAAGTCAAATCCCAAACCTCATGTCCACGACACATAGCAACTTGGACTCTTCTCTGATGTGCAATAAGTGAAAAATAACTGAAAAACTAAAATCAAACCATGGGGGTGTTTTATAATAACCCATGACTCATGGCTGTGTCAGGAGTTTGAAAAGCCAGACCAAAAGGTATGATCCGGAATTTGAAAGCAGGAACAATTTAAATTTGTCGTACATCTCAATGTATGCAACCACTGCATTCCCTTACCACATATTTTGGCACTGCCAAGACTATGTAAGCAAAAAGTAAATGATGGTGTAAATCAATAATGATGTACAACAGGGGGAGCAGAAATTGAGAAAGAAAGAAGTTGAAGAGAAGAGTTTCAACTCTGTGATTGGTGACCGTCGTGACTGCAGATGGTAGAAACAAGACTAGCGAGAGGGAAATGAAGCAGGAAGGAAACAATCATGTGAAGAACTGAGCACGGCCTGTACACCGACAAGTCATTGCTAAACCCGCCTGGGGGTGAGCGCAGAAAACAAATCCACCCCATTTGTGGGGAAATTTGGAAAATCCATATTCATGATTTGGGGGGGGGGGGGGGGGGGGGTTGATGGGGGGAAACTATGGTGGTGGGCCCGGCGTATTACCCCTCCCCCCCAACCCGCCCCCCCGGGGGTAACCAAAAAGGCATCGTGGTATCAGGAGGGAGGGCATACCCCGTGGCCCGCCCACAAAATTTCCCCCAGTCAGCCCCCCCCCCCCCCCCCCCCAAAT
>CM022485.1:5596738-5633247 GCA_011952105.1 Coreoperca whiteheadi
GGGGGGGGGGGGGGGGGCTGACTGTGGGAAACTATGTGTGCTGGCCACGCGATATGACTCTCCTCCTGATACAACGCTGACATTTTGGTTATCACCTGGAGGGAGGATTCGGGTGGAGAGGGGGCGGCCCAGCCCCGCCACACAGCTTTCTGCTTGAATGCCGAGCTTTGCATAATTACACAACAACGAGTGTGGTGGAGGGAGTCTGCGCGACTTTGGGCGAAGAACATGTACATTCCTTTAAGGAAGGTATTATCACATTTCTTAATGTTTGCTGGCTGAGAACACTATCTGCTCTGAGGAAGAAAGGTCTGACTTCATATTTAAATGGAAAGTGTACTTGTGTAGGTCATTGTGTGGGACCAGCAGTTTGGTATACTTTTCTGTTGTTGCCATTGCTTGTTTGTCTGTAGGGTGCATATGTGGATGCTCATTTGAGGGAGGTTGTGAAAGTTTTTGGGCGTTTTTTGTTCCTTCCCCCACCCCAAAGGAACATGGAAAGTAAGAATAAAGTGGCAGAGCGTGCAAGTTGATAACCTCAGATGCCTGCAGTAATACATGTTATGTACAGGTTGGGCATTCTTTTTTTCCCAGTAGCTGAATTTGAACAATATAACATAAGTCTGTCTTTCTACAAAAATATTTTTTGATAATTAATTTTCAGTCCTGGTTGATTTGGCGCCAACCTGTGGTTACCACTTGAAATCACACATGTATTCACTTTGGCCAGCTACTTTGTCAGAAATGCAACAGACGAAAAAAAGAAGGTGTAGTTAATCCCACTGTGGGCTGAGGGGATTTATTGTGTCATTGTTTCTAATAAAGACTATAGAGGTCAGTCATCTGACAGGGTAATAGTGAAGTTGTGATCAACTGCTGTCGAATAGATCGAATGCTGAATGTGAAATGCATACATGTTCCCGGCTTCAAATTTAGGCTTCACGTCTAATTTGTTCTCTGTGAATCCTTGTGCGTGTACACAATTTGAATCCAAAGTGGTGACTCCGTCAGAAAAAATGAAAACTACTATATAGAGAGGCAATTAGAGAATGCAAATATGTTGAATGGCTATTATTAATGCCAGCCATAAATAGTGTGAATGTATGGGGTTTCATGTAAGGATCATTTTGAAAGGATTTAACAAAACATTGCAAACTCCTGAATAAATCAATGTTGAACGTTGCAGATGCACAAAAACCTTCATAATCAGGAAATATCTGATCAAAGAACAAACAAACATGATCAAAAACGTGACTATACATTTGATCCCATCGTTGGATCCTTGTTTTTGACAGTCGATGCTTTAGTCAGTACTCAGGGTGCAATACCCAGCCTCACTGTCAGAAATGGGGTTTAGTAGCTAAACGTTAAGTATGCTTACACAGTAATGTGCCAGCTCTTAAAGGACATTGCTATTCATGTTTAAACCCCTTAATTACAATTTGCATACATGAGTATGCTAGGACTTGGTATTTGCTCAGGTGCATTGGTGGTGAGGGTTTTCCAATCAACTTTAAAGTCTTGGACTATTAACCTTTACACCTGTAATCAATGCGAGCCCTATGTTAAGTGTATGCGGAAAACATTACAAACATGAAGTGTATGCACTCAACAGCAGGCTTACGGGTATCGTAACTTGCATCCATTAACAACAAAAAATGCCAAATGAATGAAGGGCATCTGTGACATGCACCTAGACCATAGCATCAACCACAGCAAATTGCACCCAGGATGCATTATTGCTGTGTGAGAGGAACAAGACACAGCTCACCCAGGTCAACTGCAGCTTCTGTACACCGATGCAATGAGGCCTGCCCTTACAAAGACAAGAATACATATTTGGCACGCACAACAGACAGAGATAAACGACAACTAACTGGAATAACAAACTGCCCTGCTGTGAGAAAGAAAAGAAATGCGGCCAGACACAGAATTGGTCTACTGGTTGAGTTCGATCTAAAGAGAAGATATAAAAGCAGGTGAAAGAATGATTAGTCTTGCTGGGTGTCTAATAGGAAATTGAGTGTGAAATGTCCAAACGCCTTAAGCAGCAAGGGAAGAGTAATAGAGACAGCCAAAGCCAACAGCATCATCTGAGATCAATGCTTTCTAATCCAGGACACATGCACGCATTAATGATCTCTTAACCTCTCACACCGTTTTCTTCACCCCCCTTATCCTCTTAATCTCTGACCTACTCGTTCCCTCAACGCTGTTTGCTGAACATCTGAGGTCCCTGAATCCCAATACCGCCATCGGACTGGACAAACAGGAGCTGGCAAACGTTTTAAAAAACTGCCCCCAACTGAAAAGCTCTCTCCTCTCCACAGAGGCACTCTCCTCTTGATAAATATCTCGCCGTTTAATGACGCAATTTTGCTGAAAAGTTCAAGATCATTACCAACCAGAAAGTGAGAGGTACATATGTTACCGGCGCCTAAAAACAATGAGACTGCCAATTCGCCAATGAAAAATATAGCCATCCTTGGTATACAGGCTGTTGTGTATTTATGGGAGCCCATTTGCTGCAGCTGATATGTTTAACTAGGAACGGGTAGCACACTGTGGTATCTAAAATGAAATATGAAACCACTAAAGTGAAAACCGTGAGTATTTGGAGAAACTGGAGCTGGAATATCCCATGCAGAAAATCAGGTAGAAACTTGATGGCACCTTATCCGCTGTGCGCAGATTAAAATATTTGATGTAGAAAAATGTATTAGAGCTCCTCTGGAGATAGAAATGACTTCATCGATTAAGGCAGCTAAAACCAAATATGTATTGTACATTGTTGATAATAAAACTCTGTAATGAGCATAAAAGCCCACCTAACATCTGGTACCAGTACGTGGGAAAAACACTTTAACCAAACTGCACTAGTATCGAAAGCTTCCACCAACACGTCAAATAGCATCAACCCACACATCAAGTTCACTAGAAAGGAGGATAGTTAGCTACTAGACATCAAGTGGTCATCAAGATCAGTGGTGAAGACCTCCCTATACCAGAGCCGAAGTCTTCCTAAATGAGCTGGAGGATAGAACTTCTTCTTCTTCCTTTCTACCTCTGCTAAAAAAAAAAAAAAAAAGCCCTTCCTATCCTTAGCTTTGTATACTGTGCTAGGCTTTAATCAGACTCGTTTTTTGATGCACTTATGGTTTTTGTTACCTTGTGGTGTTATATTGCTTCCATTGTCTTCCTCATATGCAAGTCACTTTGGATAAAAGCGTCTGCTAAATGACTAAATGTAAATGTAAATGTAGAAAGAGCGAGATACAGCAGGTGTGGGGAGCACCACGGACCAAATGATGAGAATCAAAACTTGAATTGAGACCAGGGCACACACCATTATCGCAATGGGAACCACCAGAAGCATCCCAGTGGGACTCCCTTACGCCAAAAGTCCCACTACGTTATATTTTTGTGACTTGGCTGAGGGACATGGTAGACCACACGTTGGGCCCCAAACCAATCATTTCTTGCTGTCTTTCAGAACTTGAGTGACATACATAGGTGATTGGTAAGGTGCCAAGGACCAATGCCACTGTTCCACTTGTCAGCAACAACAACTGTTTACATTGCAATTGTGTTTTTATGAATAAAACTTAACCTGAAACCAATTGTACTGAAGGGGAAACAACCACTGCCAACATTGGCAAATTGTTGCCAAAGTGTATGTGTGTGTTTTTGTGTGTGTTATGTGTGTATGGGGGGTGTTAAAAAAGGTGGATTGGAGTTTTAAAATGAAATAGATTGATTTATTTTATATGTGTGTGTGCTCGAAGGCTCAGAGCTCCGGCGCGGTGAGAAACAGCAAAGACCCAGAAATGAAAGTTGGAGCCAAAATGTCAGTGTACAGTGATAACGCTGCTGTTGAATTAAATTTGTTCAAAATGTTTCCCCGCTAAGAAAGCGCAGTCAATAAGTGTTAACTTGTTGTTCGTAAAGACCAGAGGCCGTGTTCCTGCTGGTTTCACTCCTCTGACTCTGACACCTCTCCACGGCCCCAGTATGTTCGGACAAAGAGAGACTGCACAGCTTTTAACAACACACGGCGAGCTCTGCCACCAAACAGCCCACCGCTCTGACGCATTGGGAAACTGAAATGAAAGGGGATACGCTGCATTTTCCCATGAGGCCAAGGGTCTGTGCACCCTCCGATTGACTTCATATCCCACCGCTCAAAAGCACAGTACTGTACACCCTTGACAAGTGCGTGTTCTCTAAATTAGATTCACAACGATACAATCTGTTTTAGACTGCGCGGCCTCTCATGGAAGGACTAAGATGTTCCAGTCCTTTTCATCAGCAGATAACCGTGTTTGGTTTCAGTGATAATTATTATAACCTCACATTTAGAGACGCGAATCTCTAAACGTGAGACGTCTCATATCCTTTGGATGTAGCCCTGCAATACACATTTCACAAATGGCTTTTGTTCCCAAATTTTCAAAGTGAATTGTGAGTAGTTATATCAGGGAGATAATACTAAAATTGGTTCCCTCTATTCCCATTTGAATCACCAATTCACTATAAAATAATTATTTTTCAATATGTACTTATTTACCCACTGAGAAAAAACTTTTACCTGTCTGTCCACCAAGCTTACCCAGTCCGAAATGAGTTGTACAAAAAAAATCAAGACTTGAGACTTAATGCTCCTATGTGCTTTCCACCATTTAATCAGCCTGAATTCTAAGAATTAAAGGTATGCACTAAGTAATGCCCTTAAATCTTCTAGCAATAAAATGAAAAACATACTGCCCAAAGCATGTTATGACACCACAAAGACTACAGCCAAAGGGCAGACCACAAGGAATCTGGTGCATTTACTAGTTCAAGAGGAAAAAGCTAGTCGTTACGCACAACTGAAGAGAGCTCAACCACATCTTCTGCAACTAAGATGTAAAGAAGTACAGTATATTCACCTACGTAACGTTGCAAAAATCAGGCACTTCCTGTCTCGAAATGATGCAGAAAAATTAATCCATGCATTTGTTACTTCAAGGCTGGATTACTGCAATTCCATATTATCAGGCAGCCCGAAAAAGTCCCTTAAGATTCTCCAGTTGATTCAGAACGCTGCAGCACGTGTACTGACAGGAACTAGGAAAAGAGATCACATTTCTCCAATATTATCTTCTCTGCACTGGCTCCCTGTGAAATCCAGAATAGAATTTAAAATCCTTCTCCTCACCTACAAAGCTCTTAATGGTCAGGCACCATCTTATCTTACAGAGCTCATAGTGCCTTATTATCCCACTAGAACACTGCGCTCTCAGAATGCAGGGTTTCTTGTGGTTCCTAGAGTCTCCAAAAGTAGAATGGGAGCCAGAGCCTTTAGCTATCAAGCTCCTCTCCTGTGGAATCAGATCCCAGTTCGGGTTCGGGAGGCAGACACCATCTCCACATTTAAGAGTAGGCTAAAGACTTTTCTCTTTGATAAAGCTTATAGTTAGGGCTGGCTCAGGAGAGTCCTGAACCATCCCTTAGTTATGCTGCTATAGGCCCAGACTGTCGGGGGACTTCCCATGATGCACCTCTCTCTCTTCACCTCTGTCCTCCTCTCCATCCGTATGCATTCTCATCCCATAAATGCATGTCACTAACTTGACTTCTTCCCTCTCCCGGAGTTTTGTGCTTTGTCGTCCGTCTCTTCTTTCTTAGTGTCACTTTCAGCAGGTATTTCAGTGTCCGGCGATGTAGCTGGATCGGTGACTATGGCGACCTGCTGGGGCAGTGCTGCTGTGTCTATGGTGCAGGGGACGAGTGGCTCGGGTCCTGCTCGTTGGGCTCCACCTGGAGCTGCTCGGTTGTCCGTCTGGACCCATCATCTTCCCTTATGTTTTACATCCCACACTTTTCAACATAATTATATATATATATATATATATACACACACACACACAACAATTTTGCCATTGCCATCATAACTGTATATGTTATAATTTTTTAGAAATTGAATTGAATTGAATTATATCCCGTGTGTCCTGCCTCTGCTGGCTACCATGGAAAAAAATAAAACAATCATGGCATCAAGTTGGGCTTGAGCGTTTGTTATCTGCTCGTACATCATGAAAGCACTTTATCTCTCCAGTTTTCTTGATAACAGTGCAAGAATACCCCATTAATGATGCAGATGAAATGCACAGCAGTTCATCTTTGACGCTCTCATATTACCAAATATGTAGGTAAACCATTCCCAGATGAAACAGCCAGCGCCCTGGCCCAGCAGCTTAGAAAATGGATGGCTAGATGGATCTGTTTGATATATCTTCACACTGTGCTCTCTGCGTTTCAATGTGATGTCACACTTTGCCATCAGTGTCCACAGGATGCTTTTCCAATTCAGAGTCAATCAGGGAGAAAATGAAATCTCACTGGGCTGTATTATTTATACACAGAGACCCTGGTTTCTTGATGCTGTGATCAGCAGCCTGCCCTCATTATGCACAAACATAAACACACACGCCATCACACCCATATTTTGCATTCACATGCTTTTGTGTATACTTTATTACAGAAAGAATACTATAGAACATTCCTACCATATCTGTATAAACGAGGGTCCTGAAATGCTAAGTTAAAAAGTGGCATCCTGCACCTGGCAACTGTGGTATGCAGATTTACCGTAAAGGTATTCCTTATAGCATCGTTTCTGTGATTTATCTTTCTGAGGACAGTGACCAATGTACAGTGACCTAAGAAGTCAATTCTTTAATGAGGAAGTTTGTGTTTTGCAAAGACTTATTTAAAAAAAAAGGAGCATGACAGTTAAGTGAGAGTAATCGAGTAAACTGAAAAGTACATGAAACTACATTTCACGTTAATATCATCCAAATGGCTGACAAAAGCAAGATATGAACAAATGTTCTAGATGAATTGCCCTTGGTATGATGTAGTAACCTTCTCAACATAGCCCAAACATTAAAGCCTTATGTCGATCAGCTCACAAATTCCAAAACATAAAATCAAATCAATCTTACTTCATCTTTAGTGGGATCTACCATGCAGATAAGGATCTGCATGGGTTTTTTTGTCCAGGTTTTGAGAAGTCTGTCACTGAGATTTCCGCCTCCCCAATACAATGGAGGTGAATGGTATGAGGTTTGTGGTGCTTTCGATGAACCACAGATGTCACTGTTAACAGTTTTTATAGGGGCAGTTTTTTCAATAGAGAGTAGCTGCAATGGCAGGTAGGTCTGATTAGGACCTATACATATAGGGCCTTGTGCATCAGGCCATTTGGGATGTTTTAAGTAGATATAACCAAACCTATCTGCATGGCTAAATACCACTAGAGTGCATCATTTGGCTTGACTGACCCTTTAAAAAGTAAGTCTTTTCAATCTATTTGTTCAGCTGCCGGACACTTTGTTCGCTGCTTGAATTTCTGGGCAAATGGCATATCAAACTGGTCAATAACCATCTAACTTCTGTCCTCAGTAAGTAGAAAAACATATTTAGTCAGCACCATTGGATATTTAAAAGTTTTGTGAAAGGTTACCCCGTACTGGCACTTTCACCCACAGCGAGGTGAATCGTTACAGCAATTAATTTCATGGATCTGTGTTTCCACCACATCAACTGGGGATTAAAGAACAAAGGGAGGAATAAAAGAAAATGGGCGAACACTGCTGAGTTTAGAGGACGACATGTTACGGCAGCGGGGTCTTAAATTCTGACGAGGAGCAGGATGTGACAGGGACCATCTCCCTGGCACTAGAGAGGTTTAATCATCTCTCATGGTTTCACACACCATCGCTCCTTGCTCCAGATTAGATAAATCACTCCTTTTAATAAAGCCTTTCTGGGAGTTTGCAGACTCTCAGAGGAAATCGTGATCTACGGTGTCTCAGACTGTGGTAATGTCAAATATCTACATAAGTCCCATACCAATAATACACTGGTATATTACCTTGTTGGTCACCGAAGGTCACAGCACTGATGCTTGTCAGTGTTTTCTGCTAAAATGAAGCTGGAGGTATAAGACGACTCTGGCAGCTCTGTGGCCTCAGATGGTCTGAAAGTCATCAGCCCCGTCTGCTGTACCTTTAGGCGAAGCCACAGGCACAGTTGAGGTACAGTTCAGGTAGTCGTTGTAATGGATGAGGTGAGATAATACAAGACCCTGTCAAGTGCTTTCAAACGAAGGTCCTGTGTAAGATCAAATCATTTGCATTTGAAAATGTTCCCTCCCCATGATCTCTTGCTAGCACAGCTAACTAAGCGTGAAAACACTGTGAAAGTATTCCCTGCCTTTTCAGATTGCTTTTTTTTAATGTTCACTGTCCACATTAATTACACCAAAATGAAAATAGCGCGTGCCACTCAACAATGAAATTCAAGTAGTGCAAACATAATCAAATAATACAAAGGGAATCGATATAAGCTCTCATTTCACTATGGCCCCTCCCTTTCGTTCATCGCCATCCCACTTTCTCTCTAATGATTGGCCATGGACACTAAAAGAAATCCTGCTATTGAGTTACAATCCATCCATCTGTTGATTTTACGCCACATATCTGCGCCCGGGGTAGTGGTAGCCGGTTCGGCAAAGTAGCCCAGATGTCCTTTCTTGAAGTCACAACCTCCAGATGCTCCTGGGGCAACCTGAGGCATTCCCAGATAGTTTTCCATAATCCCAGTGTGTTTTAGTTCTGCCCCAGGGTCTCCTACTAGTGGCCCGGAATACCTCAGGAAGACGTCAAGGAGGCATGATCAGATGCCGAAACCACCCCAATCAGGTCCATTCAGTGCAAACGAGCAAGTCTACCCCCAGATCATCGTTCTGACCCTATGGGCGAGCCCACACAACCTGCGAAGGAAACTCATGTTGGCCTCTTGTGTTTTTCCCCTTCTTAGTTGCTAGCCAGAGCTCGTGGCCCCAGATGAGGACAAGAATGCTGAGTGGTAAACTGAAACAAAGCTATAATATTGACGAGCACGATCTGGTACGACACATGTACATGAGAAGAGCTGTGCGACCGGTTTGAATTTTTTAAGGACTCACACTGGTCGGCACACCGCTGTGTGTGCGCATTTTCAAAGTTAGAAATCGGGTTTTTCTCTCAAGACAAAAGCAGATCTTTTTTTGCTGAAGCTACAGAGCTCAGTATGCCTAAACCTCTTAAAAAAGGTAACTTATTAGGTGTCAAAAGTTGCAGTGAACAAAAGTTATAAACTCCTTAGCATACTAATGCAAAAAAATCTATTTTTGATCATTATACTACAGGTACCAGTAATTATGTTATTACATAATAGCACACAGCTATTTCTTAAAGACACCATTATTTGATCACTTACAGTACAGCCAGCTCTCTCCAGTCGGTACCAGCTTGGAAGGACCAAAGTACTGTCACTTTGACTACAAGCTCCATTCACTTAACCTTGGCGAGACTGCATGGCAAGGAAGCAAGGTGTAAAGCTAATCATGTCCAACACATACAAATGGATTCGCTCTCAGGCTCAAGGGACGAGAGGCTAGACAAGATGAAGGGGAGCATGAGAAGCGAACTGCATATCACTGTGGCAGCGTGAGAGACGATGCACCTTTGACAGCAGGAGCCGGTGAGAATAATTCACAGGGTTTTATCATCGGTCGACATGGAAGAGATGATAGATGTCACACTGTGGGCTACTCACCACAAACACTGTATGTTACAGTACCCTTATTCTCTCTGGGGCGATCAAGATAAACAAAACTCCTCATGCTTAACTGTAATTCCAAGCTAATTAATTAAGCTTCCAGGGCCAAGTAAAATGTAGATTTTAATTAAGAGCTGAAGCTGCAAGGTTTCTCTTCTCCTCAAATACTTGGACTATTTATTCCTTATTTTGTTTAAAGAAAATGCCATTCTGACCCCTGGACAGGGTTTTTATAAAGGCTCTAATGCAATACGTTTCATCTGAATCAGTATTTAATGCCATGTAAGGTCATGTTTCTTTGAAAACAAGTAAAACATTCCGCCAACTTTTTTTTTTTTTTTTTTTAAGAAGTCTCTTGTTTAAGGATTTTTTTAAATACAGAATATTAATATTGTCAATACCATGTGACAGGGCAGAGAAGAGCTGATAACCCCTATTTTCAGGAACATTTGACTTCAAACAAGATGCGAAAAAGGTAAATATGTGACCAAACCTTTGTTAAAAAAAGCTTAATGATATGATACTGTAACAAGAATCCGCAAACATTTTAAATTTGCTGTCTTAAAGCAACAATAATCAATATTTTTGTAGATACAATGGATGAAATCACTACGTGTAATGTAAAAGCTGTCACTCGTAGTGTCAAATCCACAGAGACGGCGCAGATCCCCTCATGTAGGGCGTGATTTAACATCTTTCAGCTCTTTGTTTTGGTATTACCACCGGCTATTATGCTCTTTGCTCCACCAGATACCCAGGATTTGCTCACAACTCGGTAGAGCAGCGTTCTCCTATTTCGAGCCCTGGTCTTGGAACTATCTTCAGAACACACTACAGCTTAATGATTTTGTCTCCCTGGGAGAGTTCAAAGCTCTGGTAAAAATACTGCGGAACTGTCGAGTGCAATTGCTATTCCTACACTGGATTTTGCATTATGCATCCGTTTGTCCCTTGTCTGTTTTTGTCATGCTCTAGTTTATCATTTTTGTAACCCTGTAATGGTGTGCTTATGTTGGCGAGGTCTCCCTTCGAAAAAAGAGATTTTAATCCCAAGGGACTTCCTTGTTAAATAAAAAATTTTAATAAAAAAAAAAAATGACTGGTCATAAATGTATTGTTTTAGCTCACTCTCAGCACTCATCAGCAGTGAGTGTTTTCCAGCAACGGGAAGCCGTTTTCTGCAGACAGCTCTGATAAAGCATCTGCACGCTACAGTGCCTGCCCAGCACCTAATGGCAGACAGGCAAAGTTAGCGACTAACTGGCGACGAAAGTGGAACATTTTAGTGGCTTGAGAGCCAGGTATTTCCCGTAAAGTGAAAACACAACTAAAAGAAGAGCACCTTATAAAAAGGTGCTAAAATATCAGTGGTTATAGTTCGTTGCGCTGCCCCCAAGTAGCCAAAAGGTTTCATAGTTTACATCACTTGACAGTCATATTGCAAGAGTGGAGTATCTAGACCAATGATTTGTCCAACTACATTAAGAGACAAAAGAAACCTCAGGACTTACTGAACTTGGTGAAGGAGGAGGATGACGGGGGGAGAAACGGAGCCGTGGCCCGCAGCCAACACCTGACTGTCTGTATAGATGAAGGTGACGCTCCCCTTCTGTCGGAGAACCGGATGAGAGAAGGGTTCAGCCGCTTAGAAAGCTCAACGGGGAAAAGTACTGCCTTCAAGTTAACTGTCACAGCTGTCATACGTATCACAGAGGCCTTGAGCTGATTGCCATAAGATGATACAAGGTTATCTCCGTGACAGACCTAGTCAATCAAATCAATCAAGAGGCACGCCCTAGTTTGCCCCCTGTCGCAAATCTCCAACCTCCCTCACTGCCCTGGCGCCTCAGCAAGTCTAGAGAGGGAAAGCAATACTTTACCACAAATATCGATAATTGAGTATCAAACACTCACCTCTTGTAGCTCTCTCAACGTTTGTCGCTTGCGTCTTTGCAGGGGACGGCAGCTCGGACTCAGTGACCCAGTTACACTGCAAAAAAGAAAAGTGTCAAAATGTTTATTGAACACTCTCAAACCGCTACCACAGTAAAACGCATCCATCCGTTCGCTCAGTGTGATCCAAACATGACTAAATATATTACACTCCACAGGTTACATTATCTGACACTTGTGTCGCATCACCTCGCCATGTAAAGGGTTAGTTAAGGGTTAAGTGAAGGCAGAGGCAATGTTACCAAGGTAAGGTTACGGTCATGTTGAAATGAGAATAATGACTGAACGAAAATGAAAACTTCCCCCGTTCAAAAAACATTTTCATGCACGAACACAAACAGGATAAACAGAGAACGAACAAAGACTAACAATGAAGACTTTTAAATCGTGATGAAAACAGATTATTAAGGACATTTTCACACAAATAATTGAAATTTGAAAGTAAAAAGGTGTCATATTTTGAGAAAAAGACAACATTAAGAGAATAAAGTTGGTTTCTTTTTCAACAGTGTGGCCATGCTATAGGGCCGGTTGTATTAGACAGAATGCTCTTGAGCAGCATTTTGCAGTGATGAGAGTTCTGTTAATCAGCACTCCGATTTCACAGCAACATGAGATCATTTAGTAACCCCAAATAGTTCTAGCGTTGTTTTTCTCTCAAAAACCTACACATTAGTTTACCACGCAGCAGTAGGAAGTGTTTTATCTGCGGGATCACAGTATCATCTGAGCGCGGCTGCAGGCCCGTCACTCCCACTATTAAAAGCAAGCCCCCCCCCATGTACTGTAATGCTCTGCCACAAGTGTTATTATTCAAACAGTCACAGTCTATAAATAATAATGCTACAGCTATTTGTCAATGTCAGTGTAAAAGAAAAGGTCATTACGGCTGTTATTCATCCTGTCAGAAGAAGTCTTTCTGTAATTAAGCTCTCCCGCACTTATTCTGAAATCTCTTTCTGTACAGTCCCAAACTTGAAGGTTACTGTAAATTGCCATAATTTAACATGATAGTGACAGTTTTCAGCCACGCTTGCGGCCTTGCTCTCAGGATGGAAATACCGGTTTGCACAACGTTGCGGCGTGAAATGACGCCAGCTGCTGGGTTGACACATGCCCCGCCCCCCCCCAGGCGATGAGCCCTGACGACGTCGATGATCAACTGACTTTTCATCTAACGCCATCAGCAGGCTGCCATTTTTGGTTTTGAGTAAACTGTCTATATACACGACTGTCGGATTGATTGTCATGAAATGTGGTAAATATTTATGGTGCCCACGGGGTGAACTGTGATAACGGACTTTTCATCTCGCGCCATCATCGAGTCCAAATTTCATTTTGTCCAATGCTTTGATTTATGACCAGATACCAGCCTCCGCTGTATTTGTTTAGTGTAAATTAGCTCATTTTAGCATGCTAACATGCTAAACAACATTGGTGTTATGAGCA
This sequence comes from Coreoperca whiteheadi, assembly GCA_011952105.1. Classification (NCBI taxonomy): domain Eukaryota; kingdom Metazoa; phylum Chordata; class Actinopteri; order Centrarchiformes; family Sinipercidae; genus Coreoperca; species Coreoperca whiteheadi. The sequence goes on from CM022485.1 coordinate 5,609,789, forward strand.
TGACAACCACTACCACGTTTACATTTACAGCGACTGCTAAGGATCAAATACTCTCCACCTCAACCCTCTTTTTGAGACCACTGATGACCATTCACAGCCTCACAGAGCTGCTATTGTGCCTGCGCTTTTCTCCATTTGTTTTTTAGCAACAAATCAGATTGAATGCAGCCAGAACAAAGCCAGAAACACATTGGATGTGTCAGACAGGCGTGTTTTCTTACGCACCAGAGGCCAATTGTACAGTCCTGGCGTCCAGCGGAAACAAGCCCCCTCCATGTGCCGCTCTGTACCTGGCTGTATTATCGGAACATTACCCGAGACGACTACAGCATTTCGTTTTGTTTCTGTTGCCAGCTACATATTAGAGGTGCACAACTGCATACAAAGTCAGTAAGCCACACTGGATATGAACAGACGCAGATTTGTGACACAAATCGAGGAAAAATTGAAAAGGCTTCAAATTTGAGCAAAATAACTTACCAAAGCTGTTGGACTCTACCACATGAACACATGTGAACCCTCATAAAATTAAATTAAATCCACCGGTTTCGGCAGAGCCCTCAGACGGTCTAACTGAAACCAACAATGGCTCCACAGCTGTGTTCCTGAACAGACTGAGTCAGGCAGCTTGACAGGAACAAAATATCTGACAGAAACTGAACAGACAGCCAGAGGCCGTGACGTGAGGGTGGAGGCAGAGAAACAGAACTACTACCAGACCAAGGAAGGGATCGAAAGACACACTAGGGCTGAGAACGAGTGGTGGCGGGTCATGTTTCATAGTCTTATCTGGCTAGATGTTTGCCAGAGCAGCCATTATGGGGCTACAAGGTGGAGTATAGCCTGTAGATGATAATGCTTCTCACCTGCAAAACCGCAATTAATCACAACTACCCAGAAGTGGGGGGAAAAAGGTTTCAAATGACGTGCCATGTGCAGTTTTCTCGAGTGTGTGTTTGTTATTTATACGCATACGTCCTTCACATTTTTTAGTCGCGTGAGTGGACCTGGCCGTGTATTACTGCAGGAGGTCACCACGGGCAGCCAAAAGCCAGCATCTGGTGACCTATTTTGGGGCAAATATAGCCAGGAGGCATCAGACCCATCTGGGAAGTACCGACGATTAACCCCCATCCAGTGAAGGGATCCAGTAATTTACGATGAATGAATGAGAACGGGCGGGTGATATTTCAGGTACCACTGAACCGATTTTTACCAAAAATGGAGAATGTAGGTAGTAGTGGAGTGGACAACACCTGTAAACACTAAGTTTCTTTAGAGAACCTTATTCGTAGACCATCAGCCATCAAACACACATTATAATAAACAGCACCTTTATACTACAGCTGCTCAAAAATGATCACATTACATGAACATATTGCACACAGCTGTTTATGACAGCCACATTGCTTCTTCCTAAAATAAAGTCAGTGCTGGCAATGGTGGAAGTCCACTATATACAATTATACAATTTAGTTCACCTAGACACCTGTATACCAAGGCGTGCATTAGGTTATAAACCTTTAACATTTACAGATTTGCACCCAAACATTATTACACACCAACTGCCACCAGAGCAATAATTGTACTACCTTTAATGAACCTGCTGTCAGCTCAGACATCAGCAGACTATTCCGACTCGCTGCGCACCTGCCAGGGACAATTCAAGACACACAGTAGAGCCTCTTCTGAATGTGTTTATTTCAGTGTGACAGGGAAGAAAAAAAAAAAAAAAGACAATATGTAATAGGCACACTGCTAAATTACAACAGTTAATTTCCTCTGTGCTGCGCCTTCATGCTGTAATGTTTATGCTGATGATGATTATAGAGTTTGTTGTAATCAGGGTGAGGTTACAATTTTTATTGCTTCTTGAAACGACAGTATAAAAGGGCAACATATGCTGGTCCAACATCCACGCATACTGAGCAAAAGGGTAAATATGACCGTGTTCGAGTTGCTGGAAGGCACATTTTTGAAGGGACTGGGCTAGCAGATTCCCCCCGCCTGCTGCCTTTCTGCTAAGCTAGGCTAAACACCTCATCGAGATACCTTTGTGCTGTGGACAAAAATTCAATTTATAGTGATCGTCTTATCTACTATATCTCGGGTGGACACCACATTTCATAATTTCCCCAAGTGTTCCTTTAAATGCCAAATAACGAATCTAGTGTAACCAAGTAAAGTTTAGTTGAGGAACCTGCACAAATCTGATTGCACTTTATTAAAAAGAAGGGAAATACAAAGCAGTTCCCTGTGCCTCTCTCAAAGCCAACAACTGCAAAAGTAGACAACACGTTTTATACAATTCTATTCACATGACGACTCTAAAAGGCCAAGTACAAGAAATTTGAATTAAGCATCCAAAATTGGTCAAACGTGACCTCAATTATCACTTTCCTGCCAGTCTACTTTTACAGGTTATGAAACACAGAGGGTTCTCTCTCTCTCTCTCTCTCATAATCTATTTCACTGACGCTGGATTGAGAAATTGAACTGGAGACATACCACGGAGAAAATACATTCCTGTCTCATTTCACAGAGGGGCAAAGGAGAAGCCAGTGTTTCATTTTTCTATGAAGGCTCGGCCACTTCATGAAAAGGGGTTCATTTTTTCAATACACATCAGCTAAAATGTGTGGGAAATGTTAAATCTTGCATATATTTAGTCTTTCAGTCTTTAAATCTTTTAAACTTTGTTCAATTGTACGGATTTTTCTAATCCTATTTTACATCAAGGTTTGTCATATTAGGCAATCTCCCTTGGTGACAAATACCGGTATTGACAAAATATGCTGCTTTGTTATTACCTGGAGATACTGTAAAACTTGTGTAGATCTGTATGAAAGCAACTGGGCTGTCTGACTTGGACTTATGCGCTGGTACGAAGAACCACAATCTTTTCATCTCTGTAACAAAGAAGTGCATTATTAGTACTTTTTAATTATGCAATGTTCTGTAACCACCTGTCCAATGTTGTATCAGACCCTCTCAACCCCACCAGTTAGTGTATAAGTCTGGTAAGGCAGCTGATGATGCTGTCTCCCATTCGTGCAACACACCCTGGCTGCATTGCAGAGTGTCACAGGGCTTCGCTTGATGCACAGAATGCATCTGACAGCCCTTTCCACGTTACATTTGGTGCATTTCTGGGACTGGTATGGGCATACAATGATGTATAGGCAATAGCACGCTTCCTTCTTTGTAGCAACAGCTTGGGTGGGGCCCTTTCCTATGTCAGCATGAAAATGCACCCAAACACAATTACAGGTCCATAAATTCTCAGTTTGGTGTGGGAAAAACTTGAGTAGCCTTCACTGAGACCCAAGCTCAACCACATTCAACACCAAACTGCTAGCCAGGCCTTCCATCAGTGTTGGACCTCACTAATGCTTTGGTGGCTGAATGGGAGCTAATCCCTGCAGGCAGGTCCAAAGGTCTTGTGGAAAGCATTTTGAGAATAGTGAAGGCTGCTTAAATGATCAGCAATCACACATGGGTGCAATGTTCAGGTGTCCACGCAATTTTGTCAATGGCAAAACAATGGTGGACCTTTCCTCTTTACAATCAGTTTTTATTAACTGCCCTTATATCAGAATTCTGTAGTGCATCTCGGTGCCATGCATTCCATGCCTACATGGTTGCATATTTGTATGGGAGCACAGTATAACAAATGCGCAAATGCGTAGCAACTGTTTATGTGGGAACAAATGATTGATTCTTGCATCCGAGGGCAGACTATATTATTCTCTACATTACATATTTGCCGTCTAACTCGTCCTTATCTCTCAGTACACTTCAAATCTTTGAAGGTCTGGCATCTCGAGCTGGAGAGCTTCTCATTGAGAGTCAGGGCAGCTGCGCCTGAGCACATCTCACCGCCAAGCTCAGCAATGCAGCACAGATGGCATCAAATATACTGCTTAAAGTCATCATTCACTTTAATGTTGCAGCTCCTGGCCGGGGGAAGGCTGCGGCTCTCCTTTCTGTCTGTCTCTGGACACTAAAACGTTACCTGTGTCCCCCCGCTGACTCACAACAGCCTGCTCTGTATTCTTGACCGAGGGTGAAGGGCAGGAACGCTCCCCTCTCACCGCCAAATTGAACAAAGGACAGCAGACCTTATACTATGCAATTCTGAAAGTTATCAGCCCACTATATGGTCAGCAGAAATAACAAAGTACCCACCAAGAGCCGTTATATGCTGCTTATAGCGTCTAACAATGGCTGTTTTCACAGAAAAATGCTCCAAACTTCTTCTTTTGTCCAAACACAGTACTTACTCCATCTTTTATTCTGCAGTCTTAAAAGATTTCTGCTTCCATGAAAATGACACATCCTTGTCACGGATACCTTTAGAAAAAATTGAAATATTATTTCAAAGTAAAATACTTCTACTTGATTTGACTTTTGTCCTCAGATCACTCCTTTTGTTCAGGAAAAACGCAGTGTGCACTTTCTTACAATGCCTTGTGAGAGGTATGGCTGCCCTGTGAAGGTGTGATATTAGCAACATGGGTGACTCAGAGAGATAATCCTCACTATGAAGTGATGATTCATCTGGATGTGGGGGGCTTAAAGAAGAAGAGAGAGGGCTGGAGGGTCCCCGCAGGATTTTAAACAAGATGTAAGAAGAGAAACCCAACACACCAGCAATTTGACTTCACTACTTTCTACTCGCTCACTGTCTGCACCTGCAAACTCCAAATGAAATAAAGCAATTGAAGAGATGAATCTAAAATTAAATCCTTTGAAGAATATCTGTTTAGCTCTCGGACATTGGGGCGGATATTAATATCCCATCGGGGAGGAAATTCACATCTCATAAAGTTCTTGTTACATTACATCACCAAAATTAGGACTGTCCACCTACGTATGTCCTTGGTTGGAAGTTGTCCTTCCCTCTAACCAGTTGATTTGTCTGAAAGATAAAGTTATACGATTAATTTTATTGTATATTTTGGCTGAGCAGTTTCCTCCTGTCTGATAAATTACCACTGAAGCCATGACAGCGACTTTCTTGATATTTCTAAGGCCGCCAAATCTATTTCAAATTGTCCTGGTCCATGCCTTTTCCTAAAGGTTCACTATTAGGCAATCTAGTTTAAAAGCTCTGCAATGGACAAAAGAATAGCCCAAATAAAAAAAGAATTCTCCTTGAAACACCAAGTCTGGTCATCCATCTTATCTGGCTGTGCTCATTACAATTTATGTATCATGTATACGTCCAAAAGTTAAAGCTGCTCTAATCAATATTTGTATATTATCACTGGACCGAATACCTACATTGAATGAAAGCGGTGACTTTGATGAACCCACAGAATTATCACCCGACTGCCGTTTCCTTCAGCGTTCGGGCGTCTTTCAGCCCATTGATTTGATTTTATGGTCGGCAACTTAACGATTCAGTTTCGATTCAGTCTCGCCCCACAATTTATGCAACGTTTCCAGCAACAGCAAGCAGCGGTTTTCAGCAACAACAAAAAAAATTTAAAACAATCTCTAAAAACCCACTGCACACCAGAAACCCGACTCCAAATGAATGCTAATGCTCGATGTTTGCTGGCTGCGTAAATAAGCCATTTGTTTGCTAACACGTTCGCTATATCAACTTAGGCAAAAGATATGTCACTGATGCGTTTACAGCTTGTTGCGTTGTTGGCAAATGAAGATCTATTAATGCAGGTTCAAATATACAAACGGTTAGAAAGAGATATGGACTTTGAGGCAAAAGCCTTAGCATCATTAGGTTTTAGCCTAGAGAAATCGTATCTTTTGAATTTATTTGCCCAGTGCAGTAAAGTACGGAGACAAACACCATGAGCTCTGATTTTTCCCTCGCTGTACAGTGTTTTTCCATTATATTTTCACGTCGGTCTGATGAGAACATTTATTGTTGAAGGTGTCATTTTTTTGCAGTTTAGAAAACGTGTCAAGTGCCACTAAATATTTTCATTGGTCGCACCAGTGCGCCTGATATTTAGCAGGTCTGACAACCACATGTATTCAAGTATTCGATAAAAAACACCAACTGGGTGCGCACTTATTAAAAGGGCCTCGAGGCTAAAATACTGTAGTATTGATCAGCTCCGACATTACCATTTCTTTTATCGATACTTTTTAAAGTTTTGGTCTAATTTATTATGACGCTGCAGCCTCTCCCCTGCTCGCTGTGTCGGGGCTGAGTTCCTACACACACACACACACACACACACACACACACACACACACACACACACACACACACACAGAGAGCAAAGTCATCGAACAGCAGAGCAGAGAGGCCGCGATGGAGACAGTGAAGTGAAGGAAACAAGATCACGACACTCTTTCCTGTTAGTACGTGCAATAAAACCTTTGCGAGTAAAAAGCCAATACTTTGTCATCAATACACCTGTTTAACCGAAAGCAATATTTTAATCTCCTCTGTCTGCGGCCTCTTATCCACCACCTCTATTTTACAAGCACAGCTCAGGTAATAGCAAATTGTTACAAGCAAGCTCAAACTGTTTTGCTCAGTTTGCCACGTATCTTAAAATTTTGCTAATTATTGTAAGCGTAGCTGCTGGCGGAGCCAAACCAGCCCCTCCTCCCCCTGAAGGCAGTGAATCACATCAGCAGCAGAGGGAGGAGGACAGAGGACAGGCTGGTGTCTGTGTTCTTCATTGTTTCTAAACTTCACTCAGTATTTTGATGGCAGGAATATGATTTATATTATTGCCATTTTAGATTTCCAGTGCGATATTCTTGAGTTTACATTGTACTTCACCTGAACGGTTTACGATGTTGTATATTGCATCATTTTAATCCTTTACCATCAAAGCACAGGGGTAGCCATAACCTTTTCTGTGTTATCAGGTTAGGTTCAGGAGATATGATGCAAAATACATCATTCGGTTATGGCAGAGAGTAAAATGGCCGCAACGGCATTTCTGGAAATGTTCAGGGCCCCAAACTGTAAAAGTGCACCAAGTCTCATCGTGCTCTTCAGGAAAAGTTGCTTCTTTCGATTGAAGCTAGCTTTAATTGACAGAAAACGCTAACGGACTCAGCTGAGGGCTCCCACGGCTGCTGTTTGTGTCAGGACTCACCTGGAGACGGCAAGGACAAAAACAATCGGTTGAGGACAGAAAGCAGAGCAGCGAGTCAGATAAGGACTGTGATGCAGTTTGACTTCAGGGAGCGTTGGACTTGGACCATTTGGCGCAGTGTATCCCTGCATGGTGTCCTGGTGTGTGTCAGGATAGAAGTGTGATCAGGTGCAGTGACTGGGGGGGTGGGAGGAGGAGGAAGTCTGCAATGAGGGGAGTAGACCAGACAATAGTACTACAGTCCCTTCGATAAACCTTTATCTCCCGCAATACTCATTAACGGACACCCGCAAATGGCTCAGCCGAGGCAACGGTGCCACTGGGTGACCGGACTTTCACTGAATATTCTTCTACATCTAAGGCTTACAATTATACTCAAGGACACCAGTCACTTAACATCGTGGGTGATCATCGGAGATACAGACGGTTAAAGGAAAAACCTGAATAAAAGAGTGGAGAATCATTTCAAATGCAGATGCTTCCGTGCCCCAGGGCTCACTGATTGGTTTGGGGAGCACAAAAATGATGTGAATAAAATGCTCCGGCCTTTACAGTCACCGCATCTCAACCCAGTTTCACACCTATGGAAGATTTAGGACCAACGTCTAAGACAATGCTCTCCACCAACAACCCATAAGACCAAATGATAAAATATAACTTTCATCTTCAGATCAATTTAGTGATGTCTGTGATTGTCTCTGATGCGGCACATTTTGTTGTACTCCATTTTTTCTTGCAAAACAGATCTTGAGGTCAATGAGATTACCTGATTAAATAAAGGCTCTGCGTGCGTGTATTAAAAAAAATGAGGCAATATCTTGTGGAGGAATGGTGTTGATCCCTCCAATAGAGTTCCACAGACCTGGACATGAGAACTGAAGCTATTCTGGAGGTTCGTGGTGGCCTGACTCCATAGACATTTCATGTTGGGTTTTCCTTTAGTTTATCACCAATTTACAGGTGCATCTCAAAAAGTTTGAGTATTGTGGAAAAGTTCATTACTTCCCATAATTTAACTCAAAAAAGTGGAACTTTTATATATTCTAGATTCATTTCTTGATAATCTTGATAATTACGGCTAACAGCTCGTGGACATCAAAAATCCAGCTTGTCAAAATATTGGAATAAAGAATTTATAATACAGAAATGTCGACCTTCTGAAAAGTATGTCAGTTTATGCATTCAATACTTGGTCGGGGCTCCTTTTGCACGAATTACTGCATCAATGCAGCATGGCCCAGGTTGATTTGATAGTGGCCTTCAGATCGTCTATTGTTAATCTATGGGGTTCAGGGCAGGCAGGCAGGCTGGCCAATCAAGCGCGGTAATTCCATGCTCAGCAAACCAGGTACTTGTTTTGGCGCTGTGGGCAGGTGCCAAGTCCTGCTGGAAAAGGAAATCAGCATCTCCATAAAGCTTGTCCGTAAACGGAGTGCTTTAAAATCTCCTGGTAGACGGCTGCATTGACTCTCGACTTGAGAAAACATAGTGGACCAACACCAGCAGATGACATCGGAATCAGAAATACTTTATTGATCCCCGAGGGGAAACTGTTACAGCAGCTCACTATCACGTCAGCGCACACAAGAAAAGAAGTACTAAGCAAAAAATATAATACACTACAATACAGGTCAAATAAATTAAGTACCAAGTGGGTATAAGTATAAAATTTTAAAATTTAAATAAATGTAAAGTACAATGCGGGTTTACTGGTTGATAATATTATAGTATAAAGTAATGATGGAGGACATTACACAGCAGTGCTAGAAGTATGAATAAATATCACAAAATTAAATTGAAAACAGGGCATATTGTGCAGTAGTTTTAACACCGAATATTGCACAATTATGTCAAGTATTGCAGAGATGTTCATGATCAGTGTCCAGTTTAGTGACTTAGGGTCATATAGAGTAAAACTTGGAGGCAGGAGTTAGAGTTTGATGGCCACAGGAAGTCATTCCTGCCTGTGGCGCTCTGTGGTGCATCATGGGAGGATACTCCTTTGTTTGACCAGCACGTCATGGAGTGGGTGAGAGACACTGTCCAAGATGGCATGTAGTTTAGCCAGCGTCCTCCTCTCTTGACACCACCAAGAGAGAGTCCAGCTCCACCCCAACAATGTCACTGGCCTGGATCAGTTTGAGTGTGTTAGCGTCCGCTACCCTCAAACTGCTGCCCCAGCATGCAACAGCATACAGGACAGCACTGGCCACCACAGACTCGTAAAACATCCTCAGCATTGTCCGGCAGATGTTGAAGGACCTGCGCCTCCTCAGAAAATAGAGGCGGCTCTGGCACTTCCTGTAAAGAGCTTGAGTGTTCTTAGCCCAGTCCAGTTTATTGTCTATGTGTACTCCCAGATACTTGTAATACTCTACAATGTCCACACTGACCCCCTGGATGGAAACCAGGGTCACTGGTGCCTTGGCCCTTCGTAGGTCTACAACCAGCTCCTTAGACTTTGTCGCATTGAGCTGCAGGTGGTTCTGCTCGCACCATGAGACAAAGTTACCAACCACCACCCCGTACTCAGCGCTGTCTCATGACCACCACTGATACATCCCACCACAGCAGAGTCATCAGAAAACTTCTGATGGTGGCAGGACTCGGTGCGGTGGCTGAAGTCTGTGGTGTAGATGGTGAAGAGGAAGGGAGAGAGGACAGTGCCCTGAGGAGCCCCAGTTTTGCTGACCACAGTGTCCGACACACAGTGCTGCAGACGCACATACTGTGGTCTGCCAGTCAAGTAGTCAACAATCCAGGACAAGAGGGGGACATCCACCTGCATCGCTGCCAGCTTCTCAGCCAGCAGGGCTGGCCGGATGGCGTTAAAGGTACTGGAGAAATCAAAAAACATGATCCTCACGGCGCTTGCCGGCTTGTCCAGGTGGGTGTGAATGCGGTTCAGCACGAAGATGATGGCATCCTGAAATCCCACCCAGGGCTGGTAGGCAAACTGAAGGGAGTCCAGGAGGGGTCTGACCATGGGCCGCAACTGTTCCAGCACCAGTCTCTCCAGGGTCTTCATTATGTGGGAGGTCAGTGCCACCGGTCTGTAGTCCTTGGAGTCACATTTTCAGCGCAGGAACGAGGCAAGATGTCTTCCACAGAACAAGGGCCCTTTGAAGACTCAGGCTCAAGTTGAAGACTTGTTGAAGGACTCCACATAGCTGGGGGACACAGGCTTTTAGCACCCCAGGGCTAACTCCATCGGGGGCCTGCAGCCTTGTTTGAGTGGAGTTTCATCAGCTGTCCCTTCACCTGGTCAGTAGTCAGGCACACAGCAGAGGTTACAGGCAGGGGGGGGGGGGGGGGAAAGAATGTCAATGTGAAGAGGGCCGTTAGCCTGAGAGGCAGTTGAGGGGAGCAGTTGACTCAGAGGGGTCTGAGGGGAGACAGCAGCTGAGTTAGAGGGGGGATGAGCAGGCGCCCCAAATCATCACTGACTGTGGGAATGTCACACTGGACTTCAAGCAACTTGGATTCTGTGACCTTGATTTCCAAATGAAATGTAAAAATTTACTTTCATCTGAAAAGAGGACTTCAGACCACTGAGCAATGGTCCAGTTCTGTTTCTCCTTGGCCCTTTACCGTTGCAGGTGTTTTGAGTTAATTAGCCAATTAGAGCTCTTCTCAGGTCGACATTTCGGAAATAGAGACAGGATTTTTGTTTTCCATGAGCTGTAACGTAATTATCAAGATTAAAACAAAAAAGGCTTGAAATATTTCACTTTGTGTGTAATGAATCCAGAACATATCAAAAGGTTTAACTTTTTGAATTAAATTACAGAAACGAATGAACTTTTCTACAATATTCAAAGTCTTTGAGATGCACCTGTATACAGTAAGTGCCCTAACGCTGCCTGTTAGTCAGTATTCATGTCTTTCAAATACGTTGTAGCTGAGAAGGCACTTGTGTACAATTAGATATTTAAGCATAACGGTCACAGAATGGAATGCTGATTGTCAGCAGCTATTTTGAAAAATCCTAGTAATACTCCATTAACGTCAATTCATCTATTCAAACCTTCCAGCCTGACTTGTCAAATTTGCAGCCTGATTTGTGTTATTTTCTTTCTTTAAAAGTGTTAAATGTTACAGTGAGATCATCAGACAAAATCAGTGTCCAGTGTATTTTCTGTAAAGTCGTGTTGTGAAAATCTGCTTTCTTTTCTCCCAATTTCCCCCGTCTCCCTCTGGTCTGGTGGCAGTGCAGCTGAGGCTGATAATAAGCTGCGGTCACACCGTATGGTCTGCTCTCCATCTGGATTCAGACGTCGCAGTGGAAGGAGGACGACGAGAAGGAAGAGAGGAGGGTGAGTTAAGAGGGGAAGAGGAAATTTGGGTCACGCTTGAAGCCATAATGATGGTATAATGCACCAGCACAATCTCTGCTGCAGCACCGAATAAATCATAGATGCAAAACCCTTCACAGATAATAACAAATGGCTCCTCTCGACACCCCAAGCCAGTGCACAATATGAATCTGCACCCAACAAGTTAGATAAATGAATCTGACACTGAATACCTCCAACCACACACACGCACACACCCTTACCTCTCAAATTCCAGCCAATGACATTTCACAACTACCTCCGAGGCACCCAAACAAAGATTGATCAGAGTAAAACGTATCAAGGAGGAGATTATGGGACCAAGTTCCTTGAGTTTCCATTACTGGCCCCCTAATCCGTTTATAAAGGATATGCTCTAAATGGGCATGAGCAGTGCGAGCTGTGGGTTTTGTGTGCGAGGGAGAGGTCATCCATCATGGACGGACCTCTGAGGAAGCGAGGGGACAGAAGGGAAGGTTAATGTCCGGATCTGACTGAAGCTCACATCTATTCAGCATCCAAATCTCCGGTGACAAAGTTGAGCATTTAGCTTCTTTGGCTCCCCTCGACATCTGTGATACATATGCCAGCGGGGCACAGGTCAGCCACCCGACACATTGCACAACAATATCATCTCCCCCAGTCACGTGGCCTCACAAGCTGGCTAAAAAAAAATTTAAAAAAAAAATCATCCTTTCCCCACAAAACCGTGAACAGTCCTCCTATTCTAACATTTGGGTGAGACAGTTCCACCTTCCAATTAGAGGTGTGCCATATCATATCGTTCACAATAATACCAGTATCATTTTTAATATGATAATTAAAAATAAATAAATAAATCAGTGAATTGTCGACGTAATGGCGTCGAACTAAGCAGAGCAACAACAAGTATGGCTGAAAGCAGAAGTAATATTGCTACCGGCTCCACGGGGGAGGAGTTGGTTCCAAAAAGCGACTTCAGTGGTGGAAGTGGTTTGGTTGCAAAAGATCAAGCAGTGTTTCCCCACACATAGACTTTACTAGGTATATTAACGGCGCCATCCGCGATTAACTAGTGGACCCGCAGAGAAACATGCTCTGCTGAGAAACACAGAGTTTCCTACGTACGCCATTGTTTAGTAAAAGCTTGTAAGTGCACCTGTTGGTGCCGATGTCATTCAGGACCACGATCGTTTCAATAGGCGACGTCACTAACAACAAGCCTCCTCCACACGCGGCTCAGGTGCTGCTGTGAAAATGGACTCGCGGGTGAAAAGGTCCAAAATATGAGTTATGTTTTGGGGCGACTTTATAAAAACATACTGCTGACGAAGAAAGCAAACACACACGGGGGAGAAAGACAAACAGAAAGAGGCGGGGCAAGTCAGTGGGTGTGTGCCCCCCATTGATTCTGTATTTTCTGAAAATGCTGCAATCTCCCAGGCCTGTCAACTACCCACTGCCTGTGTATTTGCTAGGAATGCGGCGATTTCCCAGGGCCGCTGAAGTACCCACCAGCTCGGTATTTTCTGTACACACTCTAATCTCCCAGGCCATTTCAACAACCCAACACCCCCATGCATTTGGTGGAAATGCTCAGATTTTACCGGTCCTCTAAACTCCTGTATCTCATCATCCTCTCTGTTGAGGCATTGGTTTGGAGCTACAAGTCAGCAGATGCGCAGAGACCCCCCCCCCCCCTACTTACGCCCACGAGAAACCTTTGAATTGTGGGTCAAGTGGGTAAACTTGGTGCGCCAGGCACACACACACACACACACAAGCACACTCATTCCAAAACGGAAATTTTCAACAGATTAGAATTTCCTCTGAAATACTTTGGTAGTTGTCTCCTACACGTGCAGCCTGATGCGTATTTTATCTGACAGGTTCGTGCTCTCTCTCTCGCCGACGGCTTGTGAGAAGACGCTCATCTCCCCGTCCAGGCTTAGATAAGCGGGCAGACTGTGAAAGAGTAAAAATGAGTTATAAGCAGTGCAGAGAGAATAATCGTCTGTTTTAATCTGCCCCCATAGACTTTCCGGAGGTTTTTGGGCGATGTCTGCTTGGACGCTTTTGTAGAAAAGGCCAAACTATACCGACAGCAAACATGTAACGTCACACCTCCTGACTGCTCTATTACCTGTCTGCCTCCACTGGTGCACTGGATAGACAGAAGTCATGATGTATTCATGAGCTCCACATGAATATGAAAATCTGGCGGGGGGGGGGGTTGACAGATCTCGCCATAAAAATGCAACCAGCATGACATGATTTCAGAGCAGAGAGGTGTTGCAATATTTCTAAAGGCTTCTCTCTATGATATCAGAACGCACCCTCCTTGCTTTGATTTGCCCAAAGATAAATAAGCTCTATGAAAATAAATGGCATCTTTGAATCAGAATCACGGCAGAACACAGTCTATTGAACACCAGCCTATTTTAGTTGCATTTTCCTGAGGTGAAATAAACAAACGCACGCTATTCATTTGTGTGCTCCCTTGTGGGTTTTTTTGAACACCTACACTGGCACGGAGCTACATACAAATGTGCTGCATGCTGCTTTTATAAAGACAAGCGGAACTTCAGCCAAAGGCATTAGCTGTTCCTAATTATTATAAACGGTTTCCAGTTTTAACCGTTTTCCACTCAACCTTCTGATGATTCATATTCATATAAAAAAAAAAAAAAAAGAAAAAACCCAGCAGTCAGAGAATCCTTGGGTCTGGCCCTATGTGTGTCTCTCAACATAGGAATCCTCTCTGCTTTACAATTCAAAAGGAAAGCAGAAAGTTGGGTGAGAAAAAAGAAAAAAGTGCAAGAATGATTCGTTTGTATCAGTCACAATTTTCTGAAGCTGCAAAACAGGTTTTCAATTAACTTCATCACTGCATTTTTATGTACCTGCATCCCGGTTTTTGTGCCAGCTGTCGTTCTCGAGCAAATGCAACTAAACCACAACGCAATGTTTGTGGCACACGAGTGACACAGTGAGGAACGGTTTGGTGCATTAGCATTTCAATTTGTTCTTGTCTATATTTTTTTGACATTTACATGTATATAGAGAAATGTCTGCGGCTATGCACTCATGTAGCAGCCTCCCGGGTATTTGCACAACCACAGAGGTATTATATCTAAAACGAAGTGAAACTAGGGAGGGGACATGGGGGGTGGGGGGGAGAGACGCTTTCGGTGATAATGAAAAGTTTGAAATTGCACCTTATCTAAAGCCTTATACAAGGCTGCAATGGCTTAAAAATAAGAGTCTGCTGCAAATTGAATTCTGAACATATTCTCAAATAAATTCAACAGGATGGGTGCGGGGAAATGCCAAAGTGCATATATGGTCATTGTTGATGTACTCAACTCGGTTTGGGAAAATCTGTGCTTTTGGATTAGCGATACTAAGTATGACATGCATACCTTGTGTTAATATAAATACTAGTCAGTCAGTCATTTTCTACCGCTTGTTCCCATTAGGGGTCATGGGTGACTGGAGCCTATCCCAGTGACTTTGGGCCTTAGGCGGGGTACACCCTGGACAGCGGCCGACTCGTCGCAGGGCTGACACATAGACAGACAACCATTCACACTCACATTCATCCACTAGGGGCAATTTGGGGTCATCAATTAACCTAAACACGCATGTCTTTGGACGGTGGGAGGAGGCCGGAGAGAACCCACGGTAACACGGGGAGGACATGCAGACTCCACCCAGGGAGATCGTGTGATGTTGGTTTGGTCCGGGATTCGAACTCACAATCTCCTTGCTATAAAAATATAATATTAATTACTTTAAATATATAAAAACTGTACGAAAAACGTAAAATTCACAAATATTCTAAATTCTAATGCAAGATTTCGCACAACAAACACTCGGTAATCATGACAACAAGGAGTGAGCTGTTCACACCTCTCCGACAGACTTCCTTACTGGCACTTTCAGCAGTGTTCGCTGTCTCCATGTATCTAATATCACTGCAGTCACGGCAATAACGAAGGTGTGAACAACACTTTCAGCACGGGACCAAACAGGGTCGTATGCAGCAACGAAGGTATATATCCAAATTCATTTTTCCCATAGACAACAAGAGGTGACTGTTCGGAGTGCACATTTTTCAAACTTGGGTGGACCTGAATCATCATCTGCATCAGTCAAATCTACAAGTTTGTGTCCATGGAGGTATTTTTGTGGAGTGTCTAGAGAGTCACATCCACTTTCTGCATAGACAACGTCACGTGACTGACACTTCAGGTCTGGGATGGACACGAAACGCTCCTGGTTGTATCATTGGTGAAAAAGACGAGCAACTTGTGTAAGAAAATATTTGGTTCTTTGATTAAAAAGTCAAAAAGGTAAAAAAAGCCTGTGTACATAAATAAACGTATGTAGAAAAGTTGACACACTGTATAGCTGCGTTTCTACCACAGGAACTTTCCCCAGGTACTAGGAACCTTTGGAGGAACCGCAGGAACCAGGGTCTAAATAAAAGTAGCAAGGACATTTTTTACGCCCCAAATAAAAAGGTCCCTGCTCTGGGGGTAGTACCAGCACTGCGGGGTGGTGCTGGTTGCGCTGAACATTTCTGATTGGCCGAGCTCCTACCGGGAGTAGTGGTGGTTTGAGCGCCTGGATCGATGCGTTGCGGGGTCGCAGGCCGGCCGTCTCTGGCGCAGCAGCTCAGCTACTGTGGAATCGTGGCGTTCCTTAAGACAAGGGCTTGCTAAATCCGTCGTACTCAACGCTTATATTTTTGCACTGTTTTTCAGAGGAAACGGGGCGGGTACACTGAACTGCAGAGAGAAGCGTGTTTCCTCCTGCGACCAGCAGCCCCCGCCTCACGCCTCCCACGGAAGCACGGAAACGCTGTATTTTGCCCATTTATATTTCCGCAGATAAACAGTTGTGAGACTAAATGTGCGTATAGTGCTTGTTCTGAGTGTATATACTACTATATATATGTAAAAAGACACGGAATGCTTTTGCTTGTGTAACCATATTAGTGGCTCTCAGTTTCATCATTATACACCGGTAAGCTCAGTATTTAAAAACAGGTGCGAGGTTAAAATGGGTTAAAATAAGCAAAGGTCCTTAGGTGACGTGTTTCATAAGTTAAAACAATAGAGTTATGCAGCTGTGTGACGGGTGGAACCTAATGGATGTGATTTGCCTTATCTTCCAGGGGCCTTAGACTTCGGTAGAAACGCACACAACAACGGGCTGAAAGGACATTTTAGTTACTGAAAAGAAGTTTCTGGTACTTTTGGTCGAAACGCAGCTCTACACGGGCAGCCACACTGACGTAAAGCATGACAACTGGAAGCGAGGGTGAAGGAGTGACACGGCGTGCACGCATTTTCGAGAGCGTTGGCCTGGGAACACTTCATTGAGGATACAGCCATTTCATACAGGAGACAAGCGATACCCTCATGAAAACATACTTTTAAAGATTACATTCCATTTCTGCCAATAGCTGCGACTAGGTGTTACCCACTGGACCACGCTGACGCGAATTCGATCTGGATGGGGCAAATTGAGGCACACCCATCTAGAGAAAACTGAAAATGTTTCAGTGGTACGACCCAGTCAAATCACATCGCATGTTCACCGCAGATTGGCCCTTTAAGGCAGAGTACCAGACAAACAGAGTTTCTGCCGTAGGACCCAACGGGGACTAATTATGTTTCTGCATAGTTCTTCATTAACAGGGATTATGACTGTGTACTATGAATCACTGACACCTTACTGCCTTTTACCATTCACATGTGTTTGGTGAAACGTGTGTGACCACTAATGTTTACAGATTCACGTGCACAGCTCACTGGGGCCCGGGGTTACTTCCCTGATCGGTCATTTTCAGGAGCTGAACAAATCAACATGACCTGGTTAGCAGAAAAGCTATTTTGGCTGTTAATATGAAACCGTCCTTTGATCGCCAGCTCGCACCGCCACAGCAACCTGCGCTAGTGTGTTCAGAGCACCGTGAAAGGTGCCGTTCCCTCAGGACCGGCACAGTCGCACGACAGCCTCCTCGGGCTACACAAACATATTTATCTCTTTTAAGAGACGCCCCAATCTCAGCTTCCCTCTCAGGTATTTATTTTTTTTTCCCCTCTAGCCCCCGGTTCTCGGGAAACATCTGTGGGCAGCTGGATGTTCCTCAACTCCCCGGTGAGTTCGATTAAAAGCAAAACAAGAGCTGCCCACCGTCACAAAGTCAAGTCCGTCTGTCCTCTACGATCGCTCTCTGCACAGCTGTCAATCACAGCTTTCTGTGGGGAGAGACAGCCCTATTTTATGTGTCAAAGCAACTATGAATGTTTGTCTACTTGTTAATTGTCCATCCACAGTGACAACGGCCTATATAAATAATACAAAGCACAATAAGAAACAGCAAATCTAAAGAGCAAACACCCACAGAGACTTTTCGGCTACTAATGCCTTGTTCACACTACAGGATCTTAAGCCCGATTTGCAAGTCAACGAGCTCGCCGACAGGTCGGGGGCAAATCAGCGGGCGACCAGCGCTTGCCAATCTTTATGTGTGAACTACTCAACGACGCGTTAAAGATGCTCGCCAACGCCAGACAAATATCTAGCATGCTTAATATCTGGAGCTGTCGGCCGACTCGACGTTCTGTGGCGTCACGTGTCGCGACGAACTACAGCCAATGAGAACAAGGCATGAGTCGAGGTCATCTCAGCAGACGGACAAACGACAACATTTTTTTTTCCTTTTTCGGGGTTCAGAACAGATCGTTGCGCAAACCACTTGCACCGCTTATTGTTTATTTAACGTCCATTTGTGCTTCCTCGTCCCCTCTCTTGTTTCTTACGGTCACTCTCAGCAGGTATTTCAGGAGATGTATCTGGATCCGTAACTATGGCGACCTGCTGGGGCGGTGCTGCTGTGTCTACGGTGCAGGGGACGAGTGGCTCGGGTCCTGCTCGTCGGGCTCCACCTGGAGCTGCTCGGCTGTCCGTCTGGACCCGTCATCTTCCCTTATGTTTTACAGCCCACACTTTTCATCATAATTATAAACAGTGTTGCCACAGTTAATTTGAAAAAGTAATCTAATTACTGCTTTAAAAAGTAACTTCGTTAGATTACAAGTTACTTTGTTAGACAACACCCCCGCCGCCTCAACAGAACAATGACAGCTGGTTTTGCCAACACTCACTTTATTGGAAGTGCATTTTTAACAGTAATGTCAACAATGTATCGCCAAACATTTTAAGTTGAACTTAAAAAGTTTGACGTAGAGTTTCTATAGCTAGATAACACTTTGTCGCCACAACGAACCTTAATATTGCCATCTTTAGCTGACACAAACTCAAAATAGTGTCTGTTTTTCCAGCTAGAAAACGCGCATCTCTCTCCTCCCTACCTACATTTACATGTAGTCATTTAGCAGACGCTTTTATCCAAAGCGACATACATACGAGAACATTCACAAACCGAAGGCGCAGCTTCGGGAGCATTTTTGGGGTTCAGCCTCTTGCTCAAGCATACTTTGACGCATGGCCGGGGGATCGAACCGCTGACCTTCCGGTTGGCGGGCGACTGCTCTGCCACCAAGCCACAGCCGCCCCACCTTGTTGTTTCCGTTTGTGTCGCTGCGTGATACGTATTATTACACGTGGCGTCCTCATGCCGAAAGCGGGACGTTACTCCCCGAGATGCGAGAAGAAAGCAAAAATAGATTTTTATTGAGGAAAATGAATAAATATTAACGCTACAAACTTGTTGTCAGTTTGTGTAGTGTGTTGCGGAAAATGTGCGTAGTCACGGAGGCTGCGGAGCACAGCCATCTGCCGACGTTTAAAACCCTGCAGTGTGAACTAGGCATAAGCTGTCAAATGAAAATTAAAATGCATTGAATTCTGCTCATTTCAATGGCTTACGTGTGATTGGAGGTCTCACTCATGGAGTGGTAAATGCGTGTGAAGCTTTTGTGTCACGTTCAAATTCATTCACCAGGTCACATGTGACTGTGCTGTTAAAAAAAGGTGTCATTCATTTCTGAGAGGCTGGACTACAATCCAAAATGGAGGAAGCCATCTATTTTAGCGAATTTCATATCTCTGGTGTATTAAAAATTGCATTGCAAAAAGCCCTGCGGTGTGGTCTGGAATCAGACGTGATAACTTGATCCATGGTGTTGGGTTTTCTTTTTTAAAAGTTCTTAGTTTTTAATTAGCAAACTTGCTAATGTTACTAGTTTGATAGCTCGTTTACAGTACTGCATGGCATTTGGGATGACTGTCAGGGCCCTTCTCAGTACAAAACTGTAGATTTGGTGTTCAGATCTCAACTGTCATTTTTACTAGGATCTTGTCCTAATTGCAATATACACTAAACAAACAAAAAAAGTCTCCGCCCGACATGGAAACTAAACTCTCCTATTGGCTATTAGTGCGCAAACAAGAAGTTTGTTCATCAATTAGTCGATTGACAGAAAATTAATGGTCAAAACAATTTCAGTGATTAATAATATTTTACGCCACTTTTCAAGCGAAAGCGCTGAGCATTCTCTGGTTTCAGCATCACACATCTGCATTTGCTGTTCTAGATCAGTACTTGTCTTGTTTTATATCATTGTAAACTGCTGCTCAAACAACACTAGTAACTGGAATATGTCATCTACAGCTCTGGGAAACCACGTTGGGCAGTTTTCACAATTTTCTGTCTTCATAGACCGAGCGATTTATCAATGAATCAATCAACCAACCAGCCCTATGCTACGGAGCCCCCTAAAGGTCAAGGCGAGATTTTTTTATTCCCTCGCAATATGTTTTGCGTTACATCGCAAAACGTTTCTTCTTCCATTCCCACTGACCCACATGTCTATTTCAGCTCAGCTGCTCGCGGCACAAAGCCCCAGTATGGATCAGCTCACTGAATTTTACTTTGAACTGGGCATTAGGTATGCTGATATAGTACTACTGCACCCGTTATGTAACTAGTGAAAGTAAACTCAAACAAATGCTTAGATCAAGACGTCTCTCCAGAAGAAAGCAGTACGATAATCTGCAGGACGCTGTCGGTTTCATTTGGTTTCGAACGGTTACTGTTCTCTGCACTGGACCCCAGAGGGGTTTCACTGAGGGAAAGTGGCTCAAAGAGCAGACAACATTAAAAACCCTTGCAGAGATACATCAGGGATGCAGACACGCGCGAGTTGGAAAGCGTCTTGCATTTTTACACAGGGGCCTCTGTTCTTTGCACAAAAGCAACCTTCAAAAAAAACAAAAATTTGCCTGTTGCAATACGTGTGGAGCAAACATTGATGTTCCTTGTACACACAGCTTCTACCCAGACGTTTGATAACGTTCTACCTGATCACTTCTTTGCAACGGACACCATACAAAAAGGTGAGGTGTCCGTTAACAATGCTAAGTGCATTAACTTCTCCGCACTACCTACCATCCCAAATAGACATATGGCTCAGAAGGAACGCAAGAAGAAAAGTAGTCCTCCAGCAAATTCTCACCGTGACCCTTCAGGGGCCCCGCACTATGCACCTAAAGAACACCCATGACGGTTTACTCTCGTGTAAGTAAAATTTGCAGTGTAGGACTTTGACTTTACTACTAATGGGAGTACGTTTTCCAAAGCCATTCTGCAATTTTACATTTCATAACTCTGCCTAGCAATACAATGAGGACAGCAGCAGAAAGGAAGAAGAAAAGGTTAAAAAAAAAGAGAAGGGGGGGGAAGACCGATACTGGATCCTCAGACAGCCAGAGGGAAAACAGGACTGAAAGATAACACCTCAGTCAACAGATCATACATCACAGTCCAAATTTCACTCCGAGTACAGGAGACTGAAAACATCTTTGAACAAAACACTTCACCGTGGCTGACATAACCTCCTCCTCCTCCTGTCAGCACACACCGTACAGCCTGCGTCTCTCTGGTTGCTATAGCGCTGGTGCCCGAGCTACTGTCTAGTTCAGTCTGATAGGAAGATTGCCCAGAAGTAGGCCATTGTTCAGCTCTGTGACACAGCCTGACAGACGAGCTGGGCTGATGTTGACGGCGTCGGGCGAAAAACGGCTGGATTGACGTTGAGCACTAAAACAAAAAATAAAATAAAGGACTGCCATGTTGCTCCGCGATCTCTAAAGTTAATGACACCGCTCTGCCGCAGACAAGACCATGCAACCTGTGAAAAATATTTCAGTGTGAATCATTTGGTTTTTATCATTTTCCTGAGTGCTTTACCAGATCATTTCCACGACAAACCTCTGAAGGCACCGCTCCGAAAAGAAATCTGGTGTCAGTTCACACTTAACGAGGTGAATCATTGATTTGTCCCTTGTTCTCCATCAACTGAAGCCACAGAGTGCCCTTCACTACAGACACTCGCCTGAATATCAAAATTATCTTTGATTTAAAAAATATTCCACGCGCAACCGTACCACATTCGGCAGTGTTCCCTGCAGTTAGAGATTAAAAAGGCTGCAAAGAATGAAATCGTTCAGAACACTATACTGCAGGCATTTGAACTTTTCCACCAGAACAACATCTTTCAGCCGATATCTTGAGGAGAAACTATGAACTTGGGATATATGACAAATTAGGAAGATTACATTTAATTTAATCTATTTATTTATAATTGCACAGAATGTTTACATCAAAATTGCTTAAAGTAATCATCTCAAAAGATTTTCATTTAAATAAAACGTGTGTTAAGTCACTATCGCCCAATGAGGCAACACAATGGCGATTGAGCTTGTGGCCCACTGATGAAAGTATTGCAATATTTATATATTTGCAATATTAAGCACTGGCGCCATTGCCAGGGGAAAGCGCCGTTTTAAGTTACTGCTCATGCAAACTTAACATTTCCTACAGCTGCGGCTCCACGCTAAAAGCATTTAACAGGCGAAAACACGAGTTGACGTTTATTGTTCAGTGGTCACTGGAGTGTCTGCCAATGAGATTAGCCCTGACGGTCACGTTCGGCCCTTTCTGACAGCGGATCGGCTCGAAATACTGCCGGCAGTAATGGAACACGGCGCGGCCCCAGTGAGCAGCTAGATGAGCAGCTGCAGGCGACAGGCTGCACACCTCCAGCTCCGTCCACCGTGCGCAGCATAAAACTAAAAAAAATATATATATATATATCATCTGATCACGGTCGCTCTCAGAACGAATGAGAAAGGCCAATTACTGCCTGACGTCTTTATTAAACTGTTTGTTTTGCCGCCCCCAGAAATCTGTGACAGGCAGCGTCAAACCGCACTGCCGCCGCCAATCCAATCAGGGCGGAAATCTTGAGGATTACAACTTTAAAGTTTTATTTTGTACCTTTTATATTGCTATATTTAAGTCTAACTAGATCCTAGTCAGCTGGAGTATATTCTTAGTCTTATACATTTTGATCAAAGCAATGTGTGTCAAAGGTATCTGCATGGGCCTTTGTTTCCACCCAGAAGCCCGAAACATCCTGAGTACCACCGGAAAAGGTGTTCAGCTGAAATACTTCTCTTGGCAAACAGGCTTTAGCCAGGGAACCTTTTAATCTGACTATTCAAAATAGGGATTTGTGAGTTTGGTTGAGGAATTTGAGAAGCAAAGATTTTTGTGTTAACTTGCCTGCAAGACGAAGGTCTTCGTCGCAGTCGTAGCTTCAGCCAACAAGCTTTCTCCCGGCAGGAGCAATCAGTGTTTGTGTGGAGCCTTCGGGCAACAGGACAGAGCCAGTGAAATGTTTGCCTCATTACACGCCTGTGACTGAGAGTGCATCGGGCCACAGGCCGGCAGAACCACTGATGTGCAACTGCCACCTAGTGGTTAAGATCAGACACTACAGCCATGGAAGGCACTGGTTTGAGCGCTCTCCTCTGCTGGCGGCAGCGGTTCCTGCAGAATAACCCGTCTCAGGAAGCCTTCAGGTTTGTTTTATTGGTTTGTTCCCTTTGTCTCCAAACATTCTGAAGAGCTGCTTTTAGCTGTCGTGCTGCAGAGATCTGGAACAACCCCCCCCCCCCCCCCCCACCACCTCCCACAAACACACCCTCCCACCACAATAAAAACCCAACACAA